>OV725083.1:24297117-24897117 GCA_928085145.1 Nezara viridula
CCTCTCCCCCCCCCCCCCCCCCCCCGAAGATCCTACATACAATTATGAGTATGATAAGTAGTCAGGATTTTCAGTTATTAAGCTTATGTTACGTATATAAGCCAGTTCTAATCTTTCGGGTGCGCTCGTATTCCTTTTGTTTCTCCATTGCAACCACTAGCGGATTCAGGATTTAATTTTGGGGGGGGAGGACTTCAGCCCGAAAGCTTTTTTTTCTATAAAAATAACGATAATTACTTTGGAAAAGGTGATTCCTAAATCCTTTTAAATGTAATTAAATGAACAATAATACTTTACGAGATAATTTTTAAATATTTTTTTCCATAAAACATGGTTATATTTTACCATTTTGGGGGAGAGCTTCAGCCACAAAGCTCCCCCGTAGATCCACCCGTGATTATAAGTATTATCCGTTATGTTCAAAAGTCCCCTGTAAATGCTTTTAACAATGATAAACTGTATGTTCATTTAAAGTAAATTTCATCTTGTTTGCAATGGAGAAATTATTAATTACTGAAATGAAATATTTCCATAGTTATTACTTTCCATTCAACAAAAAACACGACTTACTTAAAAACCACAAAACTTGGATTTGTTATTTTTCTGCTGTAAACTGTCCCATTGTTTATATGAACTTTTTTTTTTGTAGCTCTTGAGGTTGGCTACCACTCCTATAAAAATTTCCTTCTATTTATGGGACACTCTGTATATATATATATATATATATATATATATATATATATATATATACCTAATTATATTTTGGCACACGAAACCGGTCTCGCCTCGATATACTCCTACACACTTAAAATTCATTTCGTCTATATTTTGAAAGTGCTGGAGATGCCGAGTTTTCATTTGCCACATATACTAGCTAAAGAGGTGATAACTAAGAGAGTTTATTGGTACCAAAAGTTGTTAGAATTCGAGGATAGTTGTAAAAATAATCTTGATATTGCAAATATCGCTGATCTGCGCGGAAAATGGACTGTTGTTAGGGTAGAGGACTTAGAAAAACAAAATAACATAGAAAAATGTCTTCATTCAAGTTTTTCTGTTTACGCAGGACTATGTTCAGTGGGCACTGTTACACCCTATCTTAATGATGGTTTTGATATTGTGACTATAGGGTCAATTTTTCGATGTAGGACAGAGTTGCTCGATTTAAGCGTAAAATCATGGATGGTGGGACAACGATTGCTGTCCGGTATGTAACTCTCAAGAAAAAGAGGATACAATTCAGTTTTAGGGGACTTGTCACATGCGCAGTGAGTTAAGAGAGAAATGTTTTGAGCAGCAGACCTGTTCTCCGGAAGAATTATTTGGTTTCTTGAAGGGTTCTAACTGGAAAGCCTTAAGCAATTATATAAAGCAGGCCACAATGCAAAGATCTCAATTGGTCAGATAGTAAACTATTGATACAATATCGTGTTTATTTATTGTAACGTTTGTTTTATTGTTATATTGTATTTGATGGTTATTATTATTGTTGTTGAAATTAAATTTCTTATTTATTGGATTTATGATGTATTTATGTTTGTTTTTATTATTTAGATGAGGACCGCACATGTTACGTATGGTTCACAATCACTACGGTCACACTTGTTCATGGAGTGGCGAATACATCCCGGTTTATCCGATGAACTGTTTTCGGCGTTTCATGAACAAGTGTGACCGAAGTGATTGTGAACCGTGTGTAACCCGTGCGGTCCTCATCTGAATAATTACCATTCTTGTTTTATGATTATATTGAATGAGGGTCGTAAATAGGGTGTCCATCCCTCTCCACCTCCCTCCCACCCGAAGTCTATGGCTTATGAACTTCACCAACCTCCCAAGAAATTTTATTGCTCTCATTTCTCAATAACAGTGGAAACTAGAATTAGAAAAATCTTAGATCACATACAATTACACTTGCTGTCTCAAAAATTTCGATATTTTAGAAATAAATTTTTAACTTGCGTCATGCAACTCCCTTATATATTTTCATCACAACACATTCATCCCTTAAGGGAGTTTCATGACGCAAGTTAAAAATTTATATCTAAAATATCGAAATGTTTGAGGTAGCACATTTTTTAGACAGCAAGTGTAATTGTATATGATCTAAGATTTTTCTAATTCTAGTTTTCCTTGTTATTAAGAAAAGAGAGCAATCAAATTTTTTGAGAGGTTGGTGAAGTTCATACGCTGTAGACTTCGGGTGGGAATGGGAGGAGAGGTATGGACACCCTATAAGGTCATTTATAATATTTTAATATTTCTACTTCTATCTAGACAAGAGAAGTATTTTGATTGGGTAAAATTTTTGAAGCGCTGTTTGGTCAGATCTTTACGTTTCAGTCTTCAAATTCCAGAAAAAAAGAATAGTTTTTTTAACCATTATATGTAAGTGTGTATACGTCTGGACCATCACTTGAACGGATTGGCAGATTTTTATTTTTTATGGTTTTGGTCCTCAATGCAGCAATTATATGCAATTGCTGAAAACATGTTTTTCTATTAACTGTAATGTCAAAACTGTTTTAACGATGTTTATTGAACTTATCTAAACTTTATAATATATTTATTTATAAAATAGTTATATAACCAGAATTCCTTTATTTTGAAAGAAATAACTTTTATAATGTGTGTTACCTGGTTTTGGAATTCCTATATCCGGAAAAGCTTCACCTTTAACTTTATTTAAACACCTATTTTATCTCCTCTGCATTCAATCTTCAAAATATAGGAATAAAGTGAAAACTTTTTAAGGCGCGTTTTACACTTTTTTGTGGAGATTGAATTAGATTGATCCGTCAGATTTCGGAAGTGTTAACGCCCGAGTTAAGTCGGCTAGAGTCGACTAATTAAAATGTTTTTACATATGGAAACTAAAACTCCTGCGTACTATAAGCGAGGAAATTGTTCAGCATTTCATCCTCTCTGTAATAGGCTATAATTAAAAATTGTATCTTAACGCGACGCCGCGTTAGGGAGGCGAAAAAGAAAAAATAGTTTTGTAAAACAAACGATATCGAGTTTAGTTAAACATATGGATTAAAATATTTCGGATACTAAAAATCGGACCTGTATACTGTAAGCGAGGTTCAGCATTTCATCCTCGTTATAATGAGCTATTATTTATAATTTATATTTAATTTTATTAATTTCGCCTTTTTGATGTTTTTACTTCTATCGTGTGGTCTAAAGAAAACACCGTAGTTTTTCATATTTTTTTATTTATATTTCCTATCATTGAAAACTAATATTTATTTATCTAATTTCCTTATTCCATTTTTTCACTTACGCTTGTATATTATTTTAATATGAAGATTACTTAACTCATTACATTATTATCTTATTATTCATTAGAGGACTAAATGTTGCGAAATAAAATTTTCTTCTTTCATTCATTCTCTCTCTCTCTCTCTCTCTCTCTCTCTCTCTCTCTATATATATATATATATATATATATATATATATATATATATATAATATTTAACGTTAGTTAAATAAAATAAACAGAACTGTATTTGCAAATAAATGGCGTATTATAAATTGTATTATATTTTTTAAAGGTGCGTTTATGTGTCAAAAACTATTGGAAACAAATTATAACTTATCTAATAGCAACATTAGCGCTAAGGCCAACTTATTTTTCTCTCGTTACCGATAGTAATTGTAAATGATCAAAAAATAAGAAACAAAAATTATAGTATACGTAAAAAAAAAATCTAAATATTTATGTTTTCTATAGTTAGTGAAATTTCTAAACATACCTTTAAGCATTTTTCGCAGGTTCTAATAGAAATCCGTTCACTTTTCTTTACTTCCCCGAATAAATCGATTTCTTAGCATCTCTCTGAACATCCCAGATGTTTATTTGAAATGTGGATAAATTGTTTACAATGCCAAACATTAAAGTAAAAAATTAAAATAAAATCTTAAATGAACCAAAACTAGCGATGGTACAGTAAATATTTTTTGTATTAGATTTTGCACACAAAGCGTTGAGGAAAGTCGTGCGAGTGGTCACTGGAGATATTTATTTTTATTTAGTTTAGTTTATTATTATATATTTGTATTTAGTTTTATTAATAATAATAAATATTTGATAGAATATATCTTGGTATATTGATTGAGGAGCTGTAGGGAAGTAGGGCAGTAGGGAGGAATGGGGTCGATATACGTTCGCCAGGCTGTCTCCTGTCTCTTCTTATACAATCCAAGGATTACAACAATCCATTAGTTCCTTAAGTAAACAATATCTATAGTCTTGTTAAAATATTAATCCATTGTTTAAATTAAATATTAAGTCTCTGTTTGAATATAATAAGTATTAATGAAGTATTTTAAGTGAAGTTGGTTGTGGATTTGAGGTTATTATTAGGAGTACACAGAAATAAATTAGATTTATTTTCGTTGTTCCGACTTTTAGGTTATATAGGACAAACGACCCAATATTTTTGTAGGCCACCTTTTTTATCTATTTTGTGATCCTATATAACCTCGTTATTTTGAAAATTTGGGAGTGTAGGTCACGGCAAACGTCTCAATATTTTTGAAGGCCACTTTTTTTTCTCGACCCTTTGATCAAATTATCTTACGATCCAAGAAGAAAACAAATGTGTATTAATGAGTTTTTAGTACTTAATTGAATAGACAAAGTTTGCTCCCCTCCAGATTGAAAGCGCCCCAATTCCAAGAGTTTTCGTAAACAAAATAGTTGTAGGTTACGATGAGATGAAACTACCAAATTTGAGGCGGATGTTAATAATTCAATAAAAAGGAGTCTATACCATTGACCATATTATTAAAGAAAATTTAATGTTAAACAATTTTTTTTCATAAAATGAAAAGATAAAAAATTGGCGAGTGAAATAGTAATAAAAATGCGTGGCAGACACAATTTTTTTTTCGATTTTGGTGAATTATTAGGACGGATAACTCGGAAACTATTGAAGATAGCGAACAAATTAATATAATCATTTCTGTTATAAATTTTGTTAACTTAAATTTTACATAGAACATTATTATCGCTAGAACGCATAATTTTACTGATATAAGCGAAAAATGAAAAAAAGTTCACGTTTTGTATTGAAAATTCAAATTTTCAACTTGAAATACTCGGTTATGGGGTAACTGACTACTAATTCATGTCTTAAGACAGTAAATAATATAACTATAAAGGGGATGGTAGCTTTCTATATCCATAAACCCTCTTTATATATAAGTTACTTATTAAGGGTCTCTATCTATCTTTACCTGGCCGCCATTTTGTATTCCAGCGGCTATATGCTGGCAGACATGCATTTTTCTCATCGGGTATGTGGACATCGTCCATTTATGAGGACAAATCTTAGTATGATTTTTTTTTTTTTTTTTATTTCTTAATGATATTTACAACTGTATTAAAGAAATACATTTAGTAAATTAGAACATACGGATATAATTACGTGAAAAAACTTGTTGAGTAACTACCCAAAGGTAGCACTCTAATGATATGTCTACATTAGGAGATCACGGGGTCATCTTCTTTTCAGACGCCTCGGAGGGTTATCAGGAATTGAAGAGGAAGCAAGATTAGAAACGAGAGGGTTGGGATGATTCTGAAGTTTGTTATGGAAGGATAGGTATCTGGATTGGGCCAGATCTGAAACATAAGAAACATTAATGACATTATGGATGGTTTTATTTGTAACAAAGTAGAGAGCATTGAGGATTTTACGTAGAATTTTGTATTGTAAGGATTGGATACGAGAGGAATTTGATGGTTTAGTGGAGCCCCATAGCTCAACTCCGTAAGTCCAAATATGCCTTATTATAGTCATGTATATGAGTCTTTTGTAATTAATTGAAAGTTTAGAGCGTTTTTCTAGTAAGTGCTGACATAATCGTAAACATATGAAATTAGACATCTATTTTGCCACGAAGCTCTCGGATTATAAGGATTTCAGTGTTTTCTTATTTTATTGCTTTCATCCCTGTTTAAAATTGAGCAATTAAAATCGAACGCGTAATTATGTCCAATAACCTTGGTTGGATAGGGCTGCAGTATTTTTTTTCACATTCATTTTATGTTGTTTAATTCTTTTCTACAGATTTTATATTTAATTTACTTTTATTACAGTCCAATGGATGAACGGGTTTCGACCCATTATATAAAATTTTACACCCTTTTGACAGCTCTTAACTCCGATTAAACTTCGCCCCGGATCTTAAGAGTCCATTTTAATTAATGCCTATGAAGGCTATTGAAAGAACTGAAAGAGGGCGATTTTCAGAGGTCTTTGAATAAAAAAATAAAAAATCTATAGGCTATGATCTCAATATTTTTTTAGGAAAGCTTAAATTTCCTGAATATATTATACTACAATGCCTCAGGTAGAACTCTCAAATTACGTAGTTTACTAATTAATTTCCTATTTAACTATTTTACTAATTATTTAATTACATTATTCATTCGTCGTATAGAGACTCAGTGAGACATGTTTATTCGTATAGATTGGGTTGGTAAGTTTTATATATATATATATATATATATATATATATATATATATATATATATATATATATATATATATAGATGATAGACTGAGAGAGAGAGAGGTATATATTGGGTTGGTATATTTTATTTAATTCCATTTGTTAGTAAAATCATGTTTCTTCTACAATAATAGATTTTGAAGTACAAGAAGTTGAAATTCAACATCAAGATAAATCTTCATCAAATTAAAATTTTGTGGACTGCGAAACATACATTAATTTACAAGCTGAAATGCTTTCTTAAATTATTTAATTATATCTTAAATTATTATTTTCACGATTTAGTGATAAAATTATATTACGATTCAAGTGGAAAGAACATAGGTATTCATGAGTTTTTAGTAGCATATTGGGTAGTCATATAAGTCCTTTCGGTTTTTCAGAGTGAAATAAAACTCAATGCATTATAGACTTAACATTTATTTTAATCTACAATATATTGACCATTATTTAACAGGACTTTTTCTCATCTTTCCACTAATTGCATAATGCCATGTGCATAGCATGTCTGGAGTTTTTTGTAAAAAAACTGATCCAAATGGTTCTTGATGTCCTCTTCATTTCGTAATTTCTTTCTATTCATGGAGTTCTGCTGAGACCAGAATACGTGGTAGTCACTTGGAGCTAGGTCTAGTGAATAGGTAGGGTGGAGCAAAAGGTCCCATCCAAGGCTCAATAATTTATTGCGAGGGACCAATGAGGTATGGAGCCTAGCGTTGTCTTGGTGAAACGCAACACACTTCCGATCATTCATAACTCTTCAGGATGTTCTCCAAATTCGATGTTACTATATCCGTTGGAAAGCTGAATTATTTTTGTCCTTTCGGTTTTTCTGTTTATTTTTCTGTTACTATGATACACTTCTTAATTGATGCATTAATCCCTAAGGTGGATCGTTTAGCCTGTTTGTAATATGTCAACAACTATATATGTTAACTCTTGTTAAAACTAGCTTAGTATTGTGTTTGCTATTGCACTGTGAATATGGAAGAAAATACCATTCATTATCGGCATATTTTGTTGTATTATTTTAAAAAGTGTGCTGCAGAAGCTCATAGAAAAATTTGCATGGGGATGATACCTTAACCGAACGCACCTGTCAACATTGGTTTGCCAAATTTCATTCAGTAAATTTTGACATTAATGATGCTCAACGGTCTGGTTTGGTCGCCAACATGAAATTGAAACTAGTAATGTTAAGGCCATCTTTGATCAAAATTCCACCCAATCAGTGCGAGAGATTGCTATGGTCCTAAATGTGTCTCACAGAGGCATAGAAAACCATTTGCACAAGCTCGGCTATGTTTCCAGGCTTAATGTTCAAATTATTTTTTTTCGAAAATAACAAAAAATGTTATAACTTCAATACGTCTTTAGCTATCCACAAGAAATTTAGCAGGAATTTAGGGCCACATAAACTGCACAAAAATACATCAACAGGACCTTCGTTAACAAACTACAAATGGAGATAAAAAATAAAAACCTAAAAGGAGTTTTCGTTTATTTATTCTTTACGTAGGCGTTAATTTATTAAACCATTCATACGGCTTTGAAGAGAATTAATGCAGCGCTTTTCAACAGATATAGTAACATCAAATTTGGAGAACATCCTGAAGAGTTATGAATGATCGGAAGGATGTTGTGTTATACCAAGACTACGTAGGCCCCACACCTCATTGGTCCCTCGCAATAAATTATTGAGCCTTTGATGGGATACTTTGCCCCACCCTCCCTATTTACCAGACCTAGCTCCAAGTGATTACCAATTATTCCGCTCTCTGCAGAACTCCATGAATGGAAAGAAATTCCAAAATGAAGAGGACGTCATTATGCAATTAGTGGAAAGATGGGAAAAAGTCGTGTTAAATAATGGTCAGTATATTGTAGATTAAAATAAATGTTATGTCTATAGTACATTGAGTTTTATTACCCTGAAAAACTGAAAGGTCTTATTTGCCAAACCTATAATTAACTCAATAAGGTACTAAAAACTCGTTAATACACACTTGTTTTCTATTTCAATCGTAACACAATTTTATCACTAAATCGAGAAAATAATAATTTAAGATATAATTAAATAATTTAAGAGATCATATCAGCATGTAAATTAATGTTTGTTTCGCAGTCCACAAAATTTTAATTTGATGAAGATTTATCTTGATGTTGAATTTCAACTTCTTGTACTTCAAGATCTATTGTTGTAGAAGAAACATTATTTTACTAACAAATGGAATTAAATTAAATATATGCTTCTGTTCTATATATTATAAATTAGTTAGATATTCTGTTAAAAAGTCTGTGAAATCCCTCAACCAACTTTTTAATTGCTCGTGTATTATCAGTAACTGTGTTGGTCTTGAATCTATGCTTCATGGATGGTAGACACGCACGCACCCTTTTTAATTCTTTCTTTTAAGTATTAAATATTACCTATCGTGTCAATTGTTTTTAATTTTTACAAATTATTATGATTTACGGGAGAAATGTTACTCATTATTTAAAATCGAACTGTATTTTATGTTTCAAACATTAAGGAACAAAGGGTTCTATGTCTATAGCCAACGAAAGGTCCATTTGGTAGGAATAACGCCTCCTACTGTTATTCTGTTTTTGATGGAATTTTCATGGATTGCAGTGTCGTTATCTAGATCTTATGTATTATACACAAAGTTATTTTTACTGGCATGACAACAGGTGGATCTACGGGGGAGGAGAGAGGGGAGGCTTTCGCGCTGAATCTCCCCCTCCACAAAATGGTAAAAAGAGCAATGTTTTATGGAAAAAATAATTTTTAAAAGTATTATTGTTCGTATAATTACATTTAATAGGACTTCTACAATCACTTAAACGCCATTTCATATAGGTAGTTAATTTCTTTCTTTTTTTTCCAAAGCAATTACACACACACACACACACACACACATATATAGAATAGAATAGAAAATAGAACATTATTCTGGGACTAAGTCCCCTTAGAATAACAAAGATGAATTAATACAAAATAAAATACCAATCTGGCCAAAAACTAATTTGTAATAATATTTACAGTGATTCATAAAATAATAAGCAAACACTAAGATAAAATAAAATCTCAGGAATAATTGTGGTATAAAGATAAAAAAGGAACTATATATACATACTTACTCATATTGCTACACAGTGAGACAAAAAGTATAAAATATAAACTTATATATACATGAAAGAAAAAGTACAAACTGAGGTGAAGAGAAATACAAATAAATAGTAAAAATAATAGTCAAAAATCATTGCTGTTTTATGTTAAAACTTAAACTGTAGGCACCACCATTTACTTCTCACAAATTCAGTTCTTAAAATGAAATTTATGGTTGCGAATCGTCTGTTTGGGATGTGAGGAGATATTGGAAAAGGAGGTATTTGAAGGTTGACAGTGAAGAGGCATGACGGATGATATATGGCAAAGAATTCCAATAGGTGACGGAACGGGCTAAGAAGGAGCGTTCATAGGTTTTTGTCCTGTGGAAAGGAATATAGAGGTCAGAAAGAAACACGGGATCTCGTTTTTATTGAGTGGACTAAGGGTTTAGGCTGGAGGAGACAACAGATATAGGAAGGGTGCTGGGAGCTGATCGTTTGATATAAGAAATTTCCAAGGAAGTATAGGCGGCGGGAAGAGGGGAAGAGCCACTTTGACTCGGAATATAGGTGGGACACATGAGACCATCTCGAAGTGCCGAACACAAATCTTAAAGAACAGTTCATGATTCTCTTCAGTCTGTCCTCAAGCTTCAACGAGAGGCCACCATATACCACACAGCCATAGTCAAAGTAGAGGAAAATCAATGAGGAAACGAGGAGCTTGCGGATAGGTTGTGGGAGATGCTGACGAGAACGATGAGTTTGAGTGCACCAATTGACCTTCTGGAGATATGAGCAATATGGGGTTTCCATGATAGATTTTGATCAATGGTAATTCCTATATATATACATATATATATATATATATATGGAAAAAAGCTTTCTGGGTGAAGCCTCAAAATTAAATTCTGGATCCGCTTATGTAACATAACAATATTTCATAAACCGTTCGTCAGATGGGATAGTTGGAGAACGTTGGATGAAGTTCGGGACTAGTTAAAAATTGTTCAGTTATGCCAATTTTTTTTAGTTTTTGGAAACATCGAAATTAACAAATAAATTTATTTTTCTTTACACTTTTTTATTTTAATTTTGCTCACATACTCTAAATAGACAGGAAGCTATACTGACCTACTTGAGTTTTAATAAATCCAAAACAAAAGTTATTTTTCAGACAGTTATTTATTTTTCTTTTGGCTTTACAGACGTTTTGGCTCTTTTGACGTCTTGAACAGCCTTCTCCATCTTTGCCTATCTTGGTTATTTCTTTCCTGTTATCATATAGCTCTATTGCATATGTGTTGATTCGATCTATCCATCTGTTTTTTTTTTCCGTTTATGTGGTCTGTTGGCATCGTTGAGACATTTATTATTGCGTAGAGCCTTCATGGTAGATTGCTTCGAGCTACTTGACCACCTTGCCTTCATATCATGAGATATTGATAGAGCAGTTTCTGAAAGTACTTTTTTATTGATCCTTCTCTGACATGCAGTAGTACTCTGGTGCCAGATCGCTCCGGTTATCGTGCGGAGGAATTTTCTCTCAAATCTTTCAATACGTTTTTCTAGAAAGTTATTGTCCTGATCTCACAGCCATATCTTATAACTGGCTTTATCATATCATTGTACTCCCTTAATATGAGATTTATTTAGGTTTCTCGAGATTTCAATGTGAATTCAATGAATATCTTTGAAAGAAAGAAGAAGCTCTGTTTACGCGAGTTATACTTTGCTCAATTTTCTACCTTTGGTCATTCATTGAGGTTTTTGTGGAGGCCATGTATTTGATTTTTTTCTACTCTTTGAAACTATTCCTTCTACACAAATCCTTGAGATCAAATTTTTGGCATATATTTTGTTTTGTCTTCATTTACTTGTAGACCAATGTCTGCTTCTCTTATCAGAGTCTTAGCGAGTTTCTAATATCCTCTTGATTACTTCCAAGACATCTATGTCATCTGCATATCCCAAGATTTAAATTCTTTCATTTTCACGTGATGTTCTTATCGCTTTCTCCATCGCTAAGTTAATAACATCGGCGAGGATGAAGGATTCGAATACTTCTCCTTATATTAGGACTCGATTCTTAGGGTCATTTGTACTTCGAATTGTTATATTTATTCAAATTTACTTTACAAAAAGTTTATATGCTAGTTTAGATTAATATGAAATTAATTTGATTTTTGGAGAAACTACCCATTGATATAATGATTACTATTTTAAGGGACTTTAACTACTTATTCTATCGACATTAATATAGTCTGGCCCCCCTCAAATGCAGGATGTTCAAAACGGCTCTTAAGTACATTTATTGTTATTTTTTAATAAATAATTAACCATTACTCGTTGTTTGAAGTTATAAAAAAAAAACCGAAAAATATAAATATAATTGGTGTCACTTTCGATCTTCATCTCTCCTGGAGTAACCATATATCGGAGATATTCCGAAAATTGTGATTAAACAGTTCCATAGAAACCGTTCTTGCCTTTAAAAGACCTCTGTTTCTCAACATTTTTTCAATTTTTGTATAGTAGCCATTGACAAACTTTAGTGCTATCAATAGGAAGCAAATTGGAAATAGTATATAAAAATAAAAATATAAATGTTAGTTTGTCAAATGTATAAATGTCCAAACCGCACCGGAAGTTCTCTACCAATTTTTTTGAAATGTTGCAATCTAATTCTGGAGTGACTTTTCAGCTAATAAATTCCCGTAAATCGTATATCCTGGATAATATTTATACTGAATACCCCAACCAATCTTCAATTATTTTTTTCTTCCTTGTTCGGATTACTCGGAATTTCGAATTACTGGAGGTTCGGACTATCGATCATGGTGTATATATAAAAGTGCATTTAAGGACATATAAGAGTAGGAAAAAATTTTTGGAAACATGTAAATTCTTTTAATTTTTTCCTCAAATTTTCAATAATGATTATGGTCTAATTTTGACAACTAGTATATTTTAATAAGCGTTCTTATTTATTTTTATATATGTAAATTACATTATATTTTATTATATATATTTGTATTTATTATATATTATTGTTAGATAAGAGCGGTGGGGGGAGGGGGGGAGGGAATGGCGATCGCGACTGGGCGGTGGTAGGAGGAAATCGATCCTCAGCTCCCAGTCAGGGCCAAGCCTTCGTCCAGGATGGCTCTCTTTCTTATCCTAGCTCTCTCCTTCTTCACCGTCGTGTCCTCCAGGCACAACTACACCATCGACCAGAAGATCAGGGACGACTCCGATCTGTCTCAGGTTAGTGGATATCATAATATCCATAATTATAATATAAGAAATGGCACAGGGGAACCTTATATACCTGGTTTCTGATGTTAAAAACATTGGCGGGAGACCTGTAAGTTGCCGAAGAATAATTTAAAATGAAGTGTCTTCAAGAAAATATAACGCAGTGTTGTTCTTAGAATAATAAAAAAAAAAAAATGACAATTTGGAAACGTCTGGGTCCCCCCTCTGAAAAAAAAAATATAAATAGATAGAATTTAATATTAAATTTTTTGTTTACGAAAATGTAACATAGTGCGGACCTCATAACAATTGCAAAAACAAGTCTTCATAAAAATATAAATAAATAAAAAAAAAAATTAAAATGAATATGTATAGTATTTTGTATATAATGTATAGTATTTTGATGAAGAAAGTTAAACACAGTTGTGTTCTTATGAAAGAAATTTGATAAGTTGGAATTATATAAGTCCTCTCCCCACGAAAACAAAATTATAAACAGTTTAATGTAAAGTATTTTGTTTAAGACAATTTAATATAGCGCGGTTCTTACGAAAATGATTTGGAAAACATTAAGTTGTAAAAAAAAAAGGTTAAAAAATTAATACAATAGTAAGTATTTACAGAAAATTTAATGTAGTACTATTCCTATAATTATTTTATGGATGGGGTTCCTCCAAGTTGATAAACAAAAAAATACAAAATTTTTTAAAGTAAATTTAACATAGAGCGGTTGTAATAAACATGATCTGAAAAGATCTAAGTTGTCTGAAAAATATAAACAGAAAAAAAAAAGTTAAAAAATGAATATAATATGTATTATTTTGTCAAAGAAAATTGGACAAATTGCTGTTTATATTAAAACGATTTGTTAATTTGGTTACATATAAGTGTCACCACTCTCTAAAAAAAATTAAATGAAAAGAATTTAATGTAAAGTATTTTTTTAAAGACAATTTAATGAAGTGCGGTTTGACAATTTGATGGGATACCTCCAAATTGCTAAATAAAAGGTTAAATAAAAACAAATATAAAATCAGTAGAAAAAAAAATTACTTTGAAAGTTAATTTGGAAAAAATTAATTTTACAGGAAAATGTAATTAAATTAAAAATAATTTACTATTAAGTATTTTGTTAAAGATAATTTAATTTAGTGTAGATCTTATAACAAGTTGGTTGAATAACTACAGGTTGCCAATAAAAATAAGTTAAAAACGTATATAATTTATAGTATTTATAGCATATTAAACAATTTGCAAGCATCTAATATTCCTAAAAATAAATAAATAAATAATAATTATAATATATAAATAAAAAAGAATTTTGATATAAAGTACATTGTTGAAGAAAATGTATATAGTTCTCTCATAACAGATTTTTGTAACAATTGGAAAACATCTAAGTAGGCAACAGAATAAAATAAAAGAAAAAATATTTAAAAAATTATATTTACACGAAGTATTTTGTTAAAAAAAGTCACCATAGTACATTTCTTATAACAACAGAACTTCTTAAGTTTCCAAAAAAAAAAATAAATAAATAAGAATAATATAATAAATAAATAAAAATTAACTTAGTGAATATAATTTATAGTATTTTGCTAAAGAAAATTTAACATATTGCGATTATTATAATGAATATTTGGCGGGATACCTCAAAGCGGCTAAACAAAACAAGAAATAAAATATAAAAATAACATAAAATAAATTGGAAAATGTAATATAATTAAAAAAAAAATTTAAATAGTAAATAAAAAGTTTAATATGAATAATTTCGGTACAGGAAATTTAACACAGTGCGGTTCATATGATGATAATTTAATGACGGCAAACCTCGTAAGTCTTCCTAAATCTTTAAGAAATCAATTCATGAAAAAAAACGAAATGTCAAAACAATAAATGATTCTGATGGTAATTTATTAATTGAAGGATTGAATAAATTAATCAGAAAATATAATTACGATGAATATTTAAAAATTAAAAGTACGGATTAACTTAAATAAAAAATATAAATGATTTTGATATCTTCAAAAAGTTCATAAAATAATGAATAAATTAAATATCTGTTTTCATTTTTTAAATATATTTTTTTTGTCATTTGTATTACTGGTAGCATCTGGTATCTATATACCATATAAGTGACTAATTCATAATCTTTATTGAATTTATTGAAAAGTAATACATATCACAGTTGGCAATAAATCAGTGCTTATTGTCTCATCCAATGCCTCATTTATCAAATGAAACATGGGTAAATTATATCATTGGAATTAACCCAACTTGATTATGTTTTCAAATTAGTTTAGTAAATAATGTAATAATTAATCTCATTTTAATTTATATATTTATTTGATTAGTTCGAAACGGTGTTTACGATATTTTAATAATTTGTCTGAAAATTATCTTTATGTATTATTTCTCAATTTTTTTTTTTTTGTTATTGTACCTTTCTCTGCTTTAATATATCATAAAAACAGATGTCAACAACTATCATTTAAAATATCACCTTCTTTACTAATGATGAAAAATAATACAGAAAAAGAAAGAAAAGTTACGAAAAAAATAAAACACTAAATTTACGGAATGAATTATTCGTCTAAATAGTTGAACTGCATTTAGCGGAAATGTATAAGAATAAGTACTTACTATTTTTTACAAAAAAAAAAGATAATATTTTAGTTCGGAGATATCTTAAATAGAAAATTGAAGATAAAAAAAAATATTTAAAAAAACATTTTTCTCTTATTTTTATTAAATAAAAGAAGGTCTAAATTATCAGGAAGTCAATTTTTTATCAACTTATAGAAATGATATCAATATTTTTGATTGAATAAAATGTAGAATATCATAATTTAGTGCAAAAAATAAGTATACTTGTTTGAAAGCTTTCAGAATTTAAAAGTTATTTAACTTTTACTAAACACCGTATAGTTCATTTAATATTTGTTTAGTTTTACGTATGCCAAATTGGGATAATAATTTTTTTTTCTTCACGCTTAATTTTTATAATTTTTCAAAAAAGTCTATATAAAATCATTAATTTTTCTTTACATTTACTTTTATTAGTTTTTGAAATTCCCTTTACTCTATTTAAAAAATATATATGTTTTTAAAAATAAAATATATCATTTAAACGTAAGCATTTATTTAATATTTGTTTCGACTATTTTCTGAAAAATGATTAATTGTTTATTTTTTTCAAATGTAATTTAATTAGAAATGTTTTTATTTTTGTTTAATATTAATATTGAAAAACTGGAATAATATTTTCTCGAACTGATCATCTTTCAAAAAAATTGTATATAAAATTATAAATAAAATATTTATAAATTTTTAAATAAAATATTATATAAATGTATTTAATACTTTTTTAAACGATGTTCTGAAGCACAATTCGTGTTTAAACTTGATATATTTTCCTTGTACGTGTCATGTTAAACGTTAAATTGAAAAACCTACCGACCTCTGAAATCAATTTTAAATGGAAATGAAAATATTCACATGAAATTAAACTCATGATTTAATGAAAAAAATAAATATCGATTTCAAACCCTGTTTTTTAATATATTTTTTTCATTATGAATATTTTGCCTTCAATGATGTTTTTTTTTTTAAATAACAAAACTTTCTTCCTGATGTTGATGAATAAACTTTATATGTTTTAAAATATATTTTTCTTTATTTTTCTCACAATAAAACGATATTTGTTATGAAACAATATTTGTTATGTAAATATAATTTGATGATGACTAAATAATAAAAAGAGATGTAAATTAATTAAGCTGTCTCAGTTGATACTTAAAAAAAAATACTAAGAATATACTTTTTTATTACTAAATTATTTATTGAGATATATTACAATCTATCACATCTAAGAGCAATAGTAGTAGTGATAAAAGAGTAGCTCATTCATACTATGTACAAT
Source organism: Nezara viridula (assembly GCA_928085145.1). NCBI lineage: Eukaryota > Metazoa > Arthropoda > Insecta > Hemiptera > Pentatomidae > Nezara > Nezara viridula. Next base: position 24,313,940 of record OV725083.1, read on the forward strand.
GATTAAAAATAAATACAAAGCAAAATAATTATACTAAAAGTAAATTATATAAACTAAAATAAACAAAAACTAATTAGAATACATACACGCTTCTATACAATATCTACAAAATTTAATTAAAATCAATAGAAAGTTTATAATGTATTATTGATTTTTTATTTATTTGTTTGGATCTCATCTTACGAACCCTTTGCTATACCCCGTTTGATCATGTTATTCAGTTGGAAGTTAGACACATATTAGCTCACAAGTACTTCCTGAAAACTTTTTCAATATCCTGTTTTAGATTCAGCCAATTTGCTTAAGCGTTTCGGTGAAGCGGTTGTGTCTATTGGTTTTCGAAGTTGTTTTTCTCGATTTTCGTTCGATACAATCAATAAGCCTTTAAGAACATACGTTAATGTTAAAGATTCTAGTTTTTAGGAAAGCCATTATTAAGCAGTGTGGATATTAGGTTTTTTACCAGAGAGGCAAAATCAAATTTTTACATCTCTTTTCCTCTCCCCTCTCCCTACTGGGAATAAAAGTCAACAGATTTTCGAAATAGATGTTTTTCCTCCCGATGAATTAAACTAGAACGTGTTTCTCTTCATCCATTATTTTAAAGATTAATTTTATATATTTAGGTCTTTTTTCAGTTTCAGAATAAAACAAATCTTTGGAATTGGCACCCTATGGATTCAAATTAATATTGTTTAAATATTTAACTTTTCACTCTGTTTGAAATTCATTATTGAGTATAAGTATTTTATTATTTAATTATTTAATAAAGATATTACGCCATTCTAATAGATGACTTTCACTTACCACTCTATGTTTAATAGAAATTATTGTCTGACCAAATTGGATTGTTACAAAAAGTTTTTGAAGTTCATTTCTAATAGAGCTAAACTTTAAAGAACACATTTTTAAATTTCGGTATTCGGTATCATCAATATCACACAAAAGCTATTTATTATATTGAAGGTAGACAATAAAAACCTCATAACGCTGTCAGTCTATTTGAATCACAAAATAACTCCAGTCTTTGATAAGTAAAGAATGTTATACGTAGCAAAAATTACAAGAACTAAATCTCTACCTCTTTTTACATACATTGAAATTTTTTTTTCCCCTTTTAAAATTTACCAAGATACAGTTACGAGCTTTCCATTGCCTACCATCGATAGGTTAAAAGTCACACTAATTATAGATGTATAAAATTCATCAAATTATTCACTAATTTAGTTTTCTGTAATGTTTCTTAATATATGTATATATCCTTTGTTTTTGTTTTTTTTTATCGGCAATCCATACATTTTTTCATTTGGAACTTTTCAGGATCGTAAAACTCTTATTACTATCCGTATATTGCATATATGGGTAAGAGAAAGTAAAACATTAGCCATCCATAAAAATTAATTCTAAATCATATAAATTAAGTAATGTAATACTTAATTTTTATGATTTAGAATTGATTTGTTTAGTTATTTCAAAACGTTATTATAAATCAAATTCTTTCGTTGTACATTTTTTAAAATTTTATTCTATTCCAACGCTTTTTAAAAAATATTTACATGAATTTATTATCATCATAATAATAAAAATATTCAATATCGGTACAATATCGGTATGTGTTACAGCGATTCATGTCCTAAATAAATTTTTTTATTGAATTTTATACTGAAATAAAAGAAAATTAGTAGAAACAATAACATTAATGTTTGACATCAATATGAATGAAAGCTTCCACAAACATGTCGTGGCATCACAAGCTCGTTGATTGTTTTGTTATCATTATGGATCTCTAAAGCTCCATTGTAATTATTTAATTAGATTTATTTTGATCTTACTTTTTTTATCATTTTAACTTATTTTTTAAAAAATACTTTCGATTTTCGAATTTATATTATCTAAAATATAATGAGTAGTAATATTCTTTGAATCGTACACAATTTGTGTAATAAACAAAACAAGTGATGCCTTAAAAATAAACATTTGAGATAAATATAAAAACCTTTTCTCAAAGTATAATTATTAATGGTGTTCATGTACACTCTTTTACCGTAATGATTTTATCACATTTGCAGCAGCATATTTGAAGCATTGGAGAATTGAAAGTTTATCTTACTGTTTCAAACCCCTCAAATAAAAAAAAAATGTGATGTATCCAATTACTTTGTTAACTTATTTTAAAATACACCCATACGGAGAAAAAAACTAATATATAAACATACCCTGTATATGGGTACCACACCAGCACCATTACCAGTACCTGTAAATGTTTATATATATATATATATTCTCATCTAAATAAATACCAAGAGAACCAACATAAAAATAATGCAATAAATAATTGCACGCCATACGTCCATTGTATTAGAGAGAAGAATCAAATAGTTTCTTGCTTTTTTTAATGATTTTTTTTTTATTAATTATTCTCTATATATTATTTTTGATTAGAGGTTTTTGTACTGTTCTGGTACAATCTTCAAAAGTTTTCGTTCTACTAACTCAGTAACCTAAATTGCTTTTTTTGTATGTGCTGTCTATCTGTCGCCCGGAGGGTACCCAATAAGTTTTATTTCCTCCCAAGTTCCCCTACCAAGAAACAGAAGGGTTTTGCCTTGGAGGAAACTGCAATGTTTTATTCTTGAGCAGTCAGCAAAAAGAAAACATGTCTCTTCCACTTCTTTATAGCCAAGTCTTTGCTCTTAAATTTTTTTGTTTAACTAAACGATTCCATTTCATGTCTTCATAGTTGTAAAATTCCAGAAACAAAATAAACAAATTTATATTTGCGTGTGTATAGTGGCTCGTAGTGAAATTAATACATCCCGTAGAAAAATGGAAAAATATCTTCAATGGTTACGGTTAATAAATAAAACCAGAAACTCTTCAACAGAATTATCTGTAATCTCATTTTAAATATGTAAAAATTCAATAAAATTAAAATACTGAACTGTGATTATTTAAAATAATGGATAATTTTACTTCTCAGTCAAAATAATACTACTCACTTCTTATTAACTTTTAAATACTATTAATTTGTTCATAAGCTCTAATACGCGAAATTTGATGCTCTACAACTTTGATTATATGGGTTTTTGCTCTTAGGGAATCATTTCCAAGTTTTTTGGCAATTTGGTAAAACTCAGCGTTGGTTGACCGTGGTTTTATACCTTACCCCATAACCAAATTTTAAAGTTTGTGTACTCGTTTGACGTAAAGTTTAACGTTATTTAATTTATTAAAGAGTACATTTTTCGCTTTGATTGAAAAGCCCAAAAAATATCAAAAAAATCTGACTTTTTTGGCTGAAAAAAGTTTTCCCTTGATGGCCTGCGTTAGCAATTTTATTTTTTACATGTCTAAACCCATATATACAAGTTAAAATAAAAAAAACTTAACTCACTTTTTTCGCAATGGATTTCTCGTTTCGATCCTCAAATTATTGGCCTAATATTCTTTACATCAGCCGCCATTTTTGAAAGCGGCGGCTCAGCAACGGCAGACAAGGTTTTTTTTACTCAGAATAACATTCACTTTCGTAATTTACAATCAACCTTCGCCTGCGATCAGGTCGATTTTGGCCCCTGGCTCCAGGGCTATAAGGTGGATGTTTGTTTATATAAAGTTAAGTAACAATAAATTCTCCGAATAATAATTTTTCTTTATTTTTATGACGTTTCGGGATCATGCGATTCCATCTTCAGACCTTATCTCATCTTTGTATCATCTAATTTTTTAAAAGGACATGTATTAATTTTTATTTTAATAAATTATTCCTTGTGTAAATTATAGTTATATTGTGGACTCCTCTAGGGAGGGTCTAATCAGACACTGTCCGAAAACCTCTCTCTTCCCTCCCTGTAGATCCGACGGTCTAACTGTCAACAATTAATCAGGTGATTAACGATTAAGTTATTAAGATTTGTAGTATAAAAATTAAAAGCGCGTGAAACCGTGAGTCATAGTTGCAAAAACAGTCTTCAAGTGTGAAGAGAGTGATCGTGAACCTACACGTAATCCATGCGGATCTAAATAATTACCAAGAAAATCAACATAAAAATAATGGAATGGATAACTATACGCCATATATCTTTTTTATAACCGATTCAATAGAGGAAACTCTTTTGTAGAAATTCATCTCCAATGTATCATTACTGAATCAATAAATAGTCCGTGGTACAGACCCCCTTTTTTTTATCAAATGATTAAAATCCGGCTGAAATTTCGTTAATTACTTCATCTCATCGTAATCTACAAATTTATAGACCGCCACCCCGGACCATCTCCTTTGTTTATTATATATCTTAAAATTTTACATACTACACAATTCCATTGTATTTTACTTTCCTTCCAACAATAAAAAAAAACTTATTCTTAATATTTTATTTATATTTAATCAAATGTATGTCAATTCATTAACTGGAAAGATATTCGTTATATGAATGATTTCATATCAAAGACGGACGTCTGTCATTTTTAAAAAAGTCAATTTTCTTAACCTTGAATGTTTTTAAATTAAAAAATCAGAAACAGTTCGATTGAACCTGTAAAACAAAAATTGACGTTTTCTTCTCTTTCTGAAAATATCAGATGTCTGTCATTTATATGAAGAAACTCAAAAGCGATTATTTTAAAATTAAATTCTTAAATATTTGTGATTATTTTATTTAATTTGTCACTCATCCTGATGCTAGGTAGCCGCTTTAAATTAGCAGCTATTTAGGGATGTATGTCTTGTAGCACTAGCGGATCCAGGATTTAATTTTGGGGGGGGCTTCAGCCCGAAACCTTTTTTTTCATAAAAATAACGATAATTACTTTGGAAAAACTAAGAAAGAAACTAACTACCTATATGAAATGGTGTTTAAGTTATTCCTTAAGTACTTTTAAATGTAATTACACGAACAACAATACTTTAAGAGGTATTTTTTAAATTTTTTTCCCCATAAAACATGGTTATATTTTTCCATTTTAGGGGGGCTTCAGCCCGAAAGCCCCTCCCCCAGTAGATCCGCCCGTGTCTTGTAGGATTTAGGACGTTTACGTTCGAACGTAACGGTAACAATGCTCTGTGTAAAATTAAAGCTAATAAAATTTACAACAGAAATGATTATGTTCTACGCTATCTTCTATAGTTTCCGAGGTATCCGTCCTAGTAATTCACTAACTTCGAAAAAAAAAATTTTATCACTTTTTGACTCGCTAATTCTGTGTCTTTTCATTTTACAAAAATAGTCCGTGGTACAGACATATTTTTATCAAATTATTAACATCCCCCTGAAACTTCGTAAATAGCTTCATCTTATCGTAACCTACAAATATTTTATTTGTGAAAATTCTTGAAATTGTCTTCAATCTGTAGGTCGGCTAACTTTGTCTATTTAATTATGTACTAAAAACACGTAAGTAACCATTTGCTTTCCACTTTCATCGTGAGATAACTTAAGCAACAAAGTCGAGAAAAAAGGTGACCTTAAAAAATATTGAGCCGTTTGGCCTGTACATCTTTATTTTGACAATTTGGGGGTGTGGGTCACGCTAAACGGCTCAATATTTTTTTGAAGGCCACCTTTTTTATCGAATTCGTGCTCAAGTTATCATACGATTAAAGAGGAAAGCAAATGGGAATTTACGTTGTTTTTAGTGCCTAATTAAATACATTCCGCGAATTTTCGTGAATAAGATATTTGTAGATTACGATGAGATGAAGCTATTTACGAAGTTTCAGCCGGATGATAATAATTTGATAGGGGTCTATACCACGGACTATGAAGTCTGAACGCTGTCGATCTTCATTCATAATAAAAAATACTTTTCCCTTTTTTCTATACTCATTAAATAAAATCATGAACGATACATTATAGTTCAACAATCGATAGTATGACAGTTGCGATTGAAACATTAACTCAGTTTCGGCAGATTAATATTGGATTACATATAGGTGAATTTTTTTAGCACAAGATCGTCATTGAGCATATGCAAATTAGCGGTGAGATAGCCTTCGGTGTAAGGCTTCATTCAGTTTTTCCTGTCGATATTCAGCTAAACTGTAGCGCATAAAATAGTTTGTGGAAGATTAAAAATGTAAATTCATAACTGAAAACAGAAAATTAATTTATTCCGTTTTGTGTTTGGAATTACATTCACACAATAAAGAGAGAAATAAGGATTAATCTTTACTTTTTATATATAATAAATAATAAATAAATCCACCGATTAACAATGAGGCATTGACAGCTGCGATAGTTTCCTTCCGATATGGAATACTTTACCATCGATAGTATCTACTTCCATAGTATCGATATCGTCCCTCCCATATTTTAATTTTTTTTTAATTATTTCTAAATAATATTTACAACTGTATTAAATAAATACATCTAGTAAATTTGAACATATGGATATAATGACATGAAAACACTTGCTGAGTAACTATCCAATGGTAGCACTCTAATAATATGTCTACATTAGGAGATCACGGGGCCATCTTCTTTTCAGACGCCTTGGAGGGTTATCAGGAATTGAAAAGGAAGTAAGGCTAGGAACGAGAGGGTTGGGATGATTCTGAAGTTTATTATGGAAGGATAGGTATCTGGATTGGGCCAGATCTGAAACAAAAGAAACATTAAGGTCATTATGGATGGTTTTATTTGTAACAAAGTAGGTAGCATTGAGGATTTCACGAAGGATTTTGGATTGTAAGGATTGGATATGAGAAGAATTTGGAGATTTGGTGGAGCCCCAGAGCTCAACTCCGTAAGTCCAAATAGGCCTTATTATAGTCATGTATATGAGTCTTTTGTAATTAATGGGAAGGTTAGAGCGTTTGTCTAGTAAGTGTTGAAGGAGTCGGAAACGTCGAGCTGTTTCTTGTCGTTTCAGTCTGGTATGAGGATTCCAAGTTAGACGTTTGTCCATATGGAGTCCTAGTTAGCGGATTTGCTCAACAGGAATAAATGGAGTATTGTTAAAGGAAACTGTAGGAAAGGAAGTCATTGGTTCACGATGGATATTTTAATTTAAAAATTAAAATTAAAACTATCGTTTTCGGAAAACTCTAGGAATTATAGATTAATCTGAGCGTGATAAATCATCATTATGTAATAACTTCAAACATATAAAATGTACTCTTCGAATAAAATACTTTCTCTCCAGTTTATATTGACAACGATCGAATTCTTCAACCGGGCACAGTCTTGGACTAACCTTTGACAGAATGATGACTGGAAGAGAGAGGGGGGTATAAAAAATGAAACAGAAAACTCTAAATAAGCGATTCAAACTACTTTACCCACTTTTTCCGAATCTTTATAATTAAAATCGAGAGAGAAACTAAATGAATGTACGTACTTGAACCTATATGGACATATCGTAAATGAACAGTACCGCTAAAAGGACTAGTGTTGCCCAAATGCGAGACCGAGACAAGTCTTGGTCTTGCGCAAGAGTCTTGCAGTCACTTTTAGCTTATTACTATAGATATATTAGTGTGATCTTTCAGATAGGAGAAACCTAACTAAGCAGAATGAAAAATTAGAGGAGTTAAATGCAAAAGTATATTGCTTATACCAATTATTAACATATAACAACTATTGTCAAGTATTTTGACTTAATTTGTATTAAAAAAATCAATTTTTTTTTACCTGTCCTGCTCTTGGTCTTGGCCGATTTCGGGTAACACTAAAAATGACACATCTACAAAATCTTTAAACCATGGTACGTGACGAACAAAACTCATCATGTCAACGATTTTATAGAAATTGAAACGGTCATACCAACAGTTTAATAAGAGACATGTCTATAGCTGACATACCCCTAAACATGAGGAGCAAACTAAAAAGGCGTTGGATGAGAGATCTCTTTTCCTTAACTAACCGAATTTATTAAAACAAGACGTGGAAGAGTGCTATTGGGTACTACTCTTTCCCATGCTTTGCATTTCATTATTGTATTGTCATTTCATTTGCTCTGGTGGTCAACATACTACAATTGATACATGCGAATAAATATTTAAAAATAAAAGAAAATTATAAAAACATTTTTATTTTAAAATAATTTAAAATTTAAGATTTATTTATAAATTTAAATTATAAGCATATCATAAGGGGACCCTACACGGTCATTCGGAATTGCATTCCGAGGCACTAATGACGTTCCGAATTATCGTGTAAGGTAGTGAATGAAGTACTGATGGAGGTGTCTGGCGGATTTCCGAACATCAGGAAATCAAAGGTTCATTCACGAGAAGTGGAGGGGAGACTGAGGTAAAAGTAGTGGGGAGACTAACCATACTACTGAATAGGTTAGTTTACCTAGGCCTCACAACCATTATAAATTCCTGATTTTCATTTTTAAAAAATAGTTTTTCATATCCCTTGTTTATATTTTATAAACCATCTTCAACTATTTCTTTTAAATAGTCAAGTGGGCAACAAATTAAATTTAAAAAAGTAGAAACTTCACAATTTACTTAAAAGAAAAAATTAATCTTTAACTGTTGTGTATATTTGCCAGTTCTGTTCTCATTTTCCTCAACAAATTTATTATTTTCGCAATACCTTTCCTTAATTTTTGTAAGTAGTAGACTTATATTTTACTAACTTTTGTCAAAACGATTTTCTGTGAGACTAACCTTACTATTAGATAGTTAGTTTACCTAGGCCTCATTTTTAAGTGAAATAGTTTTTTATATTCCTAGTTTATATTTTTATTAACCGTTTTCAATTGTTTTTTTCTTTAAATCGTCAAGTGGGCAATAAATTGAACTTGGAAACTTCACAATTTACTTATAGAAAAAAAAATCTTTAACTCTTGTGTTTATTTGTCATTAATTTTTCCATTTTTCTTAACAAATTGATTATTTTCGCAATAAATTTCCTAAATTTTTGTAAGTAGTTGACTTATATGTTTGTAACTTTGGTCTATACGATTTTCAGGCACTAGGAAGTAATTATTATATCTCCATTTTTCTCTTGATGTCCAATATTATAAAGGACAATGTCAAAATAAGCTTATCTATGCTGTTTCTTTGTTTCCAACTGAGCTAAAACAGCGACAACAATGATAAGTAATGATTGAATGTGGAAGGATCTTCATGATCAAAGCGATCCGGAACAATCTTTGTCATTCTTATGACGTTCATTCACGAATGATCGTGTATGGGTCGCTAGAGAGGTTAGATGAGATTTTAAGCGTGTTTGTGTTGTGGTTGGAAGAGACTACGGGGCCGTTTACCTGTGGCCAGGTAGCGAAAACACCTGCTGCTAACGTCGGTACGGCTGTCTGATATCCCTACAGCGACTTCCCCACTTACTAAAACACTGCCCTACGTAAACATGGCCAGTCCATGCTAAATTACCAAGGTACACATATTGGCCGCTATTAAAAGGTTTTGCTATGAAAACACACTACTGAATTCTTAATACAGTAAATATCTACGCTATATACAGGATTAAAAATAACGATTTTGCTAGTATTTTTCTAGTATTAGTAAGAACTCAACCGACGATACAGCCAGTTATACAGACTACTAAACAGAAAATCTAAACTTTCTATTGAAAACAAATTACTTATCTACAAGACAATCCTGAAACCTATATGGACATACGGACTTGAACTGTGGGGGACAGCAAAATTTTCTAACATCAAACGTATTCAATCCTTTCAATCTAAAGTCCTTCGAACAATAGTTGATGCTCCGTTCTATGTAACTAACAAAACCCTACACCATGACCTTAATATCCCATTTGTCCTAGACCTTATCCCAGAAAAATTCTCCAAATTTCACCAGAACCTTACCTATCATCCAAATCCCCTTGCACAATCTCTATCCAGCACCACCCATCCTTACAATCCTCCTCGAAGGTTGAAGCGGCAGTGGCCCAGAGACCTTTTGTGAATAAGCATATATTGGAGTTTTGGCAATGGCCAGATCCTCCACTCAAGCCAAGTATGTGTGATTATAGCGCCTCTACTCAGCCTCTACTGGTTCTTAATACCAGTAATGCGGCTCAGTGCGAGGCGCTGGGATCTCCTAGAGTCCTGCCTTTCCTTCCACGAGTGGGAGAAAGGCTTGGCTCGGAGTTCTTCTGAGTGAATGGATTCTGTAAATATTGTATAGTATGCATGTGTTTTAGTTGTTATTTTGATTAGTTTAGTTCTTTTGTTTATATACATTTATTTTTATTATTATTAGTTTCTGTATTATTTATTGTAAATAGAGTGTGAGTGTGCTCTCTGAACACTATTATAAATGTCCTTGATTGTGACAGAATGTAATATTTCTAAATAAACAAATTTAAAAAAAAAGTATTTTTCATGCAAAGTGGTTATGAAAATTTTTATGAAATATATTTTAATGAGAAAAAAAAAGATGATATTTATTTTTCAACCAAATAAATTAGGCTTGGAGATAAAAAATTAAAACTTTTGGAGAGTTTTTATTTATTCCTTATAAAGGCGTGAAATGTAAAAGTTATCGATATAGTTTTGAAGAGCAATAATTTAGTTTTCCAAATGTAGTAACATCGAATTAGTAGAAAAACCCGAGGAATTATGAATATTTTAGTTAAAGTCAAGAAAAAAAAAAAAATCAGCCCATAAAATTACGTCCAAAAAATTATTTTTTTTATTTCATAACAAACTCATTTGTAATAGTTTTAGTGAACCTTAAAAACGAATCAAAATATTTTTTTATGAAAAAAATTTATTTAGCCTAATTTACTGTTTTTTTTTGTAATTTTTTATACCTTCGTTTAATACAATTGGCAATATGTTTTTCTTATTTTACACAAAAAAAAAAAAAAAAATCGATTGAAATATAAGAATTTATAAATTCATGCAGAGAAAAGTTAGAAAACAGTTACATAAAAAAATAATACATTTTATAATTTATCAAAAAAAGTTTTATTGAAATCGGTGACCCTACGTCCGTAACCTCTCCTTGAAAGATTTCTATTACAGGATTTCTAAACGACAATGTTTCTAGTCCTAAAATTTGTGTTTAAAATAAAATAAACCAGCTGATTTTTTCAATTATTTTCATGAAAAATTAAATATCGTGAGCTGGAACATTTAGTTTGTCACTTATATATATGGTTTAATTTCTATTATAGAAATCTGAGAGAAAACCACCAAAAACCATCAAAAGTGTCATAACCACTTTACATGAACAATTTTTGAAAAATCATTTAAAAAAAATTTAGATATAAAAAGTGCAATTAGGCAATTATGTTATGATAGTAGATCCCAAATCATGAGGGAAAAAATTAAAGCTATGCAATAGTTTGTTGTAGTCATTTTTGTTGGAATACGAGTACTTTTAGGTGAGAGAATATGAAATTACATAATTTTTTTTACACTATTAGAAGAGAATCTCAATGTTTTCTCAAATAAACCTCAATTTAATTAATATCGGCTTAAAGCTTATTAAACTTAGAAGTTTTTCTAAAAGTGAGATATCTGTAGTATAGTTTGAGGATGATAAAAAATAATCACGAATTATTTATAATTTTTTAAGAAACACAACTTAGTTTAGCCTCTTTAAATGGTTTTAACAATAACAAACTCTATTTTCATTTGAATTAAATTTTGTCTAGTTTACTGTGAAATAGTTGTTAACTACTTAAATTTTAAAAAAATTTAGTCATCACTTCCTATTCAACTAAAAACGTGACTTACTTAAAAAAAAATAAAAACTTGGATTTGGCCACTTTTCTGCTGAATATTGGCCCATTGTTTATACAAACTTTTTTGTACCTTTTGAGGTCGCTATAAAAATTTCCTTCTACTTACGAGATACCCTATGTAATGTGGTGTTGATAAACCAGTGTAGATATGTAGTAAAGATAAACCAGGTTCATCGAAAGATATTTATCAAATTTGTCAAAAACTGAAACATATACTTTAAATACGTCCGTTTAGGTACCGATTGTATGGGGAATTTAATTCATAATCAAACATATCGTATAGGAACACAATAACAAACTTTATAAACATGACGTTTCTCAATGCAATGGTAAACAGTTTCGCCTCTCGAGGGAATTGGAAATGAAACATGTAATTTTTACGCCAAGGTTGGTAATTTAATAGACGTGATTCACCACGTTCTGAATGTAATTTTAGCATTAGAATTTCTTGTTTATCCTGCAGATAGAAAGTAACGTATATATATTTACAATTCATTTCAACGACAAATCTTAAAGCTTTATTAATAATAGAAAATATTTTTTATAAATATATTTTAATTATGAGTTTTCTGTAAAATAATCGCTCAAAAAAACAACAACTAAAGTGATTGCTTTAGACCACTCGATAGAAATGAAAACATCAACAAGGCGAGATTAATAATATGAAATATAAATTATAAATAATAGCTCATTACAAAGGGAATGAAATGCTGAACATTTCCCTCGCTTACAATACGCTGGTCGGATTTTTAGTTTCTGATATAATTAAATCCAGTACCCGTGATCTCCTAATGTAGTCATATCATTAGAGTGCCACCATTGGGTAGTTATTCAGCAAGTGTATTCATGTCATTATATCAATTATGTCCAAATTTACTTGATGTATTTATGTAATACAGTTGTAAATGCCATAAAGAAATAAAAAAAAAAAAAAAAAATCCATATCTTCAATGAAACTGGTTATCATTTCATTTTCAACACTGTATTTTCCTTTCCTCCTATCTTACACGGCGTCGCATTGAGATGCAATTTTTAATAATAGCCTATTACAAAAGAGGATAAAATACTGAACATTTCCTTCGCTTACAATATGCAGGTCTGATTTTTAGTTTCTGAGATATTTTAATCCATATTTTCAGTAAAACGCCATTTTTTCAACACTATTTTTTTCTTTTTTGTCTTTCTAACACAGTGTATCGTCAAGATACAATTTTGAATAATAGCCAAGTACAAAGAAGATAAAATGCTGAAAATTTCCCTTGCTTAGAGTACGCAGGTAGGATTTTTAGTTTCTGAAATATTTTAATCCATATACAAATACACTTCAATTAGTCGATTCCAGCCGACTTTACCCGATCGTTACACATCGGAAATATGACTGCTCAATCTAACTTACTCTCCAGAAAAAAAGTACGAAACGCGTCTAAAGAAGTTTTCATTTAAAAAAAAAAGCCGTAGAAACTGCATATTTTTTTATTACTTCATATTTGATTTTTTTTATTGGAGATTATATGACATATTTTGGGTGGCTTAAAAATCTGGACCTTGCTTATCGGTAAAGAAAATAGTTCAGAGAAGGTAGCTTATAGCTGTTATTAAAATAAGCATTCTAGGACGAATGATATATATATATATATATCAAAAAATATTTGAATAAACGTACCAAATACCGAAATCCCCAACACAAATTGTTGTTTATAAGCTCAGTTAAAATAAGATTAAAAAACATCTTTTGTGTTTGAAAATGAAAGAAATTCAGAAAAGACTATCATAAAGAAAGCCCTGAGAGAGATTTGGCCAGAGAAGTCGATGAACATTGATGGAAAAAAAGTAGTTGACCTAGAAACACAAGGTCGACGAACGAAAGAGAATCGCGTGCGCGAGCACCACTATCGCATTCGGCAAGGGGCTTCCAACATGGATACCAGCCGATTATACAAGACCTCGCAAAGGTTTATCTGTGCCACTGATGGCTTGTAAATGGTAATTTTCTGACTAACTGTAGATGAACGATGTTTTAAATAGTTCATATTAAGTGGGTTGAATTCATACAAATTCTGCAATCACACTTAAAAGATTAAAAAAAAAAAATAAATGAGCAATTTAAGTATTTAGGCAGATGATCCATTCAACAACAACAACTTGCGAAGGGGATCAACAACAACAGAGATATTAATGAAAAAGTCATCCGAGAAAGAAAGGTCGCACTTTAAATTCTGTTTTATGGCATAAAGAAGTCAGACTCCAAACGTAAAAGAGACTATATTATTCTTTCGTCGTAAGCACTTTATTATATGTCTCAGATACCTGAACGATTTCAACCGAAACAGCAAGAAAATTGCTATCAATGGAAATGGATTTTAGAAGCCGTAGTTGTAGAATATCAAAACTACAACATATTCAAAATAATGCCACTAGTGATATAGTGAACGAGCTACTCAACATCCTGTACTCCACTGAGACAAAAAACCTGGGTTGGTTTAGGCATGTAACGAGAATGACGGACGACCGTTGATATAAAAAGAATGCACCAGCATGTACCATTGGAAAGAGGAAAGACAGGTCACCCGGAAAAGAAAGATGATCGGAAGTTTTACATGAGGAAATAGCAGAAAGTCGTTTATATATATATATATATATATATATATATATATATATATATATATATATATATATATATATAGTGTTCACTTCAAAAATTTTATATTAACATTGGCCCGCTTTTCGACTGAAAAATAAGAAATTTAAGTTTTGTGTTTTTTAAGTATCATGTTTTTTTGTTAAATAGGAAGCGAAAACTACATAAATATATAATTTAGCTAATCAATAATTGCTTCATTGAAAACTAGAAAAAATTTACTTTAAACGAAAATAGAGTTTGTCATTGCTAAAAAACATTTAAAGAGGGTTTTTGTGTGGCTAAGCTCAGCTTAATTCTGTTTAAAAAAAAATCATAAATATCATGAATATGATAGTGAAAATTACTACACCACATTTCCGTGAGCAGTATGTTTGTTTACGTTTATGTAAATTTAGGTGTATATATTTAGTTTCTGTCTTAGTTATAGTTTTAAATATTCGGAAAAATGTAAAGAAAGTAGTTTGAGTCATCTATTAAAAGACTTTTGTTTCATTTTAATATTTAGTCCCATATCAAACAAAATCGGCCTTGATCCTTGCACTTTGCAAAACCAAGTCCAACACCCCCTATCTGTTGCTAGACCAAGACTAAGACTGGTAAAAAACAATCGATTTTTTTAATACAAATTGAGGCAAAATAGTTGGCAATTTTAATACTTGACAATATTATTATAATAATTGACTATTTTAGTAATAATACTGATACTTCACAATTTTAGTTACTATATATAAAGAATTTGTGTAACCAATATACTTTTGCATTTAACTCTTCTAATTTCTCATTCAGACTTAGTTAGGTTTCTCCTATCTAAAAAATTACAGTAATATCTCTATAGTAATTTGATAATAGGTAACTGCAAGACTGTTACCAGTCTTGCGCAAGACCAAGACTCGTCTCGGTCTCGCATTTGAGCAACACTAGCGGTCATCCAAGAAAGTATAATGTGTCCACCTTAGGAATATGGTTCCTTTCGATGTAAATTGGAGGGCAGGTATTTTCTCGAAGAGTAATGTTATTATAACAGTGTTATGTGCAATTTGTGTGATGGGTGCACCATATAATTTTTTTTTTTCATTTTCATATTTATCGTTGTTACATATAATACTAATTTATATTTTGTGCATGGTTGAAGTTAACCCACTGTTAAAAGCCTCAGCAGATATTATTGACAGAGTTCCCTAACTGCTGTACGCTAACTTAGTACTGGTGTGGTTAAGGTCTCGTTATGGAAGCAGGAACTCCTTATTGAATCGATGCTGACTCCACCAAAATGTCACTCGGAATCTACTAAAACCATTATATATCATATCCTAATAATATTTAGTCTGTGTTGTTTACTGTAAAAAGATATTATTTTCCAGCAAGAGCTAAGAGCAATAACAACTAATTGGAACTGACATCGGACCCCTCCTGTATTCATTAGGGATGTGATTAATGTAGGAAGTGTGGAGGGCTTGATGATGCGAAAATTAATGTAACCATTAGCCCCCAAGACTGTTGTTTTTGTTGTTGTTGTTTTTTTTAATATAAACCTTTTATTTTGTCGAAATTGATTGTTTTAATATAAGAGTATAATATCCGTTCATGCCTCAAATCGTTTGATTATTGCCAAAGAATCTCTTATTTACACGACTCAATGGACGCGAAATTTGATGCACTACTACTTTTATCTTATAAGTTTTTCCTCTTAGAGAAATCATTTTTAAGTTATAGGGCCATTTATAGTAATTTGTCTCTGTTTTTTACGAATTTGGTAAAAATTAGCGTTAGTTAAACGTAGTTTTATACCTCACCACGTAACCAAATTATAAGGTTTATGTACTCGTTCGACGCACAATTTAACGTTCTTTAATTTATTAAAGAGTACATTTTGCGCTTTGATGCATCGTTAAGGAGTTATAACTGGAAAAACAAAAAAAATCTAAAAAATCTGGCTTTTTTGGCTGTAAACAATTTTCCCTTGGTTGTCAGCGTTAGCAATTTCGTTTTTTACACGTCTAAACCCATATTTGTTAAAAAAATAAAAATATTTATTTGTTATATAAATTAGGCCATTATTCACTAACATTTGATTTATTAGCTATTGTATTACGAAGTTTCGACCATCACTAGGGCCATTTTAAAGTCTTATTGAGTCCTGAATTAGATATTCATTATTAATGTCATATTAATTTGTTCAGGGAAAAATTAAATTTTCCTGCTATTTAAGAGATTCTCCTACGTCAGTCCCTCCTTAAATGACGTAGGGAAAACTCTTAAATAGCAGGACAACTTAATTTTCTCTGAAAAATTAATACAACATTAATAATGAATATCTAATGGAGGACTCAATAAGACTTGAAAATGGCCCTTGTGATGATTGAAACGTCGTAATTAAATAGCTAAGAAATAAAATATTGGTGAATAGCGGCCTAATTTATATAACAAATAAAATTTCAAGACACCAATTTTAGGAATAATATAGAGAAGATATAAAAACTTTTCGCAATGGATATTCCGTTTCGATCTTCAAATTATTGGCTTAATATTCTTTAAATCAGCCGCCATTTTTGAAAGCAGCGGCTCGGGAACGGCAGACAAGGTTCTTTATACTCAGAATAACATAAACATTCGTAATTTACAATCAAACCTTCGCCTGCGATGAGGTCGATTTTTGGGCTCTGGCTCCATAGCTACTTATTAGGCGAATTGTTACTTAAACAGTTGTAATAACATTTATTTATTAATAACAGTTATTTTATTCGTTATGCTAGTTTATTCGTATATGGAATATAATATTATCTAGATTAATTAAATAATAATGGACTAAATATAAATAAAGTATGAATCTTCTCCAATTGAGTGTATTGAATAGACTATCTTGATAATAAATATTCTATATACATAATGATGTAGAGATGGTTGACCGTGATATAATATGGGGAGCTGATCGGGGGGTGCGGTCAAATAAATACTAAATTATACAAATAGTATTATTTAATTTTTTTGGCGACGTTTCGACCCACTTTGCAGGTCTTTATCAGGGTCTACAAAAGATACAAAACATGGTGAAAATAAAATAAATGAATATAGTTAGATATAAAATAAGAAGAAGTTGTCTGATAAAGAAATAAAAAGATGACACCAGAGATATAGTGGGTGACAATGCAGTTAAAATATCAAGTATTATATATATAGAAGATACAAACAAAAATGGAAAATAAGTATGAATAAAAATAGAAAATTGATATTTTAACTACATTGTCACCCACTATATCTCTGATATCATCTTTTTATTTCTTTATCAGACAACTCCTTCTTATATTATATCTACTTATATTCATTTATTGTATTTTCACCATGTTTTGTATTTTTTGTAGCCCTGATGAAACCTGCAAAGTGGGTCGAAACGTCGGCAAGAAATTAAATAATACTATTTGTATAATTTAGTTTTGATTTTACCGCACCCTCCGATCAACTCCTCATTCTATATAAATACATTCTAAATCTTATGCATTTGAAGGATAGCTGAATCTGATGTGTGTGTCTCGCTAGAATATACTAGTTAGGACCAGTTTAAAAAAAAAAATATTTTAATAACCGATTATGCACATAACGTTATTGTTACCGTACAATTATAACAGTTACCGAACAATTATAAATACTGTTTGGAAATCCTATGGGGTTCCTGACAGGTGTTGATGGATTCGGTTCCGGAATAACGTGACGCCGCGGTGAGCTTTGTGCGATACGTAACCTGGCATTAGGCGCACCCCACGGAGTTACAATACTCCCTCCGACGTTTCTTTGACTAAGGCGGCTGCAACAAAACGTTATCCCATTGTAGGGAAGTTTGCGGTTTGGAAGGGGTGACTGGTTCCACCGCAGCGGTACAATGTACCATGTACCATCGGACACTGTTATTACGGCTGGTTATAAGAAGTCACACCCATCCGGTAGTTCTCCTCATGGGGCCCCCCTGTCATTCAATCTCTAATTGCTGCCCGTATCCGAACCCTGGGGGGACCTTTCAGATGGCAGTACTCGCCTTGTTAAGGCTCGCTTTGGGGACCGTAACTCTGATTGCTCGGATATAATGTGGTTAACGAAATGGTGTGATTTGATTCAAACTTTAAAAGAATTCATCGTAAAATATGGTAAAAAAAAAAAAAAGGAAGGCCTAAACTGCACTACGCATTGCTAAAAATCCATGTACTTCAACCGAACATTTGGAGTGCGGAAACTGATGAATTGAAACACCGGACTGCACAGCTTTTATACCGTTAATAATAGTAATAATTGTAGAACACTAAATGCATAAAAAATAAAATCGCTTAATTAAAATGTAGAGACATTATCCCTAGAGTAGAGACATTATTGTTCCCTTAATTCTCAAAAGTTATATTAATGTGGGTGCTGAATTATTTGTAGATTTTTTTTTTCGTTTTCTGTTGGCATTACTGACCTTGAAGATCTATTGCCATCTTAATAAACACTAGCGGATCCAGGATTTAATTTTTTCGGGAGGGGGGAGCTTCAAACCGAAAGCATTTTTTTCATAAAAATAACGATAATTACTTTGGAAAAAAAGAAATAAACTAACTACCTACATGAAATGGTGTTCAAGTTATTCTTAAAGTCGTTTTAAATGTAATTACACGAGCAATAATACTTAAGAGATAATTTTTTTATATTTTTTTCCATAAAACATGGTTATATTTTACCATTTTAGGAGGGACTTCAGTCCCAAAGCCGCACCCTCCCCTCGTAGATCCGCCAGTGTTAATAAGCCTACATCTTTGCCTATCCAGGACTTTTTTTTAGTTACCTGTATGCAGTTCTATTGCATTTATTCGAGCCCATCTTAACTTACGTGCCTTCATATCATGAGATATTGATTGACCAGTTTCTGTTAGCAGCTCTTTCTCTGATCTTAGATTGCTTCGGTTATCTTGGATTATTCTCTCTAATCTTTCAATTCTTTCTAGAGTGCTGGGTAGTATACGCTAGTCTATTACCATCCGTTGGTCATTCATTGAGGTTATTATGGAGCCGAGGTATTTGAATTTGTCATTCCGGGGCCCTCTCCCTGTCCTATAGAATGATTTTTTATTGGTCTATATTTGTTTCTATGGGTGATCTGCGCTTAATGCTTAAAGAATTTCGATATGTTCTCTTTTAAATTGCAACTCTTATACATCTATCAAATGTGAACGCGCTTAAAGAAAAATATATCCCTTAATGCATTATTTCTGTAGTTACATTTTGATATAGGCCTTCAACCACTAGCGGATCCAGGATTTATTTTTTTTTTTTTTTTTTGGAGAGAACCTTCATCCCGAAACCTTTTTTTCATACATATATATATTTTTTTCTTATGTCCGTCAGGGCAGGACATGTGTCTAGATGGTCTGCATCCATCGTTCCTCGATGACGAAATTTACAGCTAGGATTCTCAGACACGCCTATCTTGTAGAGATGACTCTGAAGATATATATATATATATATATATATATATATATATATATATATATATATATATATATATATGGCGATAATTAATTTGACAAAAAAAGGAAGAAATTAACTACCTATATGAAATTGTTTTTAAGTGGATCTTAAAGTCCTATTAAATTTAATTACACGAACAAGAATACTTTAAGAGATAGTTAATATTTTTTTCTGTAAAACGTATTTATATTTTACCATTTTGGGGAAAGGAAGGGGTTTCAGTCCTAAACCCCGTATATCCCCCTGTGCCTCAAAGAACTCTCAGACATCATTTCATACAGTTTCATTCTTTCACATGAAGAGTAATTACTGTTATTATAAATAATACAGCCTTCAGCAAACATTATATTCTGGATATTGATACTTCCGACGAATCATATCATTTAATTATTTTCTATATCTTGAAATACTCCCGACCACTTAAGGGGACCCTACACGGTCAATCGGAATTGCACTAATGACGTTCCGAATTGTAGTGTAAGATAGTGAATGAAGTACTGATGGTGGTGCGCTGCGGATTTCCGAACATCCGGAAATCAAAGGTTCATTCTCGAGAAGTTGAGGGGGGACTGAGGTAAAAGTAGTGGGGAGAGTAACCATACTGCTGGATAGGTTAGGTTACCTAGGCCTCACGATCATTATAAATTTCTGATTTTCATTATATTTAAATAGTTAAATAATTTTTCATATCCCTTGTTTATAATTTTAAACCATCTTCAACTTTTTCTTTTAAATAGTCAAGTGGGCAACAAATTAAAAAAAAAAATGAAGAAACTTCACAATTTACTTTAGGAAAAAAAAAAACTTTATCGTTGTGTATATTTATCAGTTCTTTTCCCATTTTCCTCAACAAATTTATTATTTTCGCAATATCTTTCCTTAATTTTTGTAAGTGGTAGACTTATATTTTACTAACTTTTGTCAAAACGATTTTCTATGAGACTAACCTTCTACGAGAATACTACTAGATAGGTTAGTTTACCTAGGTCTCGTTATTAAGGAAATAGTTGTTTATATCCCTAGTCTATATTATTATTAACCATTTTCAACTATTTTTTTTCTAAATAGTCAAGTAGGCAATAAATTGAAGAGAAAAAAAAGTGAAAACTTCACAATTTACTTATAGAAAAAAAATCTTTAACTGTTGTGTTTATTCGCCATTAATTTTTCCATTTTTCTTAACAAATTGATTATTTTCGCAATACTTTTCCTAGATTTTTGTATGTAGTTGACTTATATTTTTCTAACTTTGGTCTAAACGATTTTCAGGCACTAGGAAGTAATTATTATATCTCCGTTTTTCACTTCATGTCCAATATTATAAATGACAATGTCCAAATAAGCAAATCTATGCTGTTTCTTTGTTTACAACTGAGCTAAATTGGTATCGGCAACGATAAGTAATGATCAGTAATGATTGAACGTGTAAGAGTCTTCATGATCAAAGCGATCGCGGGCAATCTTGGCACTTCTTGTGACGTTCATTCATGAATTACCGTGTAGGATCTGCTTTAGGATTCAAATCAGAACACAATATTCTAAATACTCGAGTATGATGTATTTCTTGTCATAAATTGCCATGGTGCAGGATATTAAAATATTACTACTGCCATGAATTCTATGTTATTTCTGTTGTTTTTTTATCATTAGCTATAATCTTAACCAGTACTAAATGGAGTGGACAGTTAATGTTCTACCAAGGACATTATCGGTCAATTAATTGAGTGCTACTTAATGCCGCATCTTCTTGGTAATTAAAAATTGCTGCTCGAAATTATTCAACTACGCAGTCTTGATTATAATTTTTACTGTGATGACATTCAATAAAAATAAAGTTTAAATGAATTAAATAAATAGAATGTAATAAAAAACTCCAATAACCGAAATAATGAACAACTTTAATTTATTATAAAAAATCACTGAACAAAATATTAATTTTATATCACAGAATGGGAAATTTTTCTTCAACAAGATCGAAACGGATTTTGTTTTGAGAGAATCACTCTCTATTCGCCTGAAGATACGATAGTAACACTTCAAGAGCTACACAATGGACAGAATAAAATAATAACAATATTAATTTAATCGTCATTTAATTAATTGACATTATTAAATTTGCTAATTGGGTGAATAATACACTGACAATTTCCGAAGGACAGAGGTATGTCTGATTGCTTAGAACTTGTTATCAGAATGCACTGACAGGACACAATAAAACCCTTTATAAAAAATAAATAAATAAAGTTTGGACTTTATATCATGCGTAAAAATTGTATAAAAATGATAAATTTATAGAATAAAAATAATTATTGTGAAAGGAACAATATAATACTGAATATATACACAGTGTTGCCCAAATACGAGACCAAGACGAGTCTTGGTCTTGCCCAAGCGTCTCGCACTTATCTATTAGCTTATTATTATAGAGATATTACTGTATTTTTTTAAATAAAAGAAACCTTACTAAGCCTGAATGAAAAATTAGAAGAGTTAAAGGCAAAGGTATATTGGCTATACCAATTCTTTACATATAGTAACTAAAATTATCAAGTATTAGTAACTATTTTGCCTTAATTTTTGTTCAACATATAGATTATCAGTCTTGGTCTTGGTCTTGCAACAGTTAGGCGGTCATGGTCTTGATCTTGCACTTTGCAATCTCTAGTAATCCCTACAGATATGCAATGACTAATGACGAATTCTAGGAGCCTCAAATGTTTTCATACAAGGTATAAGATATGAAGAAAACCTCTGCATATTCCATTCTCTAGAGAGAAAGAACTACAAATATAGTATATGCTGAACGAGTGTAAGTTTTGAAGACATTTTCTTTCAAGTTAGAGTTTTTTTTCTTCAGTGTTTGCTATACCTGTTTTTCACCGCGATTCGTTAACTCAGTAATGTACTGTTAAATTATATTCTACCGACTACCGACAAATTCTCGGAATTGTGCCATTTTCAATCTAGAGATCGGCAAACTGTATCTTTTTGATTAGGTACTAAAAACTCGTAAACTTTTCACTTGAATTGTAAGATAATTTGATCACGAAATCGAGAAGGCGGCCTACAAAAATATTGCGGAAAATACAAAATAAACTTCAAGTTTGTATTAATTACGTTGAGATTTATTAGGAAAATAATTGGGATTCAGCTAAAGTTTTGTAAAAAAAAAATGATGATATTTTTTATCCTGTCAAGTAAAAGTACTCAGCAAAAGTTTTCAGCCAAAATTATTCATTTTGCAAAGCTTTTATTTCTTGTTTCTCCATGATCTTAACTGAACTTTAATAAACCCAATTGCCTTAACACACATTTTATTTATAACAAAAATTAATTCGAAAAATACTGATTTTTCAAATGTTAATATTCAAATATCCTCTATAAATGGTTTTAACAATGGTTAACTCTATGTTCGTTCAAAGTAAATTTCATCTTGTTTACAATGAATCAATTATTAATTAATTGAATTAAACATTTCTTTTGTTATTGCTTTCGATTCTATAAAAACATGATTCACTTAAAAAAACACAAACATTTGCTACTTTTCTGCTAAATGCTAAGTGCTTGAGGTTAGCTGCAATTTCTATAAAAAATTCCCTTTACTTACAGGACAACCTGCATAGGCCGAATAGCCCAATCTTTTTGAAGGCCATCTTTTTCTTGATTTTGTGATTACTTAAAAATTACTTACGATCCAAGTGGAAAATAGTTATAGGTTACAATGAGATGAAGCTATTCACTATATTTCAGGCGGATGTTAATACTTTGATAAAAAGGTGTCTGTACTACGAACTATACGGTCGTTAGCTCAATTGTAAATAAAGTGTGAATGTTGTATAATGCACTGCACCAGTTTTTTTTATGATTTCTCACATTAGTTGTACACACTCGTACATTTGTTTTGCATAAGATCAGGAATGCTCAACAATTCAAAAACCCGTCAAAATGTGACCCCCCAAAAAAAATTTTGATGGCGCCATGTAACTTCCTTCTAGGCACCCCTGCACGTCGTATATTGTACAAGATATCTAGGATCCCGAGGATTATAATATCCTAGGACAGATATATTTCCCACATCCTCCACAAGAACAAGAAGAAACTTCGACATATCCTGACGATACAAACCGAGGCAGACTCCAAGAAGTTTTCCTGCCGGAAGATATTCCGCCCGACAATGCCACCCTCGCAGACCGACTCCTATTTTCCACACATTGATTGTTTATTGGATTCTGCCATTTACCGACCCGGGGTTCACTGTACGCCATTCCGCTCAGGTCTTCCCTCTAACCCAATTTGCCGAGCCGTCAAACCTCCCCTCTTTTATGTAACAGGGGTGAGGCGCCATTTTATTTATGCCCTGGCACAGATTCAGCGACTCCCTCCTTTCAAGTTATATTTTTCTTAATGGAGTCTCTGTGGTCGTTTAGCATTTTGTTTACTTTGTGAGTCGTCGGCGTTCGTATTATTTATTCAAAGGCTTCTTTTTCTTTTTTTTTTTCTTTTATGTTGTACTTTTTTTTCGTCTTCATTGAAACGAACTCAAATGACCTCAAGCCGAAATATTCAATTTCTAAGTCCAAGAAAGGCACTTTAGAAAACGTAGCTATGTTTTCTGCCACGCATTTAACAATAGACGATATCTATAGAATTCTCAGAACATTTTTAAAGCGTTAAAATCTAGTTATAAAATTGTAGTTAAAAATCAGAGACAGAACATTAAGTCTATTAAAGCAGGAGTACCTCAGGGTTGTGTGCTTGAGCCAATATTGTTTAATATATTCAGGATGTTTAATATTTAAAAGGTTGATAGTAGTCATCAAAATCTAAAAAAAAAACAATGGCCCAATTTCCAGCAGAAAAGTTGAAACTTTTAAGATTTGTGTTTTTTTTTAAACATATTTGATTTAAGTAATTAAGCATTGCTCCATAGTTAACTAGACAAAATTTACTTTAAACTAAAGTAAAGTTTGTCATTGTTAAAACTATTAATAGTGGACTACTGAACGGACATACACAGCTAAGTCCCGTTTTAAAAAAATGTATCAATTATTAGTGATTTTTGTTAGGGGCTTGGTTATTTAGACTCAGGGAACCTCAAAACGTGTATTTCCGTTGAAAACTCAGATAGAAATATTTTCACGATCACAATACTTTCTTTTATTGTATAAAACATGCATATGTAAATGAAAGTAAAAATGAAAAAAAAAAATTTTATATACATGTTATTTAACCAGTAGATGAAGGGCATATAAATGCAACACTATACGTGTGTATATGTTTATATATAAAATCACCCGCACATAAATGTGATATACCGTACACATTATAAATATATACAAGTTTACGTTCGATTTATTTTTTCTGGAATCAAGTTATATTGTTGATGGAAACCGGTAAAGAATCAGGACTCGAGATAAATATGGATAAGTCAAAATATATGGTTAGCTGCAAAAACAGCAACAATTTCGATGATATCAATATAGAAGGGAATGTGTTTGAATTTTAGATATCTAGGGTCTACGATAACTAAAAAAAAAAACGAAATGAAGAGGATATTGAAGGTTAGGCTGAAGGCGGGAAATGCTTATTATTTTTGTTTGTCAAAACTACTTAGTTCTCGTCTCCTGTCCCGAAACTTAAAAATTATAATTTATAAAACTATTACCCTTACGGTTTATAGATGCGAAAGGTGGCCGCTTACATTAAGGAATGAGTAACGTCTTAAGGTTTTCGAAAATGAAGTATTGCGCAGAATATTCGGACTGACAAAGGACCAGTCAACAGGAGAATTTAGCCAGTTATATAACGCTGAATTGCGCGAACTGTACCCGGTTAGTATAATTTAAATGACATAATTAAAGCGAATAAAATGGGCATGTAAAGTTGCTAGGAATAGTAACGAAAGGTTAATATTTGCTGTGCTGATTGGAAAGCGTCCGAGGGGTAGACCAAAGCGAAGATGGGAAGATTGCGTTAAGGCTGATCTGTTGGGGTTGGGTTTAGCCTGGAATATGGTAGAATGTGGACATCGATTGGTGGCATCAGCATCGAACCTTCGGGTTCGCTAAGAATTATTATTATTATTATTTTTTTGGAATAAAGTTATATTGCACAGAAAAATGTCTACCAAGTCGTGTCATTATAGTTTCCTTATCATTTCTATTGTCTAATTAATCAGCTTTCAAGATTTGTCTGTTGAGAATAAATTCTACAGAAGCTGTTCTTGAAGTATAGTCTCGTCAAGATAGATTTCACGTCTATGCGAAAGAAGTTGATGGAATTTAATAGAACATACATTGGACCACCTTAGTATCGAAAATCTCAGTTTTAAAAACAATTTTAAATTTACCAATATAAAGGTACGGCAAATACGATCTTTCAATTTTTTTACTGCCTTCCTCTTTTCACAGAACATATTCTTAACCGTCGAATATCTATTACGAAAATATTTTTTGGAAGTATTTGATGAAATTTGATAAAAATAAAACCTACTTGAATATTTTTCATCGGTAATACATCAAAGTAATTAACAAATAAATAAAAATAACTACACAGTCTATTAAATTTTTTTAATCTAGTATAAAAAAAAAAATTAAAACAGAATAAAAGGTGTGAGATTTCTAGTTGCTAGCTAGTGAAAAGTATTGAAAATTTTTTTCAAAAATCATCGTAAATTTTTTTTAGATTGAAACACGTCCGATCTGTTTAAAATGAAGTAATGGTGAGAACGTTGCATTACTCTGAATCCATTACAACCTCAGAAGTGACACATTGCTAGCTGACTCATGATTTGATTGTACAAAAAACTGAGCTGTTGCGCCAGTCAACCGCAATTATAGTTAGATGAATCAAGCAGGAAAAATGATTTTAAGGTGAACTGGAGAAATATCTTTTGTTGACTCTGCTCTTATACACCATATTCATCAATTCTCATTTTCCGTTTATATTATTACATTGTTACTTTCACTTACCGATGTTTGTAATGTATAGGAAGTGTAAGTATTGCGATCGTATACAATTTGAATCGTGAGTATTCAACGGAAATACACGTTTTAAACACGTTATTGGGTCCCCTGAGTCCAAATAACCAAATCCCCAAAAATGGTATGGTAATGGTGGTCGTAAAAAACTGATATTACGTATATATACTTTAGATGTGACAGCAACTTTTTCCTTAAAATCGGCTAACCGGAAGTACCACTTTATATTAACGTTGAAACGCATTTTTACAATTTTCTGAAAAACGGCTCTAACGATTTTGATTAAACTAGGTGTATCATTGTATAATTAAGTGGTCTTTAATGTCATTTAGACCTTATCTCCATTGATGTCACTTTACATTGCTTAAATGTCCAATGTTCATATATGTCTTCCTCTAAAGTATCTTTAACATGGTGTATTTTAAATAATTAATCATCTCATATTATTAAAAGTTACGAAAAAAATGCTAAATATAACTTTGGAAAGAATTTGATAATTGAATAAAGGAAAAAAATAAAAATGCTTATATAAGTTGAAAATGAATCTCCAGCATTACTAGTCAGAAGGTATATGTATATTTCGTATAAATATTTCGTTGGAAAGCTGAGAATTTTAGAAAAAACAATATCTAATATTGAAAGTTGTAGAAAGTGAAGGATAGTGACAAAAGCATCATAAATAATAATATCAGAAAACTAACTTTATTTAACGTAAATCACATGTTTCCAAGGAATTTAAGTTAAATTTTCTTACTATATGTAAACTTTTAAATGTATTTTTAAGATTGAAAAAAAAGTATTTAAAACCCACCGAATCAAGCTAATGCCATTGTTTAAAATAGGGATTGAAGTTGTGTGGTTTATAAAAGCAGATGGAGTGACTAGATTTTTATTCCCCACCGTTGATGTAATAAATAGACTTTTTGTAATTGGTATGATCTTAATTATTTGTTAGTTATCTGTAAGCTTTAAGCTTTAGCTCCGTTTAAAATGCACTTCAAAAATTTTATAATAGCCCAGCATTACCAGAAAATAATTTCTATTCAAAGTAGAGCGGTAAGTGATAGTTGTGTGTTGCGCGCACCAGATTTTTTTCTACTTGTTATTGATATATTTAATTTTGCTTAGTTACTCATATTTATTAATCAAGAAGAGAGAAAACAATCCTGGGCCGTCTCAGATTTGGTTACTGTGAATTTTCGGACGGCTTAGTACTCCATGGTCGAGAACCACCCACCTGCGTCAGATGTGGTTTCCCTAGAACCGTGAACCACGTACTCGTGGACTCTAAACACTATGCAGTTGCATTAGCTTCCTTGTAACTACATTCCTTGTTACAAGGAAGAATTTTTAAATGCACAGAACTGTTCAGGAAATCTTGCGGAGAGAGATGTGGAAAACCTGATGAATTTCTTGAAAAAAAAAATCTGGTGCGCGCAACACACAACTTTCATTTACCACTTAACTTTGAATAGAAATAATTTTCTGCCCATGTTGGACTATTATAAAATTTTTGGATTGCATTTTTCACCGAGCTAATGTTAAAAACAAAAAAGCTAACAAGTCAAAAATACCATTAAAATAACAAAAGTCCTATTTATTATATCACCGGTTGATTATGGATTGTACGACTTTTAGTTTTTAAACTGTTATTTTCCATTGCAAAGTTTACTAAAATGGAATTAAGAGATTTACATTGTCTGTCGCAGACAGTTCAAAAGTTGTCACACTAATTGGATACTGTTGGAATATCACAAAGGAAAAATTCATCAAATTATTTATTTTTCTAAATGGTTACACGATGATTTTTCGTAATAAATTGACGATAGATAGGTAATTATTTAAATATAATATCAGATCTAGAATTATTAAACTACAGTAAATGTATTTAAGGTTATAAACATATGATTTATTTCGGAAAATTGTAAAAATGTGTTTCACCGTTGAAATAAAGTTGGCTTTTACGGTTAAGCGATTTTAAGGAAAAAGTTGCTGTCACATCTAAGGCATATACCTTATATCTTAAATAAGGTATGCTAACATACAACCACACAGACCATTTTTCGGGACTTTGTTATTTGGATTCAGGGTTCTCAAAAATATCTTTATGCGTGAAAATTTTCACGATCGCAATACTTACCCTTTTTATATGTTACATATATGCGTAAGTGGAAGTAAGAAAAGGGATCCTACAATGGAATATAGAAAGAAAGAATTGAAACTTAGCAAAGAAAAAATTATCAATGACCCTATCGAGTAGAGGAAAATTCAGCAAATAAATAATTTACACCATTAATTGAAGATTAGTATATCGAGTATAAAAAGCTCTCCTATGTTCTGTTCCGATAACTAAGTAATCTAGAAAGATCCTATACAATTCCTCTAAAATCATTTCTCCTGTTTACATTACAGTTTCGTGACTCGTTGCGTTCGGCATATTACGTGCAGCATGAACTTTCTAGTCTTATTATTAATTGCATGAAGTTTCAAGGTCGTATTAAATGCCATTATGCTTAGATTATAATAATTATGTAAGTACGATTTACAAAATGCATATTCCTGAGAAATTAATTTGCAATACTGCCTTCAAGCCATTTAATTAGTATTAATTGCTGGTTTACCACTACGAGAACTTTCTCATTAATATCGATTCTTCTCCTTTAGATATATTTAATGTATAATCGATATCAGGAAAACAGTTTTATTCATTTGAAGTATATAAAGTTTAATATAAGGTAATAACAGTTTGACATGTAATTACCAACCAAAATATTTGGATATACCTCGAAAAAAACAAACAATAAGAACTAAATAAATAGCAATTATTCAGCAATTAACTTGTTCTACAGGAAAATATTTTAACTTAAGCAATACGATTCAACTATTCAGTATTGTACTCATTGAAAAATATTTAGTCGGATCTTTTAATACATTACTCAAATGTTTCGCTGACATACACATGTCCTCAAACTTTTTTATTTAATTTACCTTAAATAATTTATTTATGTAAACACTGCGTATGCTAGTTAACTTGAATATTAGTTTGACAAGTCTTTTTAAGAGGAATCTCTTTTTTTTTTCTAATAGGAATCTATTTATCCCCATCTCAACACGATTTAAACCCCCTGCCTCCAAAATGAGGAAATTTGAGATATGAGAGCCTACCACAAAATTAGAAACTTATTACTAGGAACTTTTGCTGCAACTATTGTACTTTTGGATTTTTCTTGACAAGACTGTACTTCGAAAAACGGTTTCTTCTTCAGATTTTATTCTCCAACGACGAAGTATGGATTATTATGTAACCAATGAAACTGGTGAGGAAGCTATACTGAATTTACTAGCCACAAGTTTTTTTCTTGATAAAATACAACTTTATTTCCAGAATAAAACGATGCAAATTATTTCACAGTGGTTTATTATTTACCAAAAATTCTACATCTAAAGTAGCACTCACTATCTTTCTAGTGAAAAATTAAAAGAAATAAAAAGTTATTTCCAATTATTTGCCTAAACATTTTTTTTTTCATAATTAGTAATTTGCTAAAAAAATAGCATTACTTCAGTAACATATTCAAAAATCAAAATTCTAACCTAAGGATTTGAAGTAAAACATAAAAAAACATCTAGAGACCATATCATTGCTCCTAATAGTCCGATTTTAACGATTATTTTTTTTTTTTTAGGAATTTACGTAAACTTTTAAAAACCATACAATATCAACAAAAAAGTTGTGTATATTTTTTAAGTTATTAAGAATCTAATTTTTCCACTTTTCCAGCTTCTTTTCGTTGAAGTATGTTATATAGATAAATTTAAAGGGCATCAAGAAGACTTAAATTTCATTGAAATCGGTACATTCGTTTTGGTGCTACAGTCTATAGCAATGCAGGTTTTTCGGCCGCCATTTTAAATGTAAAAGGTGGATACTAATGTCGATGAAGGAGGATCATCCTCGGGTGACCTCTGATTATAAATCCAAATTTAAAAAAAAATCAGTCCAGTAGTTTCGTAGAAAATGCGCGGACGGCGGACGGATAAAAAAATTGTATTCGTTTTCGAATTCGTGTCCTGAAACGTAAAATCTCAAATTTTGAGAGGGGGTTAAGTTTTGAATTTTTTGTTCGATTACAATGGTTTATTATTGAAAAAAAAAATAAACGAAAAATATTTTAAAATCGCGATATCTCACAAATAGTATTCTGATTTCGATTAAACTTTCTTTATTTTTTTAAAAGAAATTTAAATGCCTTTTAAACATCTTATCACAATATGTGTATACTGTACCAAGAAGTGTATACTTTTTGAGTTATTATGAATCTAATTTTACGCACCCTCGTAACTTTTTTCCCAGCTTCTTTTCGTTGAAGTTGAATGTTATATAGATAAATTTAAATAGCATCAAGAAGAAGACTTTAACCAAGTTTTATCGATAGATATATAAAGTAATTATTTAAAAAATATATTAAAATACTTTTATTTTCTACCATTAGCCATTAAATATAGAAAGTTAATGAACCAACAGCGAGGATTTTTTTTTTTACTTTATCAAGATGTAAGAATTATTATATCTTATTCTGTTTGTTGTTCATGAAAAAATATCTGTGATACATGTTTTGAAATGAATCTGATTTCTAATAATTTCGATTCATAAATAGTCTAAAAATTTCTTCGAAAAGTGATAAAATTAAAAAGGGTTGTTTTGGAAGATATATCAAACAGTCGATTCTTGGTAATTAGATACCGTTCCGAACTTTCTATTAACCCTATTGCTCGCTATAAATCAGATACCGCCAGGACAACACATATATCCCTGGCGTCTTATCACAAGAATTACGTCAACTTCGTCTTCAAACACGCTAGCTCACGTTCCTGATACTAGTTCAATTTATTATAATGCCAATGAACTTTTTCTAATGATTCGTACAAGTTTACGCAAATTTTCTTCGGTCGACCTCTGTTCTCGAAGGTACCGTTAGTTATGGGTGAGTTCGAAAAAGTTTTTTCATCTGTCGCAGCGAGTTCACAACTTGCCAAACCTCCGACTCATTTCCTTCGGAGGAAGTCGAAATTGGTGATTTCCAAAGAACCCCAACCATGACTGTCGACTTCCACGACTGACAGGTTCCCTTGTGTTAATTGCTTACTGATCGTGGAACCTCCCAACCGATTCTCCCTTGATTGACGGTGAAATAGTTTTAGTCTTAGTTGGACTGAATCACAATTAGATGGCACAATTTTAGTCTTGCTTATTATGGACTGATTCATTACTTTCGAGATATCAAACGATTCGGCATCTTCAGTGCCGGCCTTAGACATTCCAGATCTCCCACTCCTAAAAAAAAAAATTATTTCTTGAGTTGTTTTATATTATGTAATATTTGAATTTTATTTCATT
The DNA here is from genome assembly GCA_928085145.1 of Nezara viridula. Taxonomy (NCBI): domain Eukaryota; kingdom Metazoa; phylum Arthropoda; class Insecta; order Hemiptera; family Pentatomidae; genus Nezara; species Nezara viridula. The sequence goes on from OV725083.1 coordinate 24,346,124, forward strand.
CAATATTTCTCTAATATAGTTGCTTTATTTATTGTTCGGCTGATATTAATTTTTATTTTCCTACCTATACTAGGCAAGGAAAGTATTCTGATCGAGTCAAATCTCCGATATGCGGTTTTCGACGGATCTATACGTTTCAGAGGCTCCTGAGTCCGAAAAACACATTTTAGCCATTGATCAGTCTGTCTTTGAACTAGTGAACCAATTCTGTTGCTTCTTTTTTTATTTTGTAGGATTTTGACTACTGATGCTTGTGACATAAATCAGGTGTTCCATGCGCAATAGCTGCTGCGCAATAAGTGATGTTTTTCCATAGAATGTAAATTGAAAACGGCTCTAACAATTTTATGAAACTTTCCTATAATGTTCTAATTATTGTCCTTTCAATTTTTGTGTCTGTACTAAATTCCCGAAAAAAAAATCAAGAAAAAAAGTTATAAAGAAAAAAAAAATGTTATGGGGCCTAACTTCCTAAGTATATAATATACGGTAACATTTATAATAAAACTTTTATTATACGGCAATTATTAACGAAGTTACGGTTTCATATTCTGGTGTCAGAAAGTGTTGAATGAGAGAATAAAGATGACTAAGTGAAAGTAAGAAAATCCGTTGCCCGCATCACACAATATTTCCTCTACTTTTAACAAAAATTATTGTTTGACAATACCAAGCTATGCCAAAAAGTTTTTGATCAGCAATATTAGGAAGTATTGGAATTTTTATACTGATCTACCTTAAGACGGTTTACATTGCTTTAGTTTATCAAATAAATCGTACTCAAATCTTATGTTTGATCAATTTTCAGGAAAATGTATCTAGTTCAATTCTTTTTTGTTTCTTCATGAACATATGTAAATATATAAAAACCTTTCTGAAATAGGTAGGAAAGTCGTGTGAGTGGACACACCAGATTTTTTTTCTTTAACTAATTTCTTTTATTCCCCCTTACATAATACTAATGACAGCCAGTGAATGAGATGACTATTGCAAAACATAATGACATGTAAGGCATATATACCGAGCAGCACTCCTGGCATGATATCTACATTAGGCGAGGTCACTCATCCAGCTCCTCTTCAGTCCTCCTACTGGCGTTACTTGGCATTATGAGTGTATTACGATGTAAGTTGTGGAATTGTTTATAATGAGTTCGTATGTGTCCGTTAACAGTCGGCACATGAAGTCAGTGTGTAACGTTATGTTGCTAACGTATCAAGGTGCTTTTGTAATTGTCCTGAATGTTTTTGTTTAAAGCTTATTAATAGAAGAAATTTCCCTACAAGTGAGATATCTGTAGTATAATTGGATGATAATAAAAATTAAAAAAATAGCGAATAATTTAAATTTAAAAACAGAACTTAGCTTAGTTTAACCGCTCAAAATTCCTAAATTTAAATGGTTTTAACAATGACAAACGTATTCTCCTTTCAAGTAAATTTTATAAAGTTTACAGTGAAGCAATTGAAAGTTATCGCAAAAAAAAGACTTAAAAAATCACAAAACTTGGATTTCCTACTTTTCTGTTAAAAATTGGACCATTGTATATATGAATTTTAGTTTATTATTTTCAATAATGAATCATTTTAATCGAACAAAAAATTCAAAAACTTAACCCCTCTCAAAATTTGAGGTTCCACGTTTTAGGATACTTAGAATTAGAAAAATGAATTACAATTTTTTACAATACAATTTTTTTGGTCCGTCCGCCGTCCGCATATGTTCTCCGAAACTACTGGACCGATTTTTTTTTCAAATTAGTATTTATAATCAGATGTCACCCGAAGATGATCTTCCTTAATCGACATTACTATTCGCCTTATACTTTCAAAATAGCGGCCGAAAAACCTGCGTTGCTTTCGACTGTAGCGCCAAAACGAATGTACCTATTTTAATGAAACTTGGCTAAAATCTTCTTCTCGACGCCCTTCAAATTTATCTATATAACATACTTTAAGTAAAAGAAGCTGGAAAAATAGTTATGATGGATGGTAAAATTAGATTCCGAATAACTCAAAAAGTATATTTTTTGTTGATATTGTGGTAAGATGTTTCAAAGGTATTTAAATTTCTTAAATAGTTTCATCGAAATCAGAGCACTATTAATAAAAATATCGCCATATTTTAACTTGTTTGGTTCATTTTTTTTAATAATGAACCATTGTAATCGAACAAAAAAGTCAAAAACTTAACCCCCTCTCAATTTTTTTTTTGTAGCTATTGAAGTCTGTTATCACTCCTATAAAAATTTCGTTCTACTTCAACTTCAATTACTATTTCGGGACCTCCTGTATATAGTATCGAGTATGCTGGCTAAGTTCTCGTAGTCATTATAGAAATGACAAAAGAACCTGATTAATGTGAATAACTCTTGTTATCGTTAGCAGATGGAGGTCATCAAAAACAAAAACACTAGCATTCCAATCATTTAGATATTTGTTTTTCCCATAGTTTATGAAATGTCTAAACGCACCTAAATAGTTCGGCCGCGATTATGTGGCGCCTTAAGAGCCAACTTGTCGAAACTTTTTCATTCAAACAGGAAAAAAAAAAGATTGAAACGAATCCGAATTCTGCCCAACTATATCTGCTGACGCTATAAAAAGGTCTAAGACAAACAATGTCAAACGAACGGAAGGGCATTGTAAACAGGGAGATGGGAAAGAGAACATCTGTAACTGACAATGAATCGGATACTTTCAATTTTACCGGATTATTATCCATAATCCGTCCATATCCAATCCTTCATCTATATTGGTCAGAAATACAAATATTGGCTTCTGATATAAATATTTTTGTTTGCGGAACTTATGACAGAAAACATCTCTTGTGAAATGTTTCATCTCTAGTGAATATTTCATCCAATCGGTTTAATGAACCGTGCTTCCAATTATGTAGGATTATCTTCAACTCAACGCTTCGTACTGTTAGCTCTCGGTCGCTATTTTAGGATTGTATTAATAATTATCATTAAATATAATAATTAGTTTGATTAGCATATTATATGCGGTTTAATTATATGTACGATATTATATCAATTATGAGATAGCTACTACAGTAGTACTTTTCAAGAGCAGTCTATGTTCTTATTTATGGTGTCTTCAAAGAATATATAAGCCGTTATATTAAAAAAAAAAATGCGTTTTACTTCCGACAACGTCTCGTGCCAATTAGCTCATTATCAAGTTATCAAAAACACTTTTTTATATACTATAATGTATTTCAATATATAATTTCATGAAAAACTGTTTGTAGTACACCAATTGTCACATATATCTATATTCCTCGTCACCATCTCCCTTAAATGTGAATTCACTTAATACAGTCAATATTAAAAACTAGACGGAGGAGGTGGTAGCGTATTGGGGACTAGTGTTGCAAAAAATGGTCTTGGTCTTGCACTTTGGAAGACCAAGACCAGCAACGCCTATCTGTTGCAAGATTAAGACCAAGACTTGTAAAAAAAAATCGATTTTTTAGATAGAAATTGAGGCAAGATAGTTACTAATACTTGATAATTTTAGTTACTGTATGCAAAGAATTGGCATAACCAATATATTTTTGCATTTAACTCTTCCAATTTTTCATTCGGGATTAGTTAAGTTTTCACAATCTGAAAAATTACAGTAATATCTCTATGGTAATAAGCTAATAGGTAACTGCAAGACTCTCTCGCATTTATGCAGCACTGCAACCAAATTTTTAAGTTTAGATACTCGTTTGACGCAAAATTTCTTAATACGTACGTTTTTCTCTTCGATGCACCGTTTAGTTATAGATGTAAAAATCTCGTAAAAATCTTTCTTTTTTTGGCTTTAAACATGTTTCCCTTGGTGGCCTGCGTCAGCAATTTTCTTTTTTACATGTCTAAACCAATATATATAAGTTAAAAAAAAAACTATTTTCATATTTTTTGCAATAAATTTACCGTTCCCATACTTCAATTACTGGCCTAATGTTAAAAGCAGACACAAGTTTTTCACTTAGCATGACCCGACTGGCAGACTTATTTTTTCAATATAAATGTTACGAATCTAAAAAATATTTTTTCATAAGATAGTAATTTTTTTTTTTTGCACGGCCACTAGTATTATAGGGAAAATCATCACAGAATTTATTGACCCTTTTATACGGTTAAATTTTTCGAACAAAGTTGGGATTGTAGTTATATTAAATATGGAAATTTCTTGAGAAGGAGTTAATCGGGGGGGAGGGAGAGGGTGCGGTCAAATAAATACTAAATTAAAATATAGTAATTATTTAATTTTTGCCGACGTTTGCAGGTCGTCTTCAGGGCTACAAAAGATACAAAACATGGTGAAAATAAAAAAATTAATATAAGTAGATATAAAATAAGAAGAAGTTGTCAGATACAGAAATAAAAAGATGATATCAGAGATATAGTGGGTGACAATGTAGTTAAAATATCAAGTATTATATATGTAGAAGATACAAACAAATGGAAAATAAGTTAGAATAAAAATTAAAAATAAAGGAGAATATAGCATGTAAGTTAAAAGTAAACAGATTGCGATAAAGGATAACACATGGAAATTTCTTATTTTTACTGAACGGGAATGAAAATTGTGTGATGCTTGTACCGCTCCATAATATTATTATTTCTGACTTGTGTATGTTAATTGATCAAAAACATAAGTGAGATAAAAAATTAGAAAAAAATAAAATAATAGAGCCCTTAAAGTTTATGATGGACAGTTATCTATTTAGTATATTTGATTTACACACATGATCACACAGGCGTTAATCGTGGTTAAAGCAAGAGGCTTCCGACAGGCAATATATAGAGGAGAGGAAACACAAAGAGGATGGAATACAAAGAGGTAGAAGACAAAGGAGCTCGGAGCACAAAGCCAAGTCAATATGTCACTCCGCACAATCGCCAGAGAGTTCAAAAACAATAAAACACCCATTTCCTTCTCTTCACTTGTATCATATATTATTTATTATTTTATTAGAGGAGAAATAAAATAATAGATGTATGGAAAAAAATATAAATAAATATTTTTATAATTCTACAAATTTAATATATTTTTTTAAATGAATGCTTAAGGTGAACGCACCTGTTATCCATAAGGGGTCCCAATGAACGACAGGTTGGACTTTAAATGTAAATAATATAAGTAAATAATGTAAGCTTCCTTATTGAATTGAAGGTTTTAGGTTTTTTTTTTATTGTAGAACAATGCCCTCTATTGACAATTGTATGAACAAAGTTCCCAAAAGAAAATTTTAAAATGTCTATCATTGTTAGTGTAGCCCAAAATCGGTCTTGGTCTTGCACTTTGCAAGACCAAGACTAAGAACACCCCACTCTTGCTAGACCAAGACCAAGACTGGTAAAAAAAATGGATTTTTTGAATAAAAGAAAAGGCAAAATAGTTAATAATTCTTGACAATTTTAGATACTATATATAAAGAATTGGTATAACTAATATACTTTTGCATTTAACACTTCTAATTTTTAATTCGTCCTTAGTTAGGTTTCCTTATCTAAAAAAATACAGTGATATTTCTATAGTACTAAGCTAATAGGTAAATGCAAGACCGTTGCGAGACTATTGCGCAAGACCAATACCTATACCAAGACTGAGTTTGCAAGACCAAGACTCGTCTCGGTCTCGCGTTTGGGCAACACTAATCATTGTTGTTTCTATAACGCTCTCGAGATCAGTGTGGTTTCATACCTTTCTACTAACAGTTTTGCTTAGAGTAAGTTGAACATTTAAGTTATATTTTCTTTATAGTTAAATAAAGATTTTAGAATTTTTCTGAGGTATGTCTATTACTAGTACCGACCCCATGTCCATTACTAGAACAATTGAATTTTGGGGGTGTCCATCACTACTGCAAAAAGGGTTTTTTTTTTTTAAATAGATATTAGATTTGCATAACTGAATATTTTTTCAATTTTAAAGTGTTAAATAGAAAAAGAAGACCGTAGTGATTCTAAATGTCCAACGGAGAAATTTATGACTATTATAAATACGGCGGCATAAGCCAAATAAAAAATGTCCTCAGCCATGTACACTGGTGCCCTTACCACATTTTTATACATTTTTCTTGATATTTTTATTGCTGTTCATTGTAATATAGGCAAGTTTCTAAACCCAACGATAATTCAATTGAAGGAATCCATCAATGTTCAAATTAAATCTTGAAAAAAATCTTTAAAATTGTTTTAAATGTTACAAAAATCGACCTTTTCTCCACTTTTTAAAAATGATTGATGTCCGTTATTGATATTGAGCCACTCATGCATATCTTGTATCTTCAATCTGATTGAAATTTGAGGGCGGCTTGAACTTCTTCTTTATTCTCTCAGAGCAGCCTTTCTTTAATAAGATCAAGTTCAGTGACAGGGATATCATTCCTCAAGTTCCGTAATCATCAAATAAGCTCAAATCAGATGCAGATTGGGCAAGACTCTTGATTAGGTCTTTATACGTAAATTCCCATTAAATAATGATGGATATAATATTTTATATATTATAATCTTTAGTTTAATCAAAAGAGTGCAGATTGTCTTTTTATTACCACCATCAGAACTTGACCTACTCAATGTTATCGTGACAAGATACGAACCACTGCTTCTTGCATAAAATATCACTAATTGATTATCAAAACATGCATTGTTTTTGTGTTAATTTGTATGATTAAATTCTTATATGTTGACATCAACGCTTAACATCTCCCGCCGTGATTTCCTCGATATCCTAAATTAGCTACGAGCTATTAGCTAGGGGCAATAAACTTCGCATAGTTTGGCCATCAGACTAGAAAAAGATCGAAGACAAAGAAATAGCTTGTGCTTTAGCAAGGAAGAACTCTCGCTATATTAATAATAATTGGTCGGTCCTAAGCCATATTATAGCATTACAACTTATTTTACTAGGGAAGAAATTGAAAAATGAAAAATGATGAACGATATATACTAGCAGGGGTGCCCATGCCCCCCAAGGTTGATAGCGCAAGAACCATACCTCCTCCTTCTCTTCTCAAGATATTTTATTGCTCACATTTCTTAAAAACAGAGCAAGCGAAGATAGAATTAAGAAAATCGTAGATCATATATAAATACACTTGCTGCGGTCAATCCCATGTTTTTTTTTTCGTTGTTCTTCTCTACCTCGCCTTTTAGGCATTCCCGGCCTGGAGGGTGAGGGCGGGGAATTTAAAATCCCCTTCAGCACCGGGACGCGAACTCGCCCACCTCGCCTTCCAAATGTCAGTTCCATGTATTACCCTTGTCTACTAGTCCGAAAATTCATAGCCCCGTCGAAATTTGCTCCTCACAAAAATTAAAAAAAAAATCGTCAAAATATTCTCCCCTTAAAAAAAATTGATGGCAGGAAAAGGCTAAATTCTGACCTGTTAAAGAATTAGCCCAGAACAAATAACGTGACTCTGTTCGTTAAATATATTTAAATAAGATAAAGTGAGTGGAATATTCCTCCAATCATCTACTTCTGAAGATTGAAGTATTGAAGTACGTTCTATGTGAATTTGATGTCTATTTTCTTACTTTTTTCCCTCTCCTTGTAGGCTGTTTCTCTCCTATTTTGTCGGTCCTGGGGAGAGGGCGGGGGAATCAATCCAGAGAGAAAAGCCCCCTCGGCACCAACTTTGAGCTCGTAATCTTTGTTTTATCAAGATTGCTGGGCATCCCGTATTTTACACATAAGTTAGCTTGCTCGGCCATTCTGCCTTCGCCTATTTTCTGACTGCAATAGATGGAACTTAGAGGTTGGAACTAGCATTTTTGCAGGAGAAACAAACTTAATTTCATTGGTTCTTCTTTGAATCTATTCTTTTTATTTAGTTATTTTTTCTCATAAATTCAGATTTTCCCTCGTTTCGGTTATTGCGGCATTTATATATATACGGATATACATTCGAAAAATTTCCAATTTCAATTTCATGCGATCTAGACTATTCATTGTAAAATATTATACCATACCATCGTACCATTTATTGTAAAATATTATACTTTCGCTAACTATATATTACATAATGGGTAATTTAAACAAAAAAAAAAAAGAAAATTTAGATAGTATTTTATACTTATTTATTTTATTTTTTTAAGGAATGACAAACGACCTATACCTACATCATCACAATTGTATTGGCTCATTTTTAGTGAATGAATATCCCCATTCTTCACTATCGAGTGGAGTTTGTTTGTTTATTTAGGCTTTAAGGCGTAAAACCTTAAGGTCATCAACGCCTGTGAGTCTGTTATATTTGTAAACTAGATAGAGCAATAAATGAGAAAGATATTTAAGAACATATAAAAAATGAAATATATTAAAATAAATTTTAAAAAACAAAAAAACAAGCAACAATAAAATAAAAATTATATTTATTTTTATATTTTATTTAATGGTCTATGGATTTTAAGAAATTTTATCACTGTCACTCGACTTCCCCTCTACTATTAGGGCGGTTTGATCTGATCCAGGGCTTTGCTAATTTTTTAAAAACTTTTAATTTGGTAGGTGGGCTTTCGTTCCACATAGATTGCCAACTATTCAGTATTTCTTTTTTGAGAGGAAACTCATTTCTGGAGGAGTCAGGGTAGGAATACCTCGGTCTGGGAGCGCGAGTGCCTGTTTGGCTGCCGCATCCGCAAGCTCATTACCAACTATACCCACGTGACTGGGAACCCATATAAAACAAACCGATTTTACTAAATTTTCCAGAGTGTGAAGATATTTGTGTATTTTAACGATAACTGGATGTTTTGAGTAAATATCATTTAAACCCTTTAATGAACTCAAGGAGTCGGTTATCAAGACTATCGAGGCTGGAGTTATTGACATACAGAAGTGGAGGGCTGAGGCTATTGCGTGAAGTTCCGCTGTGTATAAACGAACAAGCTGTAGCATCATCGGATTTCGAACCATCAGAATCGAGTGGAGTTAACGTCGGTTAACTTTGAGATAACTTTTTTCTCTGCATTAATGAATTACATTGAAAATATTTTTGAAAAGAGCTAATTTTCATTGTATTTGAACGAACATCTGATTCTTTTGTTCAGTTTTAAAATATCTTTCTGCTAACCTATTTGTGTATGTTCCTTTACTGTAAGTTTAAGAATTTGCCCTTTCTTGCCGTATATGGTTAAACATAAAATCGCCCCCCCCCCTCTGGCGTTATTCGATGTGCAATAAACAATAGCCTTAATGAGAACGCCCGAGACAAACGAACCCCTTGAGCCACTCCCCTAGAATTTACTGCTCGAGCAGTGTTGTTTTGTTTCTAGTTTAATTTGTTAGGATTAAGGTCGTTAGGGAGACAACTATTAAATTCCCCGGCGCCCCCCCCCCCTCCCTTCAGATTCAATTTTCACCCTCCTCCCCAGGGGTGGCTTCCTTACCTCCTTTTTTATCCTCACCCTCATTGTCACTTGATCCGATTTGTGATCGTCCAGGTCGTGATGAACGCTCCCCCTAGCCTGCCCGTCCCCTTGTCTATTCTGTGCATGTTGTACGTCTCAATTTCACTCCAAACATAAATAAAAGATTATCTCTGAACTATGTATAAATCTATCTCCATAATCAGGCATTTTCATCTATGAGGAACAATTTTTCATATTGTGGAGAGCATTACTAAAAATTTCTATTTTCAATTTTAAATAAAATAGTTACCGACACGGTACTTCACCATGGACTCATCTTCGACAGAAGGATGACATCGGGGCCGCATGTTAAAGTAAGACACTTAACAAACGACTCAAACTACTTTACTCTCTTTTTTCTAAATCTTCAAAACTAAAACTAAAACAGAAAATTATACTTACTTAAGCCTATATGGACGTACTCATCACAAATATACGGCATCGCTAAAAAGACCCACCTACAAAAACTTCAAACCTCTCAATCAAAATTATTGCTACTCCTAACAAAATAACCTTGGTACGTGACTAACAAAACTCTACATACTGATCTCCACATTCCAACAGTTGCCCAACATACAACGACCCTTTATCAACAATTTTACACAAATTTAAATGGACATAATAACAGACTAATAAGAGATATGGCCACAGCTGACATACCCCAGAACATGAGGAGGAGACTAAAAAGGCATTGGGTGAGAAATCTCCTTCCTTAAGCAACTTAAGTAATTGTAACAAGTTAGGGAAGAGGTACTGCTGAGTACTTTCCTTCCCCATGCCTGTCATGTCATCATTTCATGTATCGCCATCACATTTGCTGATTGTCAACAACAAGTTGATAGGCGCAAATACATCTTTTATAGACAAAAAAAAAAAAAAAAAATAGTTGTAGAATACGATAAAAAGAAGTCTGTACTGCGAACTATTATGCTCTATATGAAAATATCCGATTTTACTAATTTTTCTTACTATCTATAAAACTTTAAAACCCTTCCATTCTTTCTGAATGTTAATTTTTTTTTCTTTTTGAAGCTACTTAACCGTTTCAGAAAAGAACGGATACGGAAGGAGCTATAAGTAAAGACTAGTTGAAAATCGAGAATTGAAGTGTTTTGGCCACCATGTTTGTCGGATGTATGATGAAATAGATCTCCGGAAAGTTATGGAAGTTCGACCCTCTGGAAGGAGACCTCGACGCTGTCCGAAAATGTCCTACAGAATTACAGCCAGCGGATCGGAGAGCAGAGAAGGAAAACTCTCCAAGAAATAAGACAGAGGCATGGCTGGATCGAGGGTCCTCGACGCTAGGAATGGCATCAGAGGTGGACAAAGAAGAAGAGGAAGCCACTTACCCTTGTCTCTTGGTTTCGAATGACCAAAAAACTAATAAAAGTGCAAGAATTTCAATGTTTTTTGCACATATCTTGGAACGCAATGGAAAATTCGTTCGGGGAATATTTATCATTCTAAAAAACCGGAGAGGAACCGACTACTTGAATTTTTGCCTTGTCATACTACCATTTAACTGGACTAATTTGATAACTTTTACGACGTCAGTTTACAAAACGCAGCCGAGTTCATCATCAGTCAAGATGAATTCACTTTTCTTCACTTTCTTCCATACAGCCAGTATAAAATTATTTAGTTGTGTTCCTATTCTTCACTATTTTCATATTAAATAACTATTTATTGAATACAAATATGTGTAACATTGATAATTTCCTCGGGGTTGCTCGATGTTAATAATTTTTTATACAGATTGTCATCATTGTATGGATTTAGAAAATTTATTAATTTCCCTCTCTTCTTTTTATACACAGGGCAATTCATAACGATATGTTGGTACATTGGAGTGTTTCGTTTTGTTCACATTTAACATCATTCATATGAATTTTTAACTCCAATACACTGCAGGTATACTTTGCATAGCCCATGATTTTTTCTAAATCTAGAAAATTTATCTAAAAATTTTAATTATCTCTTTTGATAGGTTTAATCCGAAGAGCCATGGCTTGTTTAGAATTTGCGGTATATATAAAATATACTTGTGGGTGATTGTGATCGTGAAGGGACCATTTGCTGTCATATTTTGTTTAATCATCGGAAAGTAATCTGTTTATGACAGTTTGATGTCTGTAATATGAGGTAAGTCACTAGCGGATCCAGGGTTTAATTTTTTGGGGCTTCAGCCCGAATGATATATATAACGATAATTAATTTGAAAAAAACTAACTATCCATATAACATGGTGTCTTAGAAGTCCTATTAAATGTAATCACACGAACAATAATAGTTTTTAATATTTTTTCTATAAAACATGGTTATATTTTACCATTTTGGGGGACTTCAGCTCGAAAGCCTTCCCTCCCTCCTCGTAGATCCACCTGTGGTGTGTTCAGATCAAGTTTACCTAGGATTTAAAGTGGTCATTAGCTGTAAGTCATTAAGTTGAATGAACTCTTCGGTATGTCTCTTCCTAGTCAGAGACATTAAGTGTAATGAATGCGTCACTATCCGTAAGAAGGCAATGATAATACACAAAAAAGAGTTGTTTATTTGAGTTACGACCGACTTGTAAAACTTGACTGGAAGGTGAGCTTATTGTTGCAGGTTAACGACCTTTTCTAGTCAAATGTGAAGCTCCACATTAATGGCGTAGGTCCACAGAACAACACATTTCTGTTCCAACCTTTAAGTGATTCTGTTTCAATAACTATAAAAAATATTGCCAACCTAACCTAACCATGTACCAGGTAATTATCAATCAAATCTCTGCCTTCAGAGGTCGGAATTCATTCACATATGCTTCATTTCATTTATGCTCTCAACATACGAAACTGTCTCTCTTCACCCTCGGTATATATTGTACAAACTGAACAGCCTAGTGAACGCTCGCCATAATGACTAAACCAAACAAACATCTCATCTTTAGAAAATGAGGCAGTAGTACGCGAGTGACGTAAGAAGGAGGCGTGACTTTCACCTCTACTCCCAAGGTCATCATGTATTCCTACGCCGTCCGTTAGATGCCAACTGACTTCCCGCCTTAATAGTTCCTCCTCTGCAATATTTTACTTAAACTGAAGACCTGTTGAATGGTTGTGTGCATAAAATTTGAATTTCTCAACTTAAGAATTTATTTAAAAAGTTAGTCCCAATTTATTTTATATAATTTTAATATGTAGGTTATACCTGTCGGATTAGATTCCAAAATGGCGATCGCGTCAGTGGTTACTTATCTGATTAATTTTTTTATTTTTTTTATTTCTTTATGACATTTACAACTGTATTACATAAATACATCAAGTAAATTTGGACATAATTGATATAATGACATGAATACACTTGCTGAGTAACTACCCAATGGTAGCACTCTAATGATATGACTATATTAGGAGATCACGGGGCCATCTTCTTTTCAGACGCCTCGGAGGGTTATCAGGAATTGAAGAGGAAGCAAGGTTAGAAACGAGAGGGTTGGGATGATTCTGAAGTTTATTATGGAAGGATAGGTATCTGGATTGGGCCAGATCTGAAACATAAGGAACATTAAGATTTTTATGGATAATTTTATTAGTGACAAAGTAAGGAGCATTGAGGATTTTACAAAGGATTTTGGATTGTAAGGATTGGATGCGAGAGGAATTCGATGGTTTAGTGGAGCCCCATAGCTCAACTCCGTAAGTCCAAATAGGTCTTATTATAGTTAAGTATATGAGTCTTTGGTAATTAATGGGAAGTTTAGAGCGTTTGTCTAGTAAGTGCTGAAGTAATCGGAAACGTCGAGCGGTTTCTTGTCGTTTCGGTCTAGTATGAGGATTCCAAGTTAGTCGTTTGTCCAGGTGGAGTCCTAGGTATCGGATTTGCTCAAGAGGGATAAGTGGAGTATTGTTAAACGAAACTGTAGGACAGGAAGTCGTTGGTTTACGACGAAGGGTAAAGGTAATTTGATGGGATTTATTGGAGTTTATTTTAATTCTCCAGTTTTGACACCATTCTTCTAGATTTATGATGTGTGATTGAAGCATTTTGGATGCAATTGCTGGGTCATTGTTTACTGATAGAATACATGTGTCATCGGCATATGTGGTAATGACAGTGTTGGGACAGGTAGGGATGTCAGCTGTATAAACTGTATAGAGGATAGGACCTAGGATACTACCTTGTGGAACACCAGCGGACTGGGAACTGCGGTCCAATTCTCTAAAAGAAGAAGGAAAAAGTAAATTTTACTCTAGGAGATTTAGTCCTCTTCGATTTCGATCTCTATGGCACATGATGGCTGACCGATAATAGTTCGGTTAAAAATTTGTGTGACATTAAAATAAAAACAAAGGACAAATATAAAGCGTTTGGAATAATGAGAATATAGGTAAATTTATGTCCGTGTGTTTACATATTTGCTTGCTAAGCAATGTAAATAATAAGTGGGAAATAACAGTAGAATAAGATTAGTAAAATATTTAATTCTTACAATTATTCGAAAGATTGATGGCTGAGTAGATGGAGATACAATTTGTGTTTAAATAAATGTGAGGATGAAGTTCCATTTATAGATTTGTGTGCTGGAATCTCGTGTTGAAGGAATGACACGGAAACAGAGAGTGAACAAATCAAGAAGGTTAAAAGGTTTTCTGGTTGTTAAGATTCGAAGCTCTGCATTAAATATTCCAAGACCCAATTCGAGTCATTACTGAGGATTAAAAAAGACTCATATACATGAATATAATAAGGCCTATTTGGACCTACTGAGTTGAGCTATGGGACTCCACTAAACCATCGAATTCCTCTCGTATCCAATCAGTACAATCCAAAATCTTTCGTAAAATCCTCAATGCTCCCTACTTTGTTGCAAATAAAACCATCTATAATGACCTTAATGTTTCACATCTGGCCCAATCCAGATACCTGTCCTTCCATAACAAACTTCAGAATCATCCCAACCCTCTCGTTCCTAAACTTGCTTTCTCTTCAATTCCTGATAACCCTCCGAGGCGTCTGAAAAGAAGATGGCCCCGTGATCTCCTAATGTAGACATATCATTAGAGTGCTGCCATTGGGTAGTTAATCAGCAAGTGTTTTCACTTCATTATATCCAGATGTTCAAATTTACTAGATGTATTTCTTTAATACAATTGTAAATATCATTAAGAAATAATAAAGATAATATTGAAATTTTACAATATTCAGGGTCTCATTGATGACACTTTGTTGAATGAGGATTTTAGGAAAAAAACAAACAGGATTGTGAAAGTTTGGATTGAAGTATATCTAAAGCAGCAAACTGGAATCCGTGTTGAGTTGTGTGTTGCAGGTTAAGGCGCCATATCAGATCCGTAGTGCGATGGAATTATCAACGGTTAGAGTAATGGCTTATTCCATTTTGGTAAAGCATCGAAGAGAAGAGGCTTAGAACAAGACAGCCGACACGACTATCTTGGCACCATGCCGACTTGTACATTGCCATTCCAGCCTGAATCACCACCATCATGGAAATCAGGTGTTTGTAATCATTCGCGTCACTGATACGCGGGCTGGGTTCTGATTAACAGCTTGTCTGTTGGTAAGGCTTCGGTATTATTCACTTAAAGACTTCGGTCTTTGGGAGAGGAGGGGATGGTCGGAGCAATGGGACTGATACATCAAAGTATAAAAAAGTAATATTCAGTAAAAATAGTAAAAAAAAAAAAAAAAATAAATAATAGAATAGTATGATATCATCTTCGCATAATAGTTCGCGGTTCAGACAACTTTTTATCAAATTATTAACATCCAGCTAAAACTTCGTGAATGGCTTCATTTTATCGTAATTTACAACTATTTTATTTACGAAAATCCTGGGAAATAAGGAGTTTTAATCTTCAAAAAACTCATGAACACCCATTTGATTTCCACTTGAATTGTACAATAATTTTATCACGAAAATGCGAAAAAAGGTGGCCTACAGAAATATTAGAGCGGGGTTATTATATGTAAAACGGTCCAATATATTTTTAGACCACCTATTTTCTCGATTTTGTGATCAAATTATAGTAAGCAAAATGAGTAATAAAGAACTTTTATTACCTCATTACATTAATTAATTTAACGAAAAAAATCTCCATTTCCGAAAATTGTCGGTTATAAAAAAAATTGTAGGTTATGATGAACCCATTCATGAAGTTTTAGACGGATGTTAACAATGCTGCCTCCTTTAGCACTGCCTTAATTCTGTTGATAAAAAGTTTAATGTCAATTTTAATACCATTTTTTTTTTCATTTAAATATCCCAACTATTAATCTTTGCAATTAGATACACTAAGAAAAGCATGAAGACGTTTTAAATAATCTAAATATCAATGTTTTTTCTACAACAAGATAGCCCAAGATTCGATAATACGCAAATTAAAGTCCAGGCTACTTCAAATCAACAAGAACCTGTAGAATGTACATTCTCGCAGAACCTAAAGTGCGGATTCCTTTACGGCATACTGATTATTAGGAGCGTACCTTATGCATAAGAAATAAATGGATGATTAATCAATGTAACTAAACGGTTATAAAAATCGATAGAAATGAGTCAGGTGTGACTCAACGCTGCCTTGGAAACCTGAAAACATGTCGCCCCACCTGGTTCACTATGAGGCTTAACACTGTCTAGAATTACTTCAGAGATCAAAGGATCATAAGAATATAAGTTAAGACTTCCTTCTTCAAGGCTTAAGTATATATCTATTTTAGAATCCCTGGAGTTCATTCATTTTAATGCTGTTTAGTTCAAATTCCATTTTCCAAATAAACCGTTATTTTCCCTCAGTAACGTTTCGAAAAACTGGATAATAATTTAAATTGATTCATAACTATAATGAATGCATTTTCCTGTATGAAAAGCACAATCATTCTGTTGGTTGTCAAAGTTTAGATAAATGTTAACTTTCACCAACCAAAATATTTAGACCGATTTTCGTTCATGCATGTAATAATAATAAATCATGGAAGTGTAAATCACTTCATGGAAGATATTACAATTTCCTGAAAACACCTCGCATAAATTTAGAAACCTCAATCCGTTGGTTGACTACAGGAAAAATGTTACCAGGGACAGAGGAATTCCTCCTGGCAATACAAGAACAGGTAATGGCAACATCCTCCTATAGGAAGTATATTCTACATGAAGCAGTCGATGACAGATGCCGTCTATGTAAAGCCACAAATGAATCGATTCAGGATAAAGAATACCTTGCGAGGCACAATAATGCGGCAAAAATCGTGAATCATGCTCTGGCACAAAAATATAAATTAATAACTGGCCATCAGCCTTTTTATAGATATCAGCCGCAGGCTATATTAGAAAAAGGGAATGTCAAGCTATACTGGGATCAAACTATGATAACTGACCATAGTATTCCTCGTTAGAACAGATATATTGCTCGTTAACAAAGAAATAAAAAAAACCATCATTATCGAAGTTGGAGTTCCTGCTGATTATAATATAGCTAAAATATTAAGTGAAAAAAAAGGTTGGTGGAAGTAAAAGTACTACCCATTATCGTATTCAGCAATGGCCTGATTCCTGAAGATATCCTAAAATCAATGAAGGTACTTGGATTAAGCTGGGAACTTTAGGAAATCCAGAAAGCGGGAATGCTGAGAACCGCCATTCTTCGAATTTTTTTTAATATTTCAAATTAAATATTCAAGAAACTGTACCCTAGACCTCGGTCTGGGTCAGTAAATTTATCCGGCATAAAGCTGAGAATTGAAAAATAATAATAATCAGTGGAGTCGATTGAGCATACAACTTCTGGATGCACAATAATGGCGGTTAAAGGATATTTACTAAGGCATAACAATGCAACCAAAGTAGTACATCAGGCCATGGCTCAGAAGCTGGAACTGAGGGATAACTATTGTCCCTATTACAAATATCATCCTGAATCAATCATCTATAAGCGTAATGTCAAACTATTCTGGGCTCACCCTATACTTATAGATCACACTGTTCCATACAATATACCTGACATTATAATAATCGATAAAGAAGAGAAAATAGTGTCCATTATAGAAATTAGAGTTCCTTCAGATGATAATCTGCACAAGGTAGTGGCAGAAAAAAAAAGAAAATATGCAGAATTGGCGGAAGAATTAAAAAAACTATGTGATTTAAAGGAAAGCCGGATTTTACCGTTAATAATTTCGTGTAATGGGCTAATACCAGAAGAATCTCAATCTTCTTTGCTTGCTATACACTTTCCGTTTATGACAATGTAAAAAATGCAAATAGCAGCATTGTTGGGAACAGCAAGTATTGTTCGGAAATTTACAAATATAAAATAATTTTGAAAATATATTAATTTATTATTTGGTTGACCAATTCGGTCCCAAACTATTACAAACAACCATGTAATGTGTCAAACAAACAAATAATAATAATATAAGGCTTAAGCTGAAGATTCGAGCAACCAATCGCTGTCTTCACACATCTTTACTCATATCCCAACTCCAGATTAGCCTTAACGCAATCTTCCCACCTTCGCTTCGGTTTATTCCTACCTACGGTTGAATCTATTTCCCAATTGTGCCTAGCCGAGCCAGCCAGATGAAACAACTATTATTTAAATATGTATATAAATAATGATACGCATTAGCCAATCAGCGAGCTATAGTTCCGGCTGCCCCCAACAGTTGCCCCAGACCGTTGGTGCGGGCCGGTGCCTGGTACCGGTACTGGTGCTGTGGAACCCCTCACATATACACCGGCCTGTCACTCAGCATTATCATTTAGTCCGGACTACATGACAACAGCTACACTCGTTCGGCTGGTCTTATCCACCCCGTGTTATATGGTCTACCGAGCAGAAATAAATTGGGCGACCTTCCCCTGACTTCCATTCATACTTCGGCTTAATCCTTCCCTCCCTTGTCGGCGAGGAGTCCATTTATCATCCTGTTAAAGTCTCAAATGACAAGCATAAAAAACTGTAACTGTAATAATTTCTTTATGTGTTAGCAGCTTTAAACTAGAAGCCATTCTGTTTATCCATGCTAAACAGATACTTTACCTTGGATTCCGTTCGTGCAGAAGATTAACTTGGAATCCAACATATAAGACTGATACGATAAAGACTGATTCTCATTTGCAACTGCTGTATAATGAATTAACCCTCGGTAATGAAATTAAATGAAAAATAATTTTATTCTGGGACTGAAGTCCCCTTAGAATAATAGTGACTTCTATCAATTAACTGCTGATGACAAACGTAATTAAATAACCCAGAAATTTTTACAAGCTTGTGAAAGTTTGAATTTGTAGTAGATGATTGAATAGGATTGTTTGAAGGAGTTTGTGGACGTGCTTTGACGAACGGAGATGGGTAATAAGTTCTAGAAGGAGGTAGCACTAATGACGAAGGATTTACTGAAGGAAGTGGTTTTATAGGTGGCAATATATAAATATATAGGTTGAGATTTGGTATTGAGAGAGTGGATAGAGGAGCAAGGAACGTAAAGTAAGGAATTCCAAAATGTAGGGAGGGTTTTTGGTTCTGAGGACTTCAAAAAGAAAACCAGCATGACGCGGTACCAACTTTTATCAAATTATTTACAACCATATTAAACTTCATAAATGTTGCTTCATATTATCATAATCTACAACTTTTGCTTTCTTTCTACCTTCGGTAGTGAGGTAGGGAAGCTTTGTATTCCTGCGGGAGTTTAAAAGCATTTTGTGCTCAGACTTAAAATTTTCCACCCGCGTTTTATGTTTAAAACATCAAGGATCAAATTTGGTTCCGTGTCTGTCTGTCTGTAATGAAATCGATGTGATGGGCATATCAACTACTACCGCTTATCCGATTCCCATGAAAGTTTTAGAGATTGTGCGGGTTGATGTCTTTAAGATTTCATACTAATTTCATTGAATTCCACATAGTACTTTCGGTCGCGCAAGCGCAAATGGTTTTGGTAAAATAATCATGCTCTTTAGATTTTATTAAATTCTGTACAGTACTTCTGGTGGCGCACGCTCAAATATATTTGACTCGTTCGATTTGGCTTATAGTCAACGTAGTATTAATAATAGTAGAACTTAAGATATAGGTAAGTGTGGAACAAATGAAGATGGCGAGGAAGCTATACTGGCCTCAATTGGTAGTCGTCTTTCATTTACGAAAATTCTCAGAAATGGACATTTTCTCATGTAATTAACTAGTTTAATGATGTAATTAACTGAAAAATCATGAATGACCACTTGCATTCCACTTGAATCGTAGGACAATTTAATCACGAAATCGAGACAAAAGATGGCTTAAAAAATATTGGGCAATTTCTCCTATATAATCTCATTATTAGGACCTCATTATTAAACTGCCCAAATTTTTTATATTCTATCTGTTTTCACGATTTCGTGATCGAATTATTATGAGTTTATGGGTTTTTAGTACCTCAGTAAATGGACAGAGTTTACCGATTTCCAGATAGGAAACGCCCCATTTGTGAGAATATTCATAAATAAAAATGTTATAGGTTACGATGAGATAAAGCCATTCATGAACTTTTAGGCGGATGTTAAAAAATTTGGTAAAAAGGGATTCGTGTCGTTGGCTATTAGCTGTGGAAATAATATTCTCATCATAATGAGCCAATCGGTTTTAAGAGAAAAGTGAAGGCTATAATTAATTTCGTATTTTAAAAAATCACCTCAATATCTCAAAGACTTAAAAAGAAAAATACGACCATGAATTGGAGAACTACCACAAGAGTTCCGCTATAATTACAAATATCTGGTAAAAAATTGAAGCTCACAATTTTTGTTTCGATTTCTCAGATCTTACTATTAAATTTAAATGAACATAGGCTACATCCTACGCCCTGAAGACGACCTGCAAAGTGGGTCGAAACGTCGGCAAAAATTAAATAAATACTATATTTTAATTTAGTATTTATTTGACTGCACCCTCCAATTAACTCCTTCTCATATTAAATGAACATACTTATCAATGGCCATAAAGAAACTTGCTTGAAACAAGATGGGAATTTAATTTAATTTGACTGATGTGGACACGACTTGCAACTCGTTTCCACATTAAATGGATGAAAATAAATTGGTCTCTTCTTCGAATATCTTCTGATCCATAATGTCCTCCCTTAGATGGATCTACATTGGCAATCAAGCAGTGATTGAACATGGCGGAAAATGTTCTGAACCTTTTAGAACTTCAAAAGGTCTTCCGGAGGGATGACCTTTTATCACCCACGCTTTTTATGATATATGTGGATCTGGCCCCCTGGAAATGATCTCTACTCGAGTAGCTCTGACATTTTTTTTTCGAACATATAAACGTAATATGATTTTAATGACTAAGCGAAAAGTAAAATTTATCTAGTATAGAATGTATTTATTTTAAGAAAATATTTATGTACATATTAAATGTTTGTTAAAAATAAATACATGCATACACACATAGATATATATAGCTTAATGGACTGTTTAATTCCAGAATATCAAGCAGGTAACTCATGGGTAATTTGTTGACGATTCATCAGTTCACGTTGATTTGTCACGCAACGATTGATTTCTTGCAACGGCTGTCGTTGAGTTAGTTCACTAATTCTGATTTATTTTATTGACATGGTAGAATTAAAACCTATTACAGTATTTATAAACATATGAAAAATTAATATTTTTTAGCTCTTACGATAACTAATAAAACGATTAAAAAATAAACTGAATATATTTTGAAGGGTTCTCTACTTTATATCCCTAAAATAAAAATATATAATTTAAAGTTAAAATAATTGAATTTATAGCAGCGATTAATCGTCTACTGAAAAAAAAAAAATATAAAACTTTTTAAGGTATTTATAAATAATACATTTTTAGGAAATACATATTACGACTTAAATATTATTTTTATTATTAAAATTAAAATTAGGACAGATTATTTAAAATTATTAAATCAATTTAAAAAATAAGCCTTACATTCTAAAACAAATAAAAAAATAAATAAATTATGATATAGAATATATTTTTGTTTCTGTTTAGTAAATTCATTTAAAATACTTAAATAAATATTGATTTTTTTTCTTTTTAACTTTTTGGGTAATCTAAAATAAATTTTTCTTTGAAGATAACAAAAATAAGATCTTCCAAAATAAATATATATTTATTGGTTGATGTTTTTGAAATAACGTTCAAAGATTAAATGTTGATCTTAGACGTCGTCTTATTGTATAAAATGGATGTGTTCCGTTGTTATTTTGATTAGTTTAGTTCTTTTGTTTATATACATTTATTTTTATTATTATTAGTTTCTGTATTATTTATTGTAAATAGAATGTGAGTGTACTCTCTGAACACTATTATAAATGTCCTTGATTGTCACAGAATGTAATATTTCTGAATAAAAAAAAAAGTCGTCTAACTCATTAAAGAAATTTTGACTTAAATTTCCTGGCAATTTTGTTTCATCCTCTTAATTTATTAGTCGACTACTTACCCTCCTCTAAAGTTTTAAATATTGGGACTAATAGAAATGTTGATTTCTTTTAAATAATCATTCATATTTTTTTCATAAAATATTTTAATTATAGGGAGTGGGTATTGGATCGTTTTATTGTTTCCTAGTTTGAAAAAAAAACTTTATCGTCTTTTGTTTTTATATTTTCTGCTTTTCTTTCGCATCTTTTCTTATATCCCATTCCACGACAACCAAAACAAAATTAGTAAACAGAAGATGAAAAGCTTATAATCATGTTCCCTGCATATTTACGAAATTAACAACACATTTAACAGACTCCAGGCAGCCTTAAAATCGAATATGCTAGCTGCAAGATTCAACTCATTAATCTCTAACATGTTTCGACTTTAACACACAGGTTTATAATAGTTAGCACTGGCTGTATGCATACCTCCATTGTGCTGGATCAGAGTGATCGGACGTGACAGAAGCACAAACCACGCTTGTCACGTTCTTTAAGTCACTTGACAGTAGAATGGAAACAGTATCGCCAGTTTCACATGCTTCTTATTCACTGTCATCCTATTCGTCATCACGTTCATCTTTGGTCACCTGTGTTGTATTCAGATCTTTTAACACGTGCAATATGGATTTTATCGAAATACATAACAGTTTTCATAATTGCTTCTTAAGGCTCGGTCACACAGAACGCGATATTTATCGCGGCGATATAGCGCCACAGTTGTATTACTATCTATTCTACTATAACAGTCACATAGAGAGCGTTACGCTACAGCGATACATGCTGTAGCGCCGGGGCCGGCGATAAATTGATACAAATTACAAAAATATCGCCCTCCTTCGGCGTTATTCTCTACCTAATGTAGGCAGAAAAGTTAGCTAATACCCAAGTTAATAGGATTATTGCAGGATTATAACGGCGTGTTCACACAGAAGGCGTTATTTATCGCGGCGCTACAGCGCTACAGTTGTATTACTATCTTTTCCACTATAGCAGTCACATAGAGGGCGTTACACCTCAGCGATACATTCTGTAGCGCCGGGGCCGGCGTTACGTTTGAAAAATATTACAGGTGTATCGCCGGGGCCGGCGTTATGTTTGAAAAATATTATAGATACAAGTTACAGTTGAAATTATTTAGTGGTAGTAAGCATATAGATATGTTAAACACCGAATTATTTATATAAAAAGTGAGGAATTTTCCATTTTTATTTGATATGAGACCTCAAGCAAATATTTAAAAAAATTATTAAAAAGGAGGTTACATGGAAAAAAATTGTGGAAGAGCTAAATATCACAAGTAATGTATTAATTGATATTATTATTATAATTATTGAACATTATAATAATTATATGTTATATACTTTTTTATCTTGAAATCATTTAAAAATTATACTTACGTTCTTTTGCTAATTTTAATTTTGCCTATACTAAAGACATAAATGATAAAAAAAAAAATCTGTGTATATTGCATATTTAAAACGGTTGAGGAACAGATAATAACTATCCAAGATATATATGGCAATAAAAGAAATTCGTTACTACGAAATTAATATTAAATAGATATGTCATTTGAAGTAAATAATAATTTGAAATAAATCTGGTTTTACATAAAAAAAAGGAGAACGAAAGTTCATTATTAAAATATCTTCTGGAATATATTAAAAAATTATATATATTTGGTTATTCCTGTATTTCTTGCTTTGAAATATTATATATATATATATTTAATTTTTTTAATATTTCAAAGCAAGAAATACAGGAATAACCAAATAACATATCTTTTTATAATTTTATGTTCATTAGCACAATTTTTAAGAATTGGAATGTAATACAATTTTGTTAAAGAGAAACAAGCTTCATCGCTAGAAACCGGCAGTAAATATTCGAAAAACGTGTAGCAAAAACTCAAACACCAGCAAAAAATTGTTGGAAAACCTAATAAATATAAAGCAAACAATTTCTTAATAAAAACAAATTAAATTGTAACATAGTTTATTTATCTATAAAGTTATGGCCTTATTGTTAATTTAGTTTTTTTTATTATATTATTAAAAAATAGTTGGTTTTTCGATTGTAGATTGTCAAGTCCCCATTTATTTAGTGTTGAATGGAGTGATTCGTAATTTTTGACTAGTGGTTCACGTCAATAGTCATCTCAACAAAAATAATCAAACCAATCGTCCTCTCATATTTATTAATAGAAAAATTAAATTTTGAAATGTCACCAAAACAGTTGTTAATTAATTGGCTTAACCTCAAAACTATTAGAAAATATATTGGTATTTTGACTTTTGCTTACCTATGTATGTAATATATAACAAAGGGAAAGTATTCCTATCGCTAAAATTTTCGAATCTGAGTTTTCAATGGAAATACACGTTTTGAGGTCCCCTAAGCCCAAATAACCAAGTCCTGCTAAAGGGTCTGTGTGTCTGTTAGTCTGTGTCTGTGTCCAAGTGAACAGCCTAGCTCGAAAACGAAAACTCGCACGAAACTTAAATAGCGTATTTAAGGTTTTTATATATAAAATCAGCTAATCGGAAGTATCAATTTATATCAACAGCGAAACACATATTTACAGTTTTCCCAAAAACTGCTCTAACGATTATGATTAAACTCGGTGTATCATTGCATAATTAAGTGGTCTTTAATATCATTTAGGTCTTTTCCTCATTAATCTCACTTTACAGAGTTTAAATGTATAATGTTTATATACATCTTTCCCTAAAGCACCTTTAATATGGATTATTTGAAAAAATCAACTCTCTTATATTGACAGTAACTATAAAAAATGTCTAAATATGAAGTTTAAAAGAATATGGCTAAATATGATGTTCAAAAGAATATGATAACTGGAAACTGAAGAAAAAAGAAAAATACTTATCCTGTTTAAAAATGAAGCTCCGGAAATAACAGTCAGAAGGTATACGTATAATATATCGTTAGAAAGCGAAGAATTTCAGAAAAAATAAAATTAAATAAATAAATGTAATAAATAAATAGAAGGTAACGCAGAGTGACAAAAAAAAAATAGAAATAATAATTTCAGAAAACTAACATTACTTAACGTAAATCACATGTTTCCAATGAAATTAAGCGAAATTCCTTTACTAAATGTAAACTTTTAAAGTACTTTTCTAAGTTTGAAAAAAGTATTTAAAATCCATCGAATCATGCCAATGTCATTGTTTAAAATACTATTTAATTCTACTTGTGTGAAAGAAGTGAAATATAAAAATATTTCATGTATATATTTATAACCATAAATACTTTTGATGTGGTTCTATAACTCTAGATATGATATTATATTTAAATTATTGGGTATTTATTAGCCCTTTCTTAAAATCGTCAAGTAACCTTTTAGGAAATTAAATGAGTGAATAATTTTATGAATTTTCCCTTTGTGAAGCACCAACATTGTCGACTTCCAATTAGTGTGAAAATTTTCAACCTAACCATGGCAGGCAACGAAAATCTCGTAATTTCATTTTAGTAAATTTTATAATGGAAAATGACAGTTTAATAACTTACAGTCCTACAATCCATAATCATTTATATGTTAAATATTTAGATGTACTTTCAAATCTCTCTAGGCATATATGAACCTTTTGGTTGTCAGAAAAACTAACTTCAATTTCAACATTCTTCATTATTAATTTTAGTGATGTTTCTATTGGCGAACTTTATGACTTTATTCGCAGTTCTATATGTCAACGTTGAAATCACCTACTCTGGAATCAACTTGCTCACTGTCTGTATAGATACAACTTTTCCAACTAGAAATATCACTAAAATGACATTACTCAAAAATCTTGAAATTATAGTTATTCATTATGTCAACTGAGAGACCTCAGAGACTGAAGTTATGTGGTTTATAAAACTAGATTTTCATTGGCTACCGTCGATATAATAAATCGACTTTTTGTAATTTTACTGGTCTTAAAGATTTGTTATCTCTAAGCTTTAAACTTTAGCTCCGTTTAAAATGCACTTCAAATTTTTTTAAATAACCCAACATTGCCACAAAATTATTTCTATTAAAAGTAGTGAGGTAAGTGAAAGTTATGTGTTACCCGCACCAGATTTTTTTTGTTACTTGTTTAAGCTGTTTAAAGATTTAATGAATTATTTAGATTTTACTGACCTAAATGAAGTTGGTTGGTGGTTTGTCTCTCTGGATAAAGAACATCTAGGTTATCAATCAATTCCCGATCAATTAAATAACACTACTTTTAAACTAATCAGGTTGTAGTTTCAAAATAAAAAAACGTCTGCCAAGTAAGGTCAGTATAGCTTCCTAACCGTTGTCATTGTATATTACAATATATACCATTTTTTGTATGAGAATAAAATCTCATTGAGAAGCCGATTCGGAAATATAGTTACCCTTCAACATTCAACAAAAGAGTGCTGTATTTGAAGATCCCATATTTGATTATCCTTAATAAAAAAAAAATAAATAAAATGCACCCTGAACATGAATTTCAATACTGTTAGTGTAAAAGGTCTTATGTAATAATTTATTGTTTTACAAGAGTGCATAAAACTCATTATTTCTTTATGCTTTATTAGTATAATTTCATATTTTATTGTCATCTGCTACTATCCATAGTAGCAGACTACTTATATCAGTTGCAGACTACAAAATGTTACCTTTAATACAAATGGAATACAATTTGAAAAATTTTACATACGACTTTTTTGCACTAATTGTAGTAATATACAGTAGCGGACCCAGATTTAATTTTTGGGGGGAGGGCTTCAGCCTGTAAGATTTTGTTTTCATATACACAACGATAATTAATTTGAAAAAAAAACCGCTGCAAATTATTGCACAATTTCCAAACAATTATACATTTAAAGTAACATTACCTTCCTAGTTATTAAGAAAAAAGGTGATTTCAATTATTGGACTAAACTTTTTTTTTAATCATTAGTAATATGCTAAAAAAATAATTTAAAACCCAAAACAAAAGATATATATATATATATATATATATATATATATATATATATATATATATCTTTGCAGTAGAAAAAACTAGAGACCATATCTTTGCTCCTAATTATCCGGTTTTAATGAATTATTTTTTTTTAGGAAATCCCTTAAACCTTTAAAAATCATTATAGCTATAAGGCGAATGGCGGACGGCGGACTGACAAAAAAGTTTTTATTCGTTTTTCGTATTCTATGTATCCTGAAACGTAAAACCTCAAATTTTAAAAGGGGTTTAAGTTTTTGAATCTTTTGTTCGATCACAATGGTTCATCATTGAAAATAATAAACCAAAAATATATTAAAATCGCGATATCTCTACTACTAGTGCTTTGATTTCTATGAAACTTCATTCATTTTTTAGGAAATTTAAATACCTTTCAAACATCTTGTCACAACATCGACAAAAATGTGTATACTTTTTGAGTTATTCGAAATTTAATTTTACCATCCCCCGTAACTGTCTTCCCAGCTTCTTTTCGTTGAAATATGTTGTATAAATAAATTTAAAGGGCGTCTGGAAAATGACTAAAGAATTTTCATTGAAATCGCTAGTTCGTTTAGGCGCTATAGTCTATAGCAACCTAGGTTTTTCGGCCGCCATCTTGAAAGTAAAAGGCGGATGGCAATGTCGGTGAAGGAAGATCATCCTCGGACGACTTTTGATTTTATATCCAAATTTGAAAAAACATCGGTCCAGCAGTTTCGGAGAATGAGCGGAAGGAGGATGGCGTACGGCGGACGGCGGACGGACAAAAAAATTGAATTCGTTTTTCGAATCTACGTATCCTGATACGTAAAACCTCAAATTTTAAGAGGGTGATAAGTTTTGAATTTTTTGGTCGATCACAATGGTTCATTATTGAAAATAATAAACCAAAAAGACTAAATAAATAATTAAAATAAAATAAATACACTTAAAAATATTAGTAATAAGATAAAATAAATAAACTTTAAAAAAATAATAATAATAAAATAAATAAATGAACTTTAAAAATGAAAAAAAAAATAATAATAAAATAAATAAATGAACTTTAAAAATGAAAAAAATAATAATAATAAAATATAAAATAAAAGTTCTGCTAAGGATCATTAGTCATAAACACCATATATTTTTTATAAGATTTTCATCATGTACGAACTTCAGTTAAACCTAAATGAAGTTATAACCTGAATTATGAACATATTATTTTATTGAGCGTTTGAAATTTTAATGCACTTCTTAAAATTAAGTAACATTCTTTCATCACAATTAAAGGGTAACAAAATGATGCAGGAGAAATGAACATTACTCAGAAAATGAAATGTTTCCGAGTACATGATGTGAAATTTTACCTTTCTAAAAATGGTAAAACTATGTAGAGGTGTAAATTAAGTTAAATTTTCGATATTTGTTTTCCATAAAGTTAACTCGTTTTGTGTTTATCTGCTTTTCTAATATTAATGTTTAAAAAAAAATATTTATTTATGACATATGAGATTATAACTGTTTTTCTACTAAAAGTTACTGGCGATACTTATGTAAAAAGACCCAAATATTTATTATTTAACGATCAAGACAATAGAAATCAACATATATTTAAAATTAGAGTTCCTGATTATTTAAAGCATATGAATAAAATCACGATTGTTAAACCCTCTTGAATAGAATAGAAAAATAACTTTATTGTGGAACGAAGTCCCTTTAGAATAACAAAATAGTACAAAAGAAACAACTTAATTTTGGCCGAAATGCTTGGTATTTAATTTCATTAATTTTTTTATTCTATTTAACTTATTTATTGAAAAATATTACAATCTGTTTCAAAGGACATTTATAATAGTGTTCAGAGATAAATACAATAAATGAAATAAATTATACAGAAAAATAGTATATATACAATAAATAAGTCATTAAATCAAATACATTTAATGAAATTAGATTAAAAAACACTGAAAACATGAAATAATCTTGCGATATACAAAACATTCAATCATAATTTCATAATAAAATAATCTATGTTTAAAAAAGAGCATAAATGTAAAGAAAGCAAAAATAAAATTCGGAAATATTGAAAAAATCTATCTTCGTAAAATTGAAGCAGACGGCCGAGGCGATGGTATTCTACCAATCAGTCTATGTGCTTTTTGATTTCATGAATCCTTTTTCTTTCTTTTTTTTACCTTATGCTGAAGAGCTAAACTAATGAGCCTCCTCGTCAGAATCACTTATTTTCTATTCAAAAAAATGAATAAGAAAAATATTGAAAACAAATTATTAATATACAAGTTGCGGGAAGCAGGCTCTCTAGTCGACTAGGCCAGGCAGAGCGACGGGGCTGCTGTATCGCTTTCAAAGTAACGCCCTCTGTGTGACTGCCCCGGATTAGATATCGCCGTGAGTATCGCGCGTTATTGTAACGTAACGTCGGATCGCGTTCTGTGTGACCGAGCCTTTATAGTTATATTTTAGGAGGCACTGAGGCAATCCTGAGGCACTGAGATTGTATCTTTATGTTGAATAAAGAACATTTGTTTTTTGATTTTTCATTGTCTTAACCTTAATAAAGAAAATAAAACAAACCATGAATGAACGAAGTATTGTTTCAAAGCCGACGGTTGTGGTGGAAGGTGAGCTAGCCAAGATTACGCTCAACAGTTAATTTTTACTACTTAATTAATTATTTAATTAATATTACTCACCTTATTCAGGCTAGGTGTAACACAAGACGGTCTCCCGACCGTTGATTCACAACTTAATTAAGTTTATAAAATAAACACATATTTTAATTTTATAAAAAAAAAAAACCGACTACAGAAATTTTTCTGGAAATGTACTTCCGTATCTGATGAAATGTTTTAGTGGATTGATAGGGAAATTGAAATTACGAATATTTAAACTCGGTTTAGTGGGAGTGTTCATATATATATTTAATTACAGCTCTAGTCAGATATATTTCGTCTCATGTATTAGTGGATGTCAACATCAACAAAAACAGTTTTTGAGGTGTAAAAGAAACCGGACTATTATACCAAGTTTAAACATTCGTAGATGACAATTTCTCTATATATCTACAAAGATGTTTCATTATATATGGAAGTAACTTCTCTCGGGGTGGATAAAATTTCCCAATTTTTGAAGTCGGTTTTTTAAATTAAAATATTTTTTTTTAATTTTTATATTTTTATTTATTTTTTTAAATAATAACAATTGATTTTAATTATTTAAAATAATGGGACCGGAACAAATTTAAACAAAGGATTCATGGCGGAGTTGTATTGGGCTGTCAGAAGCGGAATGGCCTAATAGCCAACGGCAGAGACGTTTAATAAAAAAACAATTGATTTTAATAAAATATGATTACATAATATCATTTCAAATCAATTAATAATCGAAATAATTAAAAGAAGTATATACTTCTAAAGTTATTCGGAAATCTAATATTACCACCCTTTGTAACTTTTTTCCCAGCTTCCTTTCGTTGAAGTACGTTATATAAATAAATTTAAAGGGCTTAGAGGAGAAGACTTCAGTCAAGTTTAATTGATATTTGTATTCCTGTCTATACCAACACAGCTTTTTCTGTCGCCATCTTGGAAGGAAAGAGCGGATAGTAATGTCGATGTAGGAGAATTATCCTCGGCTGATTTTAATTTAAAATTTGAAGAAATCGGTCCAGTAATCTCGGAGAAAAACAGCGGATGGCGGACGGACATTTTTTTTTTTTATTCGATTTTGAATTTAACGTATCGTGAAACGTAAAACCTCTAATTTCGAGGGGAGGGGTTAAGTTTTTGAATTTTTTGGGTAATCACAATGACTCATTTTTGAAAGTAATAAACCAAAATTCGAATCGACTAGATCTTGAGGTTTATCATCTTCACTAATGAAACTGGTAATTGTTCCGAACCATTACTCCTGCAGTCATCTTGGTTGATTCCAGGTTATCCACAATGGTTCAGATAAAGTTTACAAAACATACTATCAGAAAGTGGCACTATGGCGGAGGCTCTTGTCAGTCCTCGATCCTCCCACCTTACGTTCATTACAAATAATTTACAAATACAACCTTTACAATATATATTACAAGCCTTTTTTTTTAACTATGCTTTTCGGTTTCCTTATCCTAAATTAAAAAAGTTGATTAACTTATTTTTTTTTTTAAATTGTGACACTTTATCTGTAATTGTATTATTTATAAGAAGAAAGTTAAAACAATTTAAATTTTTGTTTCCCACCAATGATAATCACAACTCCCTGTACTTTTTCGGATTACTATCCACAATAACTAGGAATAACAATACTTAGGAAGCTAGGAATTCAATTAAAATCCATTTGGCGCTTCCTGGTGTTATCTTTTGTAAACCCTGTAAGCCCCTCAAAATTAGATCAGTTTGATTTAAAATACGTCCGCCTTTTTTTTTTTTTGATTTTTTTTTTTTAGTTTGATTTAAAATTTTTTTTTTTTTTTTTTTTTTTTTTTTTTTGTTTAATCCTTCTAGTTACCGACTTAAAATGTAAATATTGAAAACCACTTCCCTGAAAAATCCTATTGGGCTGTTGCAATGTAACTTTACGATATGAATCACCACCTTGAGTTTAAAAAAAAAATAATACAATTCGACAGACTTTAGCTCTCCCATCTGCTACCTGGATTTATTCTCAGCATCGGATTGGCACTGCTTTTTATACTCATTTTTTTCTTTATCCTACGCCTGGGCAGGTATAATACCTTTTCTTCGCTTCGCCTCCTCACTATCCAATGTTTCATCTTTAATATTATGTTCTATATTTTATTTTGCTATCCTAGTGTTTAGCTGCAGAACAAAAGTGTAAAATTATTGTTTCGGTTTAAATAAAAATGAAGTGTACTCGTAATGAAAATTAAATAAAAAAATTTAAACGTCTTCGGTTTAATGACTCAAAAATTAACGATTTTATATGAAAACTGAGTTTAAAAAAAAATCCACTTTAAGAGAATTCACGATACTTCAGTGAAAACGATAATTACTCTGTTTCTCAATGATGTACCAGTATATAGGACGATTCAGTTCTTAGTGACCTAACTCTACGAGGGGTTTCTATACAAAATTTCCAACAAAAAAGTTTATATATGGGCTGATTTCAAACGGAAAAAGAGAATTTTGAGTTTTCTTAATGTTGGAACTTTTACCCTTTTATAGAAAGTAATAATACAAAAATATTTAATTTAGGTAGTTAACAGTTACTTTATAGTAAACTAGACAAAAGTTCCTTTAAAAGAAAGTGTCATAGTCAAAACCATTTTAATGAGGCTTAAGAGAGGTTGAAGTATGGTGTGTTTTTCATTAATCGTGGATTATTCTCGATTTGTTTTTTTATCAACCTATAAATGGATTGCAGATACTCTACTTTTATAAAAACTTCCTTGTTTGATAAGCTTTAATTGCATTGTTAGTTGAAGT
Source organism: Nezara viridula (assembly GCA_928085145.1). Taxonomy (NCBI): domain Eukaryota; kingdom Metazoa; phylum Arthropoda; class Insecta; order Hemiptera; family Pentatomidae; genus Nezara; species Nezara viridula. The sequence continues at coordinate 24,378,424 of OV725083.1, forward strand.
TTATTTAGTAGCAGATAAGAAGTGAATCTCAACTCTTTGCTGCAAGAAACCTAAACTTGGAGATCCAAATTACAATATAGGGATGGGCATCGATAGTCGATATTATCAAAATAATCATATTATCAAGGAAGGAGATGGTCCGGGGTTGCGGTCATAAAAAGTCTAAATAGTGGTAAAACTATTTTATTGAAAGCCACATTTTAAGTCTTATAAGGGAAAAATAACTTAAATATTCTATTCTATTATTTTCATCTACTCTCAATTTTTATTAATTAATTCATTTAATTGTTCATTATTCTAAATATTCCTTCTTTGTATGATCTCTCTTCTATTTTTTTCTAAATTTACATTTACATTCTACACCAATGTATGATCATCCTTTTTCCCACTTTGTGTTAATTTTACTTATTAACCATGTCCCATTATTTAATATTCAAATGTAATTTTCTTACATATATACATATACAAATGTAATATTTCATAGATATAGTATTTTTCCATTGTATCCATCCATATCTTAAAAATTCCTAGATACTGAAATTTCCTGGTTTTTTTCAAAGTTTACTTAGTTAACACATGTTAACTTCCCCTACACCTGCAATCCTTACCGCTGCCTTTCCAGTTCTAAGTGAAACTCCTAGATGAACACACCTGTAAGTCTCTAATTTTATTTTTCTCGTGTAGATTTTGTAGAATTATACTCACATTTTCATTTATTATATATTACACTACAACAATTATTAGCATCTATTTACGGCATTCAATAAAATAGTTTTACCACTATTTAGCCTTTTTATGACCGCCACCCCGGACCATCTCCTTCCTTTATAATGCAACGGTCAACTATTAAATATTCAATAATCATATTATCCTTCCGATATTCGATATTTTACCATTAATTATCGATTATCGATATTTCAAGTCCGATATTTTGATGGTATCGATAGTTATGGGCCGATTTTAATATAAATGACAATATCGATATTGGGTCTGCGTTCTAATTTACTGCTTTTGGTCATAGATGATAATAAAGCAACAGATGATATGAGACCAATCCAAAATAAATTTTATTAATATTTATAGTTTATAAAATGAACAATAAAAAAAAAAAAAAACTGTAGCAACCTAGCGAGAGAAGTTGGCTGGGGTGCGATCAGAAATGAAAGTTTACACAAAAAAATATTTATGTGCCGATTAACAAGGTTTAAATTAAATGACAATATCGATATTGGTCTTCGATATCCCATCACTATTACCATGACTGAAAAGTCAAAGGAAAAAAATGTATATATATATATATATATATATATATATATTTTTTTTTTCCTTTGACTTTTCAGACATTGTAATATTGATGGGATATCGAAGACCAATATCGATATTGTCATTTAATTTAAACCTTGTTAATCGGCACATAAATATTTTTTTGTGTAAACTTTCATTTCTGATCGCACCCCAGCCAACTTCTCTCGCTAGGTTGCTACAGTTTTTTTTTTTTTTTATTGTTCATTTTATAAACTATAAATATTAATAAAATTTATTTTGGATTGGTCTCATATCATCTGTTGCTTTATTATCATCTATGACCAAAAGCAGTAAATTAGAACGCATTTTTCTTGACACAGATATATTTCAAAAACGATTGTCCTGATATGGCCTAAACCTAATGGAAAATCGGATAAATAGTACAGAAATAATTCAATATCAATTTTATTATATCTAATTCACTAATTTCTGCGCATGTGCTCACAACGAAAACCTCATTACTATGGGTTAACAAGAAATATTTTTTATTTTCAAAAATGATAAAGAATAATGAAAAATTTTTTTCTTATTATGTAATATTCTCAAATATAAAAAAAAAAAAGTCTTTAAGTAGCTTTGAGAAGAAGGTAAGAAAGTAGGTCTGATCAATGAAATAAGTCTATTCAACAAGATTTAGGGAAGCCCTGCAGTTGGCTGGTTGGGCAAGAGGCCTACAAGTTTTCGGTTTTCCTTCTTCTAACAACTAAATAAAGTACAAACTTCTATTCACTTTTTCTTTTCCGAGAGAAGTTAAGTAAAAAGTTTCAGGCAAATCAGGGGAAAGGTTTCGGCTCAGTATTTGCTCAAGAACTGAAACATTCAAATCTATATAAAAAGGAGTTAATCAGAGGTTAATAAGGGGGGGAGTAAAATAAATACTAAATTTTAAAAAATAGTATTTTTAATTATTAAGCCGACGTTTCGGCTCACCTTGAAGATCTTCATCAGGGATACAAAATATAAAAGTTACATGGTGAAAATAAAATTAATTAATTATAAGTAGTTATAGAAATATAAGTATTTGTGTGGGTCGAAACGTCGGCGTAATAATTAAACATATTAATTTTTTAAAATTTAGTATTTATTTGACCGCACCCCCGATCAACTCCTTCTCATATTATATCGCGGTCAACCATCTATTCATCATTCATATCTATAGTTGATTTTCGGTAATGGATATAATTATTTTGATTTTGAAACTTTTGATTATTATTTTGTTTCTATTTATTTTATATATTTTTTTTTGTACATATAGAGTGAATGACATCCTACCTCACTATAATCCAATGTCCAAGAGACAGATGTTGGAATACTGAATAAATAAATACAAAAAAAAAAAAACTATCTATGAAGGATATGAATGATTAAACGGAAGCATATATTTTCGTTAAATACAATGTTTGTGTTGTTTAAAAACACAAAAAAATAAAATAAAAATTGGACTTGCAGACTGTATGTAGAGTTCATCATTTCTTTGTCTTTATAATGAGCTATTACTTATAATCTATACTTCATATTGTTAATCTCGCCTGTTTTCACTTCTATCTTGTGGTTTAAAGCATACACCTTATTTTTTTTTCATTTTTTGCATATATGTCATTTTGTTTTTCTGTCTTGTTAATGTCTTTGGATTGATGAAACGTTGCACAGTGAGTCGAATGAACAATCTAGTAGGAAAAACTATGTTAAAAGACTAATTTAACACATTTTGTTGTTCTGTTTTAATTTTTACCACAGCCAATTTGAGATAATTTCTTAACCCAGTAAAAGAGCGACTGCTAATTTTTAATAATGTTCCGACTTGAATCTCTGCTAAATAACATTAATTATAGGCTATAATTATATATCTTAAGATATATTATCAGTAAGACTTTTCTAAAGGCCGAATAATACCCTTATTTAAATATAATATATTTAAAAATATAAAATAAAATAATGTTCCAAAAGGCAGGCTAAGGCAATAAAACTCTTTTATTTTTCTTTAATATACCTACCAAGCAGCATCCGGGAAACATTTCACAGGAGTATTTTTGCGTATATTTTAATAAATTACTTTTGGACTTAATAAAATTACTTTATTTGGAGCACATAGACTTAAATTAGTTAATTGGTCAAATTATGAATTGATAATTTGATGAATGGCTTACATAAATACTAGGCATCTATAGCTATCAAATAAAAATTATTACTGTACAAAAAAATTAATTAGTGGTACTAAACTCAAATGAATAAGCCATTTTTTTTTTTTTAATGAATTTTCACTAATAGTGGGTTTTCTTAATCTAAATCTTGGATGGCTTCTTTCCATAATATCCTGTCTAAGGTCCATTCTTCCCATCATGGATTCCTCCACTTCGTTATCCCAGGTTTTCCTTGATCTTCCTCGTGTTCTTCTTTCTCTGGTTTTCCATAAGTGGACTTCTTTAGGTAGTCTTTCTTCAGGCATTCTTTTCAAATGTCCATGATGATGATGATGGATAAATAATAAATGGATAAATGATTCTTTTAGCCTCCATCTTTTCTCTGATGGTCGTATTTCTGACTTTATCCATTCTAGATATTCCAACCGCTCGTCTCAAGTAGTCCATTTCGGTGGCTAGAAGTTTCTTCCTGAGGTTGCTTCTTATGGACCAAGTTTCTGACCCGTATGTCATAATGCTCAGTACTATACTATTGTAGATTTTTTATTTTTATTTTGGGGTTAATATTCCGGTTCCATAATACCGAGTTGAGCATTGATATGGTCTTTTTGCTATCTGAAATTTTTCTTTTTATTTCCAGATCACATGCACCATCTATTTCAATTATGGAATCAATATATTTAAAATGTTTAATTCTTTTTGGAACCCCTCCTGGATTCAGTTCTATATCCTCATTATTGAATGTCATGTGTTCCGTTTTCTCTGCTTTAATAACTAGTCCCCTCTAATTCCTCATTTAATTTTCTTAACAAATATTCAGCATCTTCTGCGTCCTGTGCAATCATGACCTGGTCATCTGCGAAGGATAGGTTATAACCCTAACCCCTATGATAAGACAATAATTGAACAAAACAATAGCCATCAAATCAGTTGTTGTTTAGAAGGTTTTATTTATAGTTTGGAACCGCTAAAATCAAAACAATTTAATAACAATTAAACATCTCTCTTTCATCAGATTACGTCGGATTATAATAATTTCACCATTAATTTTTTATTTAATTTAGATTGGTCATTTGTCCCAATATGCGTGGCAGGTTTACTGTTCATCTTTATGTAAGAGTCTCATGACTTTATATTTTGGATTTTTATATTTATAATACACTGACAGGCAAAAAATTCCACCCACTTGATTTTTTCATATTTTGAGCTAAAAAGAGTTCTGCTTTGGATTGGTCTATTGTTTTTAATGGATAAATAGGTAATCTTTTTGTTTGTTTTCAATTAGGAATGTTAATATAGAGGACAATAACCCTTAATCCTTAATTCAATGAAATGATTCTAGATTCCAATGTTTACTTTCTATAGAATCAAAATGTTTCTTCAGTATCATTACTTCAGTGGCGTTTCTTACAGCACATTTCTTAGTATCCGGCTTTCAATTTTTTCAATGTTAAGTTTAAAAATGCCTCTTAGTGCTGAGGATGTTGCGCGTGGCGTGGCACTTATTGATGATGGACGTTCCATTAGATATGCAGCTAATGCCATCGGAGTTCAATATGAAACTTTACGAGACGCCGTCAGGTGATTTCGGGAAACTGGTTCTTACAATAGAAGGCCCGGTTCTGGACGGCCTAGGATGACAGAACCACGGGATGACCGGTTTTTGACTTTGAGAATTTTACGAAACCGGCACCTTACCGTTGTTCAAGCGATTCATCAGCTCGGAAAAGTTCGAGGTGTGCAAATTTCTGAACGTACCGCTTGGAGAAGATTAAATGAGTATGGATTAATGGCTTTTCGTCCAGTAAGAGGACCAGAGTTGACCAGAACTCACAGAGTAACTCGGCTGGCTTTTGCTCGAGAACACAGCCATTATGGACGAATGGAGTGCTGTACTTTTTACAGATGAGTCAAGATTCGCTCTTCGATCTCCAGACGGGCGTGAAAGGGTGTGGAGAAGAAGAAACGAAAGATATGCAGCCTGTAATTTTTACCAGAGCCAGTCTATCCAACGTGGTTCCTTAATGGGTAACAAGTGGGTGGAATTTTTTGCCTGTCAGTGTATAATGGTATATCAAATATATTTATTACTGTTAACAGTCTCTTAATATTTACTATTTAAATATGATGATATACCAGCATTGCCATATCCTGTATGCATGGAAGACGCTCATAAGAGTGACAGCTTGTAGAGAATACTGAGTGAGCGAGATACGATAACTAAACGTGGGCCCTGAGAATGGGCTGGGGTCAACAGCTCTAATTGTGTAATGACACTCTAAACTCTAAGCTTGCATCTTTCCACTAATACTCGCGTCTCCGCTCCTTCCTCTCTTTCAGGGGCAGTCAAGATTCTGGCATCTTAGTCGTTTTCATGAGTGCCGTTCAGTCTTAATATTTGGAGGGGGGGGAAGAAAAGAATAATGTACAATAATAATAATAATATACTTTATTTATTCTGGAACAAGTCTATTTAAAATAAGTTACCTTCTAGCTTTAATCAATTAAGAAAAAAAAATGAAAGAAACGTGAAATAAAAATAACAGAGTATATAAAAAAAATAGCGTTTTTCTACCAAATATTTGTATTATTATTTCTCTGATATAAAATACAATTAATACTCAAAGTATAGTCCATTGATATCTACCGACATTAGCCATCTGCTAGCCAATTGCTCGATCCCACGCTGATATCATTCTTTGCGATGGCTGTCAAAGAACTCTTAGACCACAATTTCAACTTCCGCAAAATTATCAAATTTTTTTTCTTGTAGAAAATGGGTTACGGATCTAAACAAGTAGTAATACGATGGTGCGAGGTCCGGACTGTATGGTGGATCAAGAGTTTTTCAGGCAAGGGTTTTTTAAAATAAATTTTTACAAATTTGTTACCTCTTAACTAATTACTGAAGTTGTAAGAGACTAATAGTATCTTTCGACAAACCACACTCCCTGGCAAGTTCTCGAGTACTTATGGACGGATTTGACTCCACAGCTTCCTGCAGAACCTCATCGATATCCGTTAATGGTCGCCTGGATGCCCTTCTTCCTTTCCACTGCTAAATTGTTCAAACCAACGCAGCGCAGTGCGCTGGTCAAGGACACCATCTACCCAGAATCTCCCCACGGCCGATGAAACAAAATAAATAATTTTTCTGCCATGAACCGAAATTTGAACCTGGGACTTTTAGCATTAGAAACTCATTACTCTACCACTGAGTCATCTCACAACTAAGCCTTTGCCAAACATTTTCAAATTCTCAACTACTTACTAGGCATCCTATCGTAGAACGGTTCTTTCTTAAACTTTCTTCCAATAATAATTAAATTAGTAGAATTAGAAATGCTCCTTTCATTTTCAGAAATCAGATGGATAACTAAATTTCCGAAATTTCTTCATATTTTGAACGTTCTCTGAATATTGTGCTTGACTTATACACTCAAATTTAGACATTGATTTAACTGATTCCCTAAATCTCCACAAACGTGAGGAAACAGCGCGATGCAACCACAACTACACTTTTAAACGTTTGTGCTCGATATGGATTTTCATTTGAAAAGATTATTTGCAATCAGAATCAATATTTTTAATAATAATAGACTTGTTGAAGCTGAAATCGATTCCTAAGTTCTCTTCAATACTGAATGATTTTATCTTTACAACCATAACCATTCTAGTTAAATTGTTTGTTGATTTATTGATATTCCGTAATAAGTTTCATGGTATTCGAGATTCGTTTATGTTATGAACATTTGGTTAAGTTCTTAATGTTGAAACACCATAAAATATTTAAAAGTGGAGTATTTTTACTAGACACTCGTTTTTCCGTGGTATTCATCCTCTATTAGGGAGGTAGTGTAGGACCGATAAATATGATTTGTTCCGCCTGCAATGCGACTCCGATAACTCGAAAACATTCAACAATGATTTTGCTCTTCTACAGGCTCGTTAGGAAATTGTTAGTGTCTTTCCAGCTTATCATTCTTTCATCTTCGATATTATTTAGAAAAAGTTTAATTAATAGTTTTTAAGAATTGAGGTAAATGGTTTTGTAAATTAATTGAAACCAGTTTTGGATTAATTAATTTAAACTATACTATAAACCAGGGGTCTTTAATAGTGTTGCCTAAATACAAAGACGAGTCTTGGTCTTGCTCACTCAGTCTTTGGCTTGGTCTTGGTCTTGTGTAAGAGTCTCGCTAGATTCTTGCAGTTACTTATTAGCTTATTACTATAGAAATATTACTGTAATTTTTTAGATAGGAGAAACCCAACTAAGCCCTAATGAAAAATTAGAAGAGTTAAATGCAAAATTATATTGGCCATACCGATATTAACTAAAATTTTCAAGTATTAGTAACTATTTAGCCTTAATTTTATTCAAAAAATCGATTTTATTTTATCAGCCTTGGTCTTGGTCTTCTAAAGTGCAAGATCAAGACCGGTTTTGGACAACACTAGTCTTTAAACTATGGTCCGCGAAAGTTACTTTGATTACATGGTAAATTTTAAAATTATTTAATAAATAAGAAATTTAAATAATCACTCAGATTCCGTCAAGTCTGTCTACTCACGAGTCACACCAAGGAGTAGTTGGGAGGATAGTCTACAGGAGCTTATTGCTTAGGTTTTCAATGAACTCAGAAGGAAAGGAAATTTAGACAATTATTTTCCTATCAGAACTAGAGTAAGCGCGCCAGTTATGGACATAGCTAAGGAAATTTTGTCTTTTTTTAGCTTATGCCGCCGTAATTATTATAGTTATAAAGTTCTTTATTGGTTACTTAGAATTTATATGGTCTTCTTTTTCTCTTTAACACTTCAAAATTTCAAAAATATTTAGTTATACAGGTATAATCACCATTTAAAAAAACAAACACCTTTTTGCACTGTCGATGGACACCCCAAAATTCAATTGTTCTAGTAATGGACAGGGGGCGGTACCTCAGAAAAGTTCTATAATCTTTATTTAACAATAAAGAAAATATAACTTAAATGTTCAACTTACTCTTAGCAAAACTGTTAGTAGGAAGGCATGCATGAAACATACTGATCTCAAGAGCACTATAGAAACACCAATGATAGGCATTCTAATATTTTTTTTTTCTGGAAACTTAGTTCAAGCAGTTGTCAATAGAGGGTTATTCATTCTAGAAAAAAACTAGAACCTTTAAATCAAAAAGGAAGCTTATTATTTACCAATTCCAACCTGTCTATCATTGGACAGGTTCATAACTGGTACATTTACCCTAATTATTGTTGGAAATAGTTTTGAATAAATGAACAAAAAAAAAAAAAAAAAAAATGGTGGACGTTGATCCATATCTGTTATTGATTAGTTATTACAAAATTTCCTTGGTGAAGTGGATGAAAAGTTGATCCTCGTGAAGAGGAGGGACAGTTTTGAAGTGGAATGAATTCATTACATGAAGGGCCACTTAACTGGAGCCGCATAACCGGGCGAGCTATGTGCTCTGTACCTACCGCCATTTTTTTCATTGGATAATAGCCTCTATTTAGTCTGGTTTCTATTTCACCGACGTTTACTTCGGAATATATTCCATTGTTACTTAGCTGGAATAAGTAATTTAATTTATTTAATTATGTATTTAAAATATTCTAGTGATATTGAGGATGGAAAATAAAATAGAAATAAAGTAGGATGAGCGCACCAGTTATGAACAGGGGATCCATTCATTTTTTTTTTTTTATGATATTTACAACTGTATTATATATCAAAATACATTCAGTAAATGTGAACACAAGAATATAATTACATGAAACCACTTGTAGAGAAACTACCCACAGGTAGCACTCTAATAATATGTCTATATTAGGAGATAACGAGGCCATCTTCTTTTCAGACGCCTCGGAGGATTATCATGGATCGAGGAAGAAGCAAGGTTAGAAACGAGAGGGTTTCGATGGTACTGAAGTTTATCATGGAAGGATAGGTATATGGATTGAACCAGGTCAGAAACATAAGGAACATTGAGGTCTTTATGGATTATTTTATTTGTGACAAAGTAAGGACCATTGAGGATTTTACGAAGGATTTTGGATTGTGAGAATTAAATACGAGACCGACTTGTAAACGTCCGAGGGATATCTTATTATCTCTAAGTGTTTATTACTATCATTATTTTTTTATTTTATTCTATTAATTCTTTTTTCTCCTTTTTTTATTTATTTATTTTTTATTTTTTGTACCAAACACCCATACAATATAAAAGTAGTGCTATTTAGTTGATCGGGCCCTGATTATCTCTATGTTTTGCGTCTAGACATCCAAACAAACAAACACCCGAGGGGTAAACCGAAGCGAAGGTGGAAAGATTGCGTTAAAGCTGATCTGACGGGGTTGTGTTTGGATGATGACAGGTGGAGGAAAGTGTGTAGACAACGATTGGTGGTGTCGGCATTGGATCTTCAAGTTTGCCAAGCCTTTTATTGTATTATTTATCTATGGATTCTTTTATGGTTGTAAAATTTAAATATAATTGACATGGTGTGGAAGAACGATAATACAGCTTTCCAACGGCCTTGCAAAATGCAAGACCAAGACCAGGAATGATCAAAAAAATCCAATTAAAAAAAATTAAGACAAAATAGTTACTAATACTTGACAATCTTAGTTAATATATGCAAAATATTGGCATAACGAATATTCTTTTGCATTTAACTTCTCTAATTCTTCATTCGGGCTTAGTTAGGTTTCTCCTATCAAAAAAATTACAGTAATATCTCTACAGTACTAAGCTAATAAGTAAATGCAAGACTGTTGCGAGACTCTTGCGCATGACCAAGACTCGTCTCGGTCTCGCATTTGGGCAACACTAGTCAAGATGTATTCGGAGATAATGATGAGGGATTGTGAGTGCTTTAGGAAGTATAGCTGTTTTGACATATTGGGGTCTACATAAGTGAAGTTTTTCTCACTGACTATTACAGAAAAACTATTACAGTGTATATTTATTCCATAGAAAGGGTGAGCTGGAAATATAGTTTACGTTAGTGCTCTAAGTTTTGTTTGTGTAGAAATATTATTTGCTATTTATGCTAAATGTTATTCAGTTAAAAATATGCACTTAATCATGTTGAAGAAACAAGTATGTATAACTTAAATTAAATGTAGTTGAAAACACAGGAGACAGCTAGTATTGCACCATATAACAAATATATTTAAATATATATATAAATGACTACAAACTGTGTTCACCGGGCATAAAATAAACGAGTTATTTAATCTCCCTTTCCTCAAAAAGTACACCTTAGGATAAAGGAGCCGTCAAAGGCAGGTTGGGTGGCCCTTTATACAGGAAGTTGTGAAGGGGTAGGCGGAAGCGGGGACTACTCTTGTGTGCAGTTGTGCCACCCTTCGGACCGGAGAGGAATTGTGTGTGCCTAACTGCGGAATAATGTCCGCTCAGTAATTTTATGGCTTTTATTTCCAACGACCCTCTTCCCTTTGGGGGGAGCTTTTCCATTCACTGAGGCTCCGCTACAAACAAGATTAGGAAGCCGATCTCATTTCCATCAAGTTCTATTCATCAACAATCAAAAGATGTTCTTAAGTCTGATGGTTTGGTATGAAAAGTCATGCATTACATTGTAGACTTGTTTCTCTAAAATGCAGGTAAAAAAATAACCCACCAACGTATGCCAAATTCATGCATCTTCACTCACACGACTTTCTTACCTGTTTCAGAAAAGTTTTTATATCTTTACATATGTTCATAATGAAACATGAACACTGTGGTCCTACAGTGGATCCCCAGCCATTGTGGGATTCCGGGTAACGTTGAGGCTGATATTCTTGCCAAGCGAGGAACAGATTTGCCTCAGCCGATACATCCAAAACCCTACGACTCAATACGGCGAATGGTGAAGATGGTAGTGAAGGAGGAAATAAGAAAAGTACATTTCGGCAAAGTGGAAGGGAAGCGTTACGAGTGGTTGAAGGATAACCCGATCCCAGCTGAGCTGCCGAGAAGAGATGCAGTTGCCTGCTTCCGCCTGGCTACTGGTCACGACTATCTGCAGAGTCATCTCTACAAGATAGGCGTCGCTGAGGATCCTAGTTGTAAATTGTGTCATCTAGGAACAATGGATGCAGACCATCTAGACGCATGTCCTGCCTTGAGGGACATAAGAGACAAAATATTTTCGAATATACATATCAAAAAGTCTAAATTATACTGGGCAGCAAGATGTCGGATGGCCAAATGACCAACGACTGGCATAAGAAAAAAAATATATAATGAAACAAAACAGAATTGAACTAAATACATTTTCCTGAAAATTGATCTAACAAAAGATTTGAGTACGATTTATTCGATATACTAAATCAATGGAAACTGGCTTAAGGTAGATCAGTGTGAAAATTTCAATACTCTCTAATATTGCTGATCAAAAACTTTTTGCCATAGCTTATTATTGTTAAACAATAATTTCTGTTGAAATCGCTGAAAAACGTGTTTTTCATTTATTATATAGGGCAAGCTATTGCGCATGGAGCACCGAATTTCTGTCACATGCATCAGTAGTCAAAACCGTACAAAATAAAAAAATAAGCAACAAAATCGGTTCAGTAGTTCCCGAGAAAATCTTGGCACAGATAGACAGACAGACCTATGGCTAAAAAGGTGTTTTTTCGGACTCAGGGGGCTCTGAAACGTATAGATCCGTCAAAAACCGCATATCGAAAATTTGACCCGATAGCAATACTTACCTAGTACAGGTAGGAAAGTGAAAAAGGCTGCAAATTATTTCACAATGGTTTATTATTTCCAAACGATTATACATCTAAACATTACTTTCCTAGTGGCAAAGAAAAATAAATAAAAGATAATTTCCAATTTACATATTTTTTAATCTTTAGTAACATGCTAAAAAAATTAGCATTACTTCAGTAACACATTTAAAAATCAAAAAACCAAAATAAAGGATATAACACTTGCAGTAAAACATATAAAAACATCTAGAGACCACATCTTTGCTTCTAATTGTCCGGTTTTTTTAGGAAATTCCGTCAACTTTTAAATAACTATACCGATTTGGCCGATCGATTTGGCCCAAAATAAGCTCATCCGAACACATTAGTTTCGAACCCTACTTTTTCTACTAAATCTGATGATTCTCCTAGGCAGGGATATCCAGAAGGGATTTTCATGGCGCAAGTTGAGCCATCAACATTTTTGAGAGGGGATAGTTTTTTTAATGTTTGAAGAGGGGGGGGGGAGAGGCAAAATTAATTTTTAGACTAAGGGACAAGGGGAAACATAGAAAAAACGGCAGTAGAAATTGTACTTGTATATGATCATCGATTTTTCTAATCAACCCTGAGCTTGCTCTGTTTTTAAGAAAAGTGAGCATTAAATATCTTGGATGGAGGAGTGGAGGAGAGGGTAGATCCTTGCGCCATCGACCTTGAGAGTGGGGGGCACCCTTGTTGCTAGGTGTTTGAAAAGAAAGTGATCTCGTTATCTTCTTATTTAGAACTGTTACTGTTAATACAATTATTATGATTTATTTAAATAAAAACATCTTCAACGACGGTTGAAAGCTACTCAATGGTCGATCGACCACTCCTCCTCCTATGCAAATGCATTTCCGTTCCGGTTGAACGTTCTTCATGCATCGGTCGTCAGGATGATAATTAATGCTTCGATTCGTTCCTCCTGTCTGTACTATCTTTTACATCCATCAAATATCTAAGCCTTTATTAAATTATGATAATATCACTGTTAAGTGATAATACCAGTGAATAGTAACATTCATCTTGGTAATGCACAGGGACCTGGATTTACGTATCTCAAGGCGTGTTTAGATATTACACAAACTATGGGTAACACATTTGTCTAACTTAACTAACAGCGACATTACCATTAAACCAACTTTTTTTAAATATTATTATTTTCTTGTTACTGACAGCAAATGGAAAAGATCAAAAACAAAAAAGAAAACGTTATCAACAAAACAACCATTTAAACTTTTTTTTTCATAGTTTGTGAAATATCGAAACACACCTTGAAGCATACAAGACATGCTTTTAAATTCGATTCGAAACAATTTCAAACATAATATTTCAGTAATAATTACCGTATAAAATATCAGAATACAAAAGTACCACACAATAAATGTTTCAAATCGATGATCAATCGCACAATGATATTTCTTCAATGCTTCATATTTGTTTATGTATATTGAGTGATCTAAGCTGAAAACTTTATCATAATATATCATAATACATTCATAATAAATTCTGGAGTATATATAGCTTCTATGTGTAAACGCACATCTAGAAAATTGTTAGAAACTATCTCTATTATTTTTCTCGTAATTACTTTTTTTTTTCTTAAGGATCACTTAAACTTAATTTCATATAGGTAGTTTTTTTTATTAATCTTATATTGCTTATAGCACTTATAAAATTAACCATCGATTTGTTGTGGATTTGGCCGAATCCTATACTTCCATGATAAACTCTAGGACCACCCGAACTAGTCTTCTGAAAAAGTGATGGACTCCGGACCTTCTAACATAAAACTGTTAATGGAATGTTACCAATAGGTAGTCATATACTTCTTATATGGTTCCTATGTACTTCTTGTACTTTTTATTCAGCTGTGCATTTCAATTAAAAATATTTTTTTAAATATCGACTTAGTGAAATGTATAAACTGTAAACTACAGCTAGAAAAACCATTATTCACTTTCTATTCTCTGTGAATAGAACCGAATTAACTTAAAAACCTGTGGTATTGAATCAGTTTTATGTTCAGAAATAACCATAACACAATTATATAACCATTTATTTTAAGTTAGATAAGCTAGATAGTTATGAAAATTGTAGAAAAGTAATGTAAATTATCACGCAAAAACTAATATTGTGATAGCGTTAGTTTCTTAATTCAGCCCTTATTCCAAAAGTGATTGAGATCGATTTATTTTTAGTTTAGGAACAGCTGAATAAAACACCTGAAACATAAAATTGAAAAAACTAAGATGTGTGCTTAAGATCTCACAATAGAAGTGAAAACATCAACAGGGCGAGATTAATAATATGAAATATAAATTATGAATAATATCGCATTACAAAGAGAATAAAATGCTGAACATTTCCCTCTCTTACAGTATGCAGATCATATTTGTAGTTTCTAAGATATTGCAATCCATATCTTCAAGAGAACTGGTTATAATTTGGTTTTCGACACTATTTTATCGACTCGGTACACGTTAAGAAACAATTTTAAATAATAGGCCATAACAGAGAGGATGGAATGGTGAACAATTTCCCTGCTTACAGTATGCAGGTCCTGAGATATTTTAATGCATTTCTTCCATTAAAATCTTTTCGTCTCTCTAACACGGCGCCACGTTAAGATACAATTTTGAATAATAGCTCATTTAAAAGAGAATGAAATGATGAACATTTTCCTCCTAACAATATACAAATCCATTTAGTTTCTGAGATATTTTAATCCATGTGCAAAAATATTTTTATTAGTTGACTCTAACCGACTTCGCCGGAGCGTTACATATCGGAAATGACGGCGCAAACTAACTCACTCTATACAAAAAAAGTGCAAAATGCGCCTAAAGAAGTTTTCAAAAAATAAAAAACTGAAAATCTATTAATGGAATAGTTGAATTTAAAAGCATTAATAAGTATAGATAAAAACTAATCTGAAATACCTGAAGACCACTTGAGGTAGTGTTTTTAAGGGAGAAGTTATCAAGTTAGGGGAACATCACTTCACGGCATGCAGGTTTTTCAGGTATCTTGGAGAGACAACAGAAGACATGATGGCACAAGTAGCCGTTGGTAGTAAGTGTCTTTATACCGTGTTCTAAGATCAAAAACCTCTCCAGAAGCGCTGAGCTGCTGATTTATTTAAATATAATTAGGCCCATAGTTACATACAGTAGTGAAACCAGGGTGATAAATTTGGCTTGCAAGAACAGAGTAAGAATGTGGGAAAGAAGAGTACTGAGGAAGAAATGGATATAAGCACGAACTCCGAGCTGAAAGAGTTACTTTCCAGAAAGGACATTGAAAGGGTTATTAAGAAAAGAAGATTAGGCTGTCCCAAATATGTGATAAGGATGTCTATGTCCAAATTACATAGAGAAATTCCGTATGGTCATCCAAGAGGTCCAGGAAGGAGAAGTAAACCTAGCTAACGATGGTTAGATGATGTGGAAGAGGATCCCCAACAGCTTAACGTCAGAGGATGGCGTACCAAAGAGGATAAAATAGAATGGGGCTGGATAATGGAGGAGGCTTTGCTTCTGAATGGACCATAACGCCATGCAGTAAGTAAGTAAACTACATTTAGAAATAGCGTCACTGTGGTTATGGTGAGGTTACATCTAGCGAATTTAAATCAATCGATTCCAAAAGTGGATGGAGCTGTGATTCAATCGATGAATAAAGGAACGTGTTTAGGAACTCCATTCCTATTCCATCGATGTGTTTAGGAACTTGTTTATTGTTCTGCCAAAACAGAAAATGTCATACATTCTACACCATAACAGTGTAATGATAGTTGCAACACTGACAGTGAGTAGTGTTGCCCAAATGCGAGACTTAGACGAGTCTTGGTCTTGCAAACTCAGTCTTGGTCATGGTCTTGGTCTTGCGCAAGAGTCTTGCAACATTTATTTATTAGCTTATTACTGTAATGTTTTAGATAGGAGAAACCTAACTAAGCCCGAATGAAAAATTAGAGGAGTTAAATTCAAAAGTATATTGGATGTACCAATTATTAACATATAGTATACTAAGATTGCACTTTGCAAGACCAAGACCGATTTTTGGCAACAATAACAGTGAGTGCGAAGCTAAAATTTATTCGACAGATTCAAATGATAACAGAGAATATTATTTGATGTATTTTTTAAAGTATTTTACCGTAATACCTTTTATTGCTGAAAAGGAAATTTTTTTTTTTTTACTTGTGGTGGAGGATGTGGGAACGAACTTGACACTTCAAGCGGAAGCCTCGCCCACATAATGCAAGATTCTTTTATCCGACTAGTTCCTATAAGAATATATCGTTTAAGAAATTACTCGTTAGAATAAAATTTTATAATATTAAAAATATATAAATTGAATGTCATTAATGTGCTCAATAATAATAATTATTTTTATTTTATTTTTCAGGTGAGATTCCAAATGATATATTTTCAGTATTTTTGCATGCTTGGTGAGTAGACTTTGTACTTAATTATGTCATAATCCTAAAGGTCATAATTATGGAATATTTAAAAAAAAATCGCTATTTTTCTTAAAGTTTAAACCTTACCACTAAAACCCATATTGGGTAAGAAAGTAAGTACTATTTGAGAGCCAATCGTTATGCATATAGGTAGATTGGGTCGGGATCACGCTCAACTGTCAGTTTTTCCCTTAAACAATTAATTAATTAAAATACCCAAATTTATAGAGGCTGGATGTATCCTAGGAGGTTCTTCTTACCACTGCTATCGTATATAGGATCGATCCACTGCTGAAACATAATAAATAATTATATTACTCAGCCGGTTTCGAACCTGTGACTTTGAAAATAGGAGTGTCGTACTCACTGAGCCACTCCGTTCTCAGGAATATTTTCATAATCTCTTTTATGATTATGAAAATTATGAAAATTTAATTCTAATTGATATATCAAATAGATAAAATCAGAGCTTGTCACTATTTTTTTTTATATATGTCGGTATAACTCACTAGCGGATCCAGGATTTAATTTTGGGGGAGGGGCTACAGCCCGAAAGATTTTTTTTCATATATATAGCGATAGTTAATTTGAAAAAAAGAAAGAAAGAAATTAACTTCCTATATGAAATGGTGTTTAAGTGATTCTTGAAGTCATATTAAATGTAATTACACGAACAATAATATTTTAAGAGATAGTTTTTAGTATTTTTTTCTATAAAACATGGTTGTGTTTTACCGTTTTAGGAGGGGGGCTTCAGACCGAAAGCCTCCCCCCCGTAAATTCGCCTGTGGTATAACTGAAAGTTTTTAACTTTTCCTTAATTCTTATTAAATATTTTAAATTGCATATTATTTCATTAGAGGAATCCTTGATCATTTGTCCAAGATGTAAACATTGAGAATGTCAGCTACGTTGTTTCTTATTTTATTGCATCATTTGTTTTTATAGATACAGTAAAAACGTGTTGTAAATTCTGTTATTGTTTTCTGATGGCGTAGACGAAGCATCATAGCCATAAATAAGAATTCGGGAGGCCAATGTTTGGACATAGCGAGAAAATAAACCGCCTTGTTTTTCTTCCCTGGGTTCCCTGTAGGTTTTATGTTTTTTGCACCTTTTCTCGTTTTGACAGATATACCAATTCTTCATCAAACAGGAAATGCGTCCCCGTTACGATGATGTTTTTGTTTTTGTTTTTTTAAGTAAAATATCAATTTAAAGACATGACATTCAAGTTGTTCTTCAAAATATGAACTCACTATTATGATCCACAAACAGGGACTAGTGTTGCCCAAATCGGTCTTGGTCTTGGTCTTGCACTTATGCCTCTCTTCTCCATCTCTGCCTGTATTGGGCTATTTCTTTCGGCTTTCGGGTTATCTACATGCTCTTGCATCTTTGTTGATTCGATTTATCAATCTTTTTTTTTTTATTTCTTTAGTGAGTATTACAACAATCTGTCTCTTGGACATTGGTTATAGTGAGGTAGGACGACATTCACACTACATGTACAAAAAAAAAAAAAATAAAATAAATAGAAGCAAAATAATAATCAAAAGTATATATTATAGATAATAAAATAAAATAACTTGAAAAATAAGAAAATTAAAACTAAACAAAAAAACACATGCATACCTATATACAGTACTATTAAGACATTATTTGTTGTGTAAAGGCTCACTGATGAATAGCTCTGAGCTATTCTACATGCCCCGTCCATCTTGACCTCCTTGCCTTCATACATTGAGATATTGATTGGCCATTATATGTATGGCTTTCTTTATTGATTCTTCTCCATGCGTTTTTACTTTGAACTCGGATCGTTCCAGTTATTGTCCTGATGATTTTTCACTCAAATCTTTCAGTACTTCTTTCTTGGATCTGGTTAGTGTGGAAATTTTACAATATAGATTAGAACTGGCTTTATCGCAGCATCGTACACCCTTAGTTTGAGACTTTTCGATACAGGTTATTATGGTATATATATATATATATATATATATATATATATATATGTATATATATATATATATATATATATATTTATATATATATATATATTAGTAATTATTCTGGACGAAAAAGACGTTTTAAGTGGTCCTTATATAATTTTTGTAATATTTCATTATTTTCGAGTATGATTCCAGCTATATGTCCTTTATAATTTAAAAAGCTAATATATTGTGATTTTTTTTTATTTATTTAGCTTAGAAAATAAAAATAAGTTTTGTTATTTTAACATTTAAATATGTTCAAATAAGAAGATTCTCACTTAACTTAAAGTTCAAAAATGAGGAAATGTTATATAAAGTAAAATAAGAACATCGACTTAGTATTAATTTACCGCTATAAATCTTGTTAAATGTTTACGTAAAACACTACTGGATGATAAAAGAAACAATTTGATTAAAAATAAAACGATTATTAAAATTATTTACTAATTACTTGCCATACGTGAAACTTGCCCTGCCATTTACCTTGACAATATCCAAATTCCTCAGACAGGCAAGGTTCACTATCTTGGACTGACCTTTGACAGAAGAATGACATAGGTCCCACATATCAAAAACAAAACCAAAACTCTAAACCTATGACTACGAATATTGTACCCACTCCTTGCAAGACATTTGAAATTAAAACTTAGACAGAAATTGAATACGTATACTTACCAATTTAAGCCTATTTAGACCTACGCTTCACAGATATACTGGACAGCCAAAAAGACTCACATACGTAAACTACAGACTTTTCAATCTAAAACTTTCAGGAATATCACCAAGGCTCCCTGGTACCTCATTAACATTATTCTACATGAAGACTTACAGATGCCAACGTTTAACGACCGCATACGAACATACTACAAAGTTTCATAATAACTTACACGGACATACCAACTCATTGATTCGAGGCATGGCCACAACTAACATGCCCGATAGCACCAGAAGGAGACTTAAAAGAAGCTGGATGAGGGATCTCCTCCACTAACTATAAATGTTACATTCACGACAGAATATCCTTCTACTTCTTGACATCACACTCGCTGATTGTCGGAACTTCTGACAGGTGTGATTCGAAAAATTAAGTTAATAAAAAAAAAAGATTGCTAAAAGTCTATTGGTATATATTCCTATCAATGTTTACTTGATTAATAAGGCAATGTAGAACCTTAGATTAAGTTGTAATAACTACACTAAGGAATTACCAGTACGTATAATTCTTCAATACAGTTTTCAATATCAGAAGCAAATATGTACCAATGGAGAACGAAATAATTTTTCTATTTTGGAGGGGGGCTTTAGCCCGTAAGCACTCCCCCCCCCTCATTAGATCCACCAGTACTATAGAAGAATCCATTGTTAGTAGAGACACGTGGCTGGGAAGAGAGGGCTTGCTGTGTGGTCAAATATTGCTGACTGATGGCCACTTTAAACGACTTCTTCCTCCTTCCAGGTTGTCCCGTCCTACCAGTAACCGTTACTGATATTATTGTAACTGTTACTAAACAGCACTCTATCGATGGGATCAAAATAACTTGACATTCGTTTCGAATTCTAGAACTGTCAATAATTAGTAACAACTACAATTCTCTCATGCATGTTATATGATTTATCATAGTATTCAAGTTCATAAGTCTACAAACAAGAGCCCGGATTGTATAAATTATAAAATATAATATAATTTGTATTAATATATATTTCAATCTTGTAACAGTTCACTATTAGTAATTATAGAAACACTTATTAGATCTCAACAGTCCTACATTATTTTTTCTCTACACTAAAGTTTTAGTAATTTGACCATTAAAAAAAGAAGAAATTTATTTTAAAATTATATTAAAGACAATTAAGTTATTATGACGAGCTTAATTCTGTCCATGTAAATTTAATTTGGTGTAGATAAAAAAATAATATATTACTGTTGAGATCTAATAAGTGTTATTATTATTATTATTAATATTGTATTATATAAAAAAAAGAACTTTTTTATATCGAATAAAGAAAAGCTGATGCAGCACCAGCGAATGATTACGAAACTAGACATTGAAATAGTTGAGCGTTTTTATAACGAGGAAAAAGATGTTTCGAGATGGCGGTCTAAAATAAGTTCAAATAATGCAAACTATTTATCAAGCCTAAGTTTCGACCTAACTATGCAAGTCTTCATCAGAGACAGAAAGAACAAAATACAGTATTAAAGAATAATGTAAGAGTTTCAAGATAAATGTTAAGATAAATACATTAGAAAATAATCAACAGAGTATCTCGTAGTACAGACCCCTTTTTATCAAATTATTAACATCCGGCTGAAATTTCTTAAATAGCTTCATCTCATTGTAACCTACAAATATTTTATTTAGGAAAATTCCTATAATTGGGGCGTTTCAATCTGGACATTGGCAAACATTTTGTTTATTATTTTCAATAATGAACCATTGCAATCAACCAAAAATTTAAAAAAATTAACCTCCCCTTCGAAATTTGAGGTTTCACTTTTCAGGATACGTAGGATTCGAAAAACGAATTATAATTTTTTTGTCCGTCCGCCATTCGCGCATTTTCTCCGAAACTACTGCTCCGATTTTTTTTTCAAATTTGGATATAAAATCAGAGCTCACCCGAGGATGTTTCTCCTTCCTAGACATTACTATCCGTATTTTACTTTCAAAATGGCAGCCGAAAAACCTGCGTTGCTATAGACAGTAATGCTTAAACGAATGTACCGATTTCAATGAAACATACCTACAGTCATTTTCTGACGCCCTTTAAATTTATTTATACAACATACTTCAACGAAAAAAAGCTGGAAAAAAAGTTACGAGGGATGGTAAAATTAAATTCCGAATAACTCAAAAAGTATACACTTATTTATTGATATTGTGATAAGATTTTTCAAAGATAATTAAGTTTCCTAAAAAAATCGTTAAAACAATTAGGAGCAAAGATATGGTATCTAGTTTTTTTTTTTTTTGTATATTCTAATGCAAAGGTTATATCCTTTGTTTTGGTTTTTGAATTTTGAATGTATTACTGAAGTAATGCTAGTTTTTTTAGCATATTACTAATGATTAAAAAATAAAAGTTTAGTCCAATAATTGGAATCACCTTTTATTTATTTTTCTTTGTAACTAGGAAGGTAATGTTACTTTCCATGTTTAGAAATAATAAACAATTGTGAAATAATTTGCAGCTATTTTTATTTAATCGCGTGCTAAAAACATATATCTTTTGTTTTCCACTTGAATCGTAAGATAATATGGACACCCAATCGAAAAAAAAAAAAGGTGGCCTACAAAAATATTAGATCGTTCGGCCTATATGATCTAGTTGTTTGGACATTTTAGAGGTGTCACGACAATTGGACTAATATATTTTTAGGCCACCTTTTTTTTTTTTTTTTTTTTTTCGAATTTATGATCATATTATCTTACGAATCAAGTGGAAAGCAAATGATTATTCATGAGTTTTTAGTACCTAATTAAATAGACAAAGTTTACCCATCTCTAGATTAAAAACGCCGCAATTCCAAGAATTTTCTTAAATAAAATAGTTGTAGGTTACGATGAGATGAAGCCAATTACGAAGTTTTAGATGGATGTTAATAATTTGATAAAAAATCTGGACAATGGACTGTAAATAAAAGTAGTAGGGATATTCAAATATATAACAAAGTAATTAAAAGAGAAGTGGAAGGATTATATGGAGATTATAAATATTAAATATTATAAGCCAGGCATTGATAAGATTATCGATTTTTAAAAGACCTTATTTCAAGTCAGGGGCGGATCTACGGGGTGGGGGTAAAATATAACCATATTTTATTGAAAACATATTAAAAAATTATCTCTGAAAGTATTATTGTTCAGGTAAGTACATTTAAAAGGACTTAATGAATCACTTAAACACCATTTCATGTAGTTAGTTTTTTTTTTCTTTCCAAAGTAATTATCATAATTTTTATGAAAAAAAAAAAAGCTTTCAGGCTGAAGCCCCCCCCCCCAAACTTAAATCCTGGATCCGCTAGTGTTACAAGTAGAAGCAATATTCAGGAAAAATTTATAAATGGGTTTGGATTCTAGCAGGTTTTGGTATCATCCTTGAGGCGAGAGGCAAGCCGGATCTTTCTTATTACACAAACAGGCAGTTGTGATTCTGCAAATCTTCTGGTGTTTGAAAGACCATTTACCTAATCTATCGTGGTGTGTTCTGCTTATTTTGCTTTCAAATACTTAGTCCCCAAAAAATAATAATAATCAGCTACAGAAATTTCATTTTTCTAGCAATTTTATGCCAGAAAAACTTCAATTCTTCATCCGCACCTGTCATGGTAGTGACAATTAGTAGATTAACTTATTTTTTATTTATTGAAATTTGCATTTATATATTTTTTTATTTATTGAGGTATAATACATTTAAGGGTACACCACACTTAATGGTATTGAATATTAAAGCTGTAAGGTGCATTCATGCCATATTTATAATATAATAAAATAAAAAAAAATGGAATACATAGCAATAGATGTATTAAAGATAATAATGTATACATAACAAAAATAAAAACTGTAATAAAAACAAAGAAATATAGCATATAGTGAAATAATACAGAAAATTCATAAGGAAAAAAATGAAATTAATATTAATAATAATAATAATAAGGCTTAGCGAACCCGAAGGCTCGATGCCGACACCACCAATCGTTAGTTACACACCTCCCTCCACCGTTCGCCGTCCAAACCCAGTCCCTTCAGATCGGCTTTAATGCAATCTTCCCACCTTCGCTTCGGTCTACCCCTCGGACGCTTACCATTCGGCACAGCAAATATTAACCTTTTAGGAATTCTCTCGTTACTAAGCCCAACAACTTTACAAGCCCATTTGATTCGCCGCGATGAAATTACATCAATTATATTACCCGGATACAGCTCACGCAATTCGGCGTTGTGTAACCGTCTGAACTCTCCGGTTAACTCATCCTTCTTCGGTCCGAATATTCTACGCAATACTTTATTTTCAAAAACCTTAAGACGCTGCTCATCCCTTAATGTAAGCGGCCAAGTTTCGCATCCATAAAGAACTGTAGGCAATATAATTGTTTTATAGATTCTAATTTTTAAGTTCCGGGACAAGAGGCTCGAACTAAGTAGTTTTGTCACAGAAAAATAACAAGCATTTCCCGCCTTCAGTCTAACCTTAATCTCTTCTTCAATTTCGTTTTTTCTAGTTATCGTAGACCTACCTGTTCAAACATATTACCATCTATATCGATGTCACCAGTAGTATCGCCATTTTTGCAGCTAAACATATATTTTGTTTTATCCACGTTTATTTCGAGTCCTAGTTCTTTCCCGGCTTTCATTAACGTTGTCGTATTTAGTTTTATAGTTTCAACGTCTTCGCTTAACAGTACCAGATCATCAGCATAGCCCAGCACGGATGTTGTCCCGCCCAGACCCAACCCTTTCTCGGTTCGCATTACCTCCCTAATGGCATGTTCTAATGCCAAATTGAACAGGAAATTAATATTAATGATAATAAATTATTAGAATTGAGTAAAAAAACAAAAAAAAAAAAAAAACTAACAGTCATACTTATTTACAATATTTACAATCAGCCAAGGGAGCTCCGAGTCAGCCCTTTCCGTAGAGGACAAGGCTAGGCTGTAAGAGATCCCAGCGCTACTCTCTCAGCCGCGTCATCGGAATTAGAGTCCAGTGGAGACTAAGAGAGAGCACTAAATAAATACAAGTAAATATGCACTAATCAGAAACCATGACATGAACAAACTTGTCGAGATACTATCCAATGGTAGCAATGCCTAAATAGATCTAAGTAAGGTCACGAATTATCAGGAATCGAAGAAGAAGCAAAACTGGTAATCTGTGGATTCGGATGGGAGTGGAGCTTGTCATGAAAGGATGATGTCTGGTTAAGGCTAAGTCAACGACATATGGAACATTGAGTCTTCACGAATGATTTTATTTGTGACAATGTGTGGGGCACTAAGGATTGGATACGATAGGAATTCGATGGTTTGGTGGAGCCCCAAAGTTCAACTCCCTATGTATATAGCTCTTATTATAGTCAACTTGATGAGTCTTTTGTAATTAATTGAAAGTTTAGTAAGGGTTGGAGCAACCGAAAACGTAGAGTAGTTTCTTGTCGTTTAAGTCTCAACTGAGAGGGACTGATATGAAGACGAGGAGGCTAATATGGATAGGGGCATGTAGGTCGGAGTAATCCATCAGAAAGCCTATACACAAGAATAGTAAGCAAGAGACCGAGGAGTAGGCAAACAATCAGATGGATAAATCGAAACATAACCATTAATCTTGTAAATCATAGCCATTTTAACCAATGTAAAATTTTTGATAAATATCCTCATAGTATGGCAAAGAATTGTAACATAAAAAACCTCAAAGCAGTTACGTTGTTAGGAAAGGTATTCTCGAAACTTTACCTTGTAAGGGTATGTGACAAATATTATGATTATATGTTACAACTCAACAATAGTAACTTGGAACCAGCAAAACAAGAAAAATAAAATAAAATTAATTTTGAAACTATTTTTATTTTTAACTATAGCTATAAGTTAAATATATATAACTTAAAAGTTTTTTAAAAATCCTCAATTATAATAAGTGAGAGAAAAATCCTCCGCACGATAAACGGAGTGATCTGGGATCAGAGTACCAACGCATGGGGGAGGAAGACTAATAAAGAACTATATGTAGAAACTGTTCAATCAATGTCTCATGATATAAAGGCAAGGAGGTTAATATGAGCAGGTACATGTAGTTCCAAGTAATCCATCAGGAAGCAAATATACAACAATAAATGCCTCAATAGTAAACAAGAGGCCGTTGAGTAGGCCAAAAATCAGATAGGTAGATCAAATCAACAGAGATCAAATAGACCTAGGGGTGAGAGTGAAAACGTCAGACGTTTGAAAATAACAGCTGTTAATCTCAAATGAATGATCTGTTATCAATTTCAAGCTCTAACAATGCCCAAAGTGATACATTAAACGTTTCATTCATTTTCAGACCTGTTATTTAACGGATATGATTCGATTTAAAACGAATATAATACGTTTTAGAACTAACTAGATCTGTTATGAAACGAATGCGCCTACTCCATGAATCGTTGCGTTGTTCTATGAACTATTTTTTTTAAACATTTCTTAAGGACTGTTATTTTTTGTCAACGAAAAGATCATTTACGTTTTTCAAAAGTACCAGAAATACTCACCTGTAAATAGAACTGCGTGCAGGTGACTGGAAAGAAACAGCCCTGCAAAGATGAAGAAGGCCTGTTAAGGCGGCAAAAGATCTACAACGTCTGTAAAGACAACAAAGAGAAAAAAAAAATAATGAGAAGTATACTTTATTAAAAAAATAAATCGAAAGAAATATGCTCAATTCCTTGTGACCTTAATTCCGTAATTGTATACTTGTTAGTCCTTCCAATGATCACCACGCCCATCACCTATACCACCAATCAGCTAATGGTGTAATAGATTTTTTAATGGGATGGTGTCCTATAAAAAGTGGATTAAGAGCAGCTGCCTAATTTCACTTACGGTTTTATAGACGGAAGGTGTATCCGTCCTAGATAGGGTGATGCGTGTGGTCTTATGTTAGTGTGGCATAATAATTTTGGTAATTTATTGCTCCACTTCAATCTTTATTGAATCAAATAAAAAAAAAAAAAAAAAAAGCAATCTTGATTGTTTCTACTTATAAATATAGGATTTTAAGTGAAGCATTATAATATACGAAACGTTCATCGGAATTATTACTCTATTACATTTAGGATTGTTGTTGTACTATCCATATAATTTATTTATTTATTCAATCCTTACAATCCAAAATCCTTCCTAAAATACTTTGTAACAAATAAAATCATCCATAAAGACCTTAATGTTCCATATGTTCCCGATTTGGCCCTACCTATCCTTCCATAACAAACTGCAGAACCATCCGAATCCTCTCGTTTCAAACCTAGCTTCCTCCTCGATCCCTGATAACCCTCCGAGGCGTCTGAAAAGAAGATGGCCTCGGGACCTTCTAATATAGAACTTTAATTTGAGTTCTAATGGGTAGTTTCTCTTCATGTTGTACATGTCATGTTACCAATGTCACATTTACTTATTGTATTTTCCATGTAATACAGTTGTAAATTTCAATAAAATAAAAACAAAACAAAAACTTATTTATTTATTGAGTATTACAACAACCTGTCTCTTGGACATTGGTTATAGTGAGGTAGGATGACATTCACACTATATGTGCAAAAAAAAAAAAAAAAAATAGAAGCAAAATAATAGTCAAAAGTATATACAATAGATAATAAAATAAAATAACCTAAAAAATAAGAAAATTAAAACTAAGCAAAAAACATACATGCATACCTATATACAATCAGGCGAGGGAACTCCAGGAGAACCCTGCGCTACTCTCCCAACCGCGTCACTGGTACTAAAGCCAGCAGAGGTTGGTCGAGAGCACTTTAGCCACATACACTTATGTCTTGAGCGGAGAATCTGGCCATTGCCAGAACTCCAATATATACAATCTACAAAAGGTCGCGAGGCCACTGCCGTTTCAACCTTCTTGGAGGATTATAGGGATGGGAGGTGCTTGATAGGGATTGTGCAAGAGGATTTGGGTGGTACGTAAGGTTCTGGTGAAATTTGGAGAATTTTTCTGCGATAAGGTCTAGGACAAATGGGATGTTGAGGTCATGATGTAGGGTTTTGTTGGTTTCATAGAAAGGAGCATCGACTATTATTCGAAGGACTTTTGATTGGAAGGATTGGATGCGCTTGATGTTAGACAATTTTGCTGATCCCCACAGTTCTAGTCCGTAAGTCCAAATAGGTTTCAGTATTGTCTTGTAGATCATTAGCTTGTTTTCAATGGAAGGTTTAAATTTTGTGGGACAGAAAATAGAAAATTAATTTTACTAAGTAGGGTAGAATAATTGATATTTTCATTAATAACTTAAAACAGGAAAATAACATATTTTTTTGCTCCAAATACCAGAGAATCATTATTTATATTAATACTTATATTTCAAAAATGTTTATAATATCAATCAAAATATCGTGTATCCTTATTTTAAGTTCGGTATTTTGATGGTATCAATAATTATTGGCCGATATTAATATTAATGATAATATTCCCATTTCTTTGGATTGTACTGCCCTTCCATAGGCCTGAAATGCCATTTTTTTTTTATTATTGATTATCAGCGCATTTTCTTTTCTTAATGGCACAGTTAACGCTGTAGTGTTAACAATGTGAAGACAAAAAGGAGATAGCTTTTTTCTTTCTTTCTTTGATTTTCACAATTAACATCTTGTTACCTTAGAAAATAATACGTTAATTCTAATGTATATTAAATATTTTTGTGAGAAATATGTCCATGATACGTCTATATTTATAATTATTTTTTGTGATAGTAGCCAACAGGACGGTGGAGCGATGCCATTATAATAATGGTACTAAGCAATCATTATCGTCCGCAGCTGCCCGTGTGGCGTGTTTTACTTGATGTTATTACTTCCTTTCATATTTCACCCGCTTATAGCCATCGATTAATCGATTTATTCATTTCCTGTGGAATTTACAAAAAAATAAAAGTAATTAAAATAATATAAGTAGGATTGGTCAGGAGAGGGGGTTCAAATAAATACTATAAATTAAATTAGTATTGTATTAAACTTATACTATTCTAGTTTATAATATTTATTTGACCATTCCCCTCTCACCATTGCCCCTCGACCTTCTCATATCCCAATCACGGTCAACCATCTCTACACTAATTAAAATAATAATTGTGATAAATGATTGACTGTCGTGAATAATAAAGAGAAGAATAGTTGGGGTGATCAGTCAAATAAGAAGGCAAAAATAAATGATAATATTTATTTTGACATTTGCCATAAATATTATCATTTATTTTTGCCTTCTTATTTGACTGATAATCCCAACTATTCTTCTCTTCATAATTAAAATAATAATTTAAAAAGTTTTAATATAACTTAAAAACATAAACATTTCAAAATATTAATACAAATATATTTATGAAAACATAAGAAACGTTTTCAAAAAAAAAAAAATTAATGAGTAACAAAAATAAATGACAACTTCATGATCTAAAATAAACCTGCCACAACGGTTTGAATCAGGGGTTGAAACTTTTTATGGAACTTTTTTATAACAGTTTCTGTGTAACATTTTAGAAAAAAAGTTCAATTTTAACCCCTTAAGGAAAAAATGTCTACAAATGAAAGTAATAAGAATCTTTTTTGTAATAAGTTTCCAGATTTATGGTTATGGTAAAAGTTTAACTTTATTTTTTCAAGTTTATAAAAAAAAGTTCCGTTAAATGATAAATTAACAGTAATTTGGCTAAAATTAGAGTAATGATTTGTCTTAAATGAATTACTCATGATTCTAATGTGTCGTTTGTGTGAATGAAAGTCATGTTTTAGATAGACTATTTAAATTTTTTTAAATATATTTAGATAGACTATTTGAAAAATTATAAACGAAAAAGTTCTAGTTCCAAAAGAATTGGAAAAACTATCGATAGTAAAAATTCCGACGATACGGAAACTTTTTTTATATAAAAGATTTGTTTTCTATTTCAAGTCTTGCTTCATACCAAATCATAGCTCATTTCATTGTATTAGTCCAAAATTTGATGTAAAAAAAAAAAACAAGAATAAAGAATATATATATGTTTGAAGTTTGACAGCTTTAATTATTTTAACAAACACAAATATACTGTTTTTGCAAAAGGTCATATGTAATAATTTTATGTAAAAATGACATTTTCTATTCTGCAACTACTCTGCTGTAAGTTGTCTACTAAATAGGAAAATAGAATATACTATATATCATAAAAATATAAATATACTAATAAATCATAAAGAAATAATGGTTTTTTATGTCTCCTTCAAAAAAATTCAATTAAGACTTTTTGCACTAATAGTAGCGATATGTAAAATGAATTAGTATTTTACCGACTTATAAGGGGAGAACACAGGGCCCAGCCCCCCAGGCCTAAGCAAAAATGTCGTGAAGAAAATTTTCCGATTGCCATAAAAGTTTGTATTTATGGGGTTTTTGAGATGCGAAGACGAATATCAACTTTGTTTCTTCCTAAAAAAATATTTACTCACACATTGCTAAGTCGGTCCAAATTGTGCCCACACTGTAGCTATCTACCAAATATAATATATATATTATAATATATCACGGGCGGATCTACGGGAGGGGGGGGGGGGCTTTCGGGCTGAAGCCTCCCCAAAATGGAAAAATATAACCATGTTTTATGGGATTTTTTTTTTAAAAAATACCTCTTAAAGTATTATTGTTCGTGTAATTACATTTAAAAGTACTTAAGGAATAACTTAAACACCATTTCATATAGGTAGTTAGTTTCTTTCTGTTTTTCCAAAGTAATTATCGCTATTTTTATGAAAAAAAAGGTTTCGGGCTGAAGCCCCCCCAAAATTAAATCCTGGATCCGCTAGTGTAATATATTAATATATATATATACTAATATATTATAAATTAGCAGTAAATAATTTTTTAGGGAAAACAAAGTGTACTTTATTTTTTGTAATTTATAATACATTATAACTCATTTAATACAATAGTTAATATTTTTTTCTTATCCTGCACAAAAAAAAAAAAAAAATCAAACAAAACGATTGATACATAATAACCTAAAAATCTGGGCAAAGGATACGCAAAAATAAATAACATAAATTTTGTTTGCTCCTAGGATCTATTTGAAATACCTCCGTTATATGTGTCCAATATTTTTCCATTTATTATCACCCAAAAAAAAAAAAAATTGGTTGAAATCGGTGACCCACAGACTATCTCCTCTCCTTTTCAGTATAGTTCTAAAGTTTTTTTAACTATCTGTTTATTGAGTAATAATACATTTTGCCACACTTAAGGGCACTGAGTATTTAGGCTGAGAGAGGCACATTCATACCATATATACAATACATAAAAAAAAAAAAAAAATAAGTAAATAAATGAAAAAATAAATAAATAAAAAATATAAAAAAATGTAAAAATCTATATAACAAAGGCAAAAACTATAATAAACTAGGAAATGTAACTAAGAGTTAAAATTAAATGAAATACAGAAATTCGTAGTAAAATTAAATAAATTATAAGTAATAGAAATAAATAGAAAAACATTCATACTTAAATACAATATTTACAATTAGGTAAGAGATCTCCGAGTCCAGCCCTTTCCCCCACGTGTGAAGGACAAAGCGAGACTCTTAGAGATCCCAGCGCTTCTCTCTCAAAGTTCTAAAGTAGCCATCGAAACATTAAGGCATAGATGACTTATCGATTTGATAAATTAATATAGCCATGCCAATAGAAAGTTGACATGACTTCTTTTATTGTGGAATTTTTTATTTATCTATTTTAAAAATATTTGTTGTAAAACGATTAAATATTTCTTCCACAGGAGTCCTAAAACTAAAGCCGAAACACCAGCACGCAATGAAAAAGGTTTCTTATTTGTACGTTTAATTTCGTCATTGATCATTGCTATGCCTTAATAATATTGCTTTATTAATCTGTTGCATCGATTCCAACGAGGTTCAACAGTCCCGTATCTTAAATAAAAAATGTCTTTCTTTGAGTCGATATTGGCGTTTTCATAATTCAGCTACTTCTAATATTTCATGAGATTCAATAATCCTTTCCTCACCTCACTTCGTTATGGTGCTTTTACACAGTAATTTTTCTCGAACGAAATTGGGATTGTACTGCAATTAACATATTTTCCGTTAGGTATGGCAGGAAGATTATCTCGCAACTTTACTTCGTGTGTTATTTTGATAGGAGAAACCTAACTAAGCCCGAATGAAAAATTAGAGGAGTTAAAGCACAAGTATATTGGTTATACCAATTATTAACATATAGTAATTAAGATTGCCAAGTATTAGTTATTATTTTGCCTTAATTTTTATTTGAAAAAATCGATTTTTTTACCAGTCCTGGTCTTGGTCTTGCAACAGTTAGAAGGCCTTGGCGTTGGTCTTGGAAAGTGCAAGACCAAGACCTATTTTGGGCAACACTATCCGTGAACACAAGGAGCGCTGCTATGGTTTGGTAAAACATTTCCTAAATGTTTAATCGATGTGATCCAGCCACTTTAAGAAACACTTTTATGTGGTTAAGTTTTTTAGACCTTAGGAATCAACCTGGACAAACGTCTAACTTGGAATCCTTATCCCAGACTGAAACGACAAGAATCCACTCGACTTTTCCGACTACTACACTACTTACTAGCCAAACGCTCTAAACTTCCAATTAGATACGAAAGACTCATATATATTACTATAATAAGGCCTATTTGGACTTATGGAGTTGAGCTATAGGGCTCCACTAAACCATCAAATTCCTCTAGGATCCAATCCTTACAATCCAAAGTC
This sequence comes from Nezara viridula, assembly GCA_928085145.1. Lineage (NCBI taxonomy): Eukaryota > Metazoa > Arthropoda > Insecta > Hemiptera > Pentatomidae > Nezara > Nezara viridula. Next base: position 24,410,573 of record OV725083.1, read on the forward strand.
TTCAGTAAAATCCTCAATGCTCCCTACTTCGTTACAAATAAAATCATCCATAATGACGTTAATGTTTCTAATGTTTCAGATCTGGCCTAATCCAGATACCTATTCTTCCATAATAAACTTCAGAATCATCCCAACCCTCTCGTTTCTAACCTTGTTTCCTCTTCAATTTCTGATAACTCTCCGTGATTTCTGAATAGAAGATGGCTCCGTGATCTCCTAATGTAGATATATTAACAGAGTGCTACAAGTGGGTGTTTCTTATCAAGTCTTTTCTCGTGATTATATCCATTTGTACAAATTTGCAAGATGTATTTCTTCAATACGGTTGTGAATATCATGAATAAATAAAATAAAAATTATTAAAGTTTTTATACCAAAGTGAGTTCATCCAAGATTGTGATCTAGAAACTTAAACATGTAAAAGGGCATTTAAAAACCAAGGCCTTCATACATATTATGTATGAAATTGACTATAGAAGCATTGGTAAATGCTAATTGCCGCCGTGACCAAAGACAGAGATCCATAAGGCAGTGCTGCTCCAGATCATTAGATCCGACCATTTGTCAGCGGAACAACTTCCTTCCTATTGTGAGGGTGCCCTTGTGGCGGAGGAAGTACGGGGAGGGAATGTCCTCCTTTGTAAACATTGTTTTTTTCCACAATGGTATGGCGTTTTAATTTTTTCTATCTTTTTTCTCTTTCTAAAAAAATAAATTGCTAAGCTAGAAGTCTCTTTGGCGATCTTACGCAACGACAGAAAGTTATAGTTTTTAGTACTCGATCTTACTAGAGAAGGTTACGGAAGTGGAGCCACCGATTTTAATGAAACATTTTTTGGCGATACTAGGTCAAAAATATTAGCCCCATATCCGAGGATCCTAGCCAATACAAGTCCGTGGTACAGACTCCTTTTTATCAAATTATTAACATCCGCATGAAACTTCATCTCATTGCAACCTATAATTATTTTATTTCCGGAAACTAGGAATCGGGGCGTTTGCAATCAGGAGATATGAAAACTTTGTCTATTTAATTAGGTACTAAAAACTCATAAGTAACCATTTTGTTTCCACTTGGATCGTAAGATAATTTTATCAGTCTAGAAAAAAAGTGGTCTCCAAAAATATTGGGTTGTTTAAAAACATGTCAAAATAACGAGGTTATATAGGTACATCGTTATTTTGACATGTGGGGGATGTAGGTCACGCCAAACGGCCCAATATTTTTGGAGGCCACCTTCTTTTCTCGATTTTGTGCTCGAATTATCTTACGATTCAAGTGGACAGCAATTGGGTGTTTTTAGTACCTAATTAAGCAGACATAGTTTGTTGTACTTGATTAAATAGACAAACATGTTGCCTATTATATTAAACGAATTCTGATTGATAATAAATTACAAAAACGTCCATACCAATCCCACTTATAGAAATACTTGCTTGTTTAATAAGGTTTAAATTCACATTGATTTAACTGAGGGTTTATTAACAAATAAGTTGAGATTCATCTAAAGTTATGTAAAAAAAATGTTGTGATTTGATATTCTGTCACCTAAAAGTGTCTGTATTTTTAGTGAAAATGACTACTTTAAATTATTACAAAGCTTTAATTATCTTCCATGACCTAGGATGTATTATAATTAACATAATTGAATAAATAATGTTTTTATTTATAAAAAGTGTATATTAAAAATAATTATTCTTTAAATATTTATCATCTAAAGCAATCATGAATATCGGTCCAATGTTAATTTTGACTTTTTTGTAGCTATTGAGGTCTTCTGTCATCTCTTTAAATATTTCCTTCTACTTAAAGGACACCCTGTTTATAATTTCTTTCCGCTAATAATAATAATACTTTAACTGCAGACTTTTTTTTAATAATTAATAGACACATTTTATAAACATTTAAAAACACCGAGGCCGAAAATATAGAAAATTTCGTTCGATACGAGTATTTCCATCGACTATTTTCAAATATCTCGATGTTTTGTTCGATATACTTGATGTTCCGATATATTTGAATACTATCTATACCTTATCTATTGATAACTTTTTTCGATATTTGCAGCCCCTGCCGGAGGGTTTTTGACCTAGCCTAATAAACGGCAAAAACCAAGGCTTGCCCTTTCCAGACCTCCCCATCCTGACATTTACCTACCTCACTGCCCACCAGACAAATATCATATTACTTTTTTTCTCCTCTGGATATTATGTTTGTATTTACCTGCCACAGAATATTAAAATCGTATATTATACCCTGGATTTGTGGCGAAGTAGCCAGGCTGTGGAGTTTGAATTATGAATTAGCAATCTGAGCAACTTATAAAAGATTTAACGATCATTAAATTCTAATATAAGAAAAATAGCAAACACTAAATTCTCTATAAGCCTCCGCTATTCGGCTGTCTTGTGTTGCCGCTAATGTTGCATAAATGCGAGACCGAGACGAGTCTTGGTCTTGGTCTTGCAAACTCAGTCTCGGTCTAGGTCTTGGTCTTGCGCAAGAGTCTCGCAACAGTATTGCAGTTAATTATTAGCTTATTACTAGAGACATTTTACTCTAATTTTTTATATAGGAGAAACCTAACTAAGTCTAAATGAAAAATTAGAAGAGTTAAATGTATAAGTATATTGTTTACACTAATTCTTTACATATAGTAACAAAAATTTTTAAGTATTAGTAACTATTTTGCCTCAATTTGTATTCCAAAAATCGATTTATTTTTACCAGTCTTGGTCTTGGTCTTGCAACAGATATGCGGTGTTGGTCTTGATCTTGCAACGTGTAAGACTGAGACTGATTTTGGATAACCCTAGCTGTCGCCTTCCAGTTGAAGACACCTAAAAGGTTTCTTCCAGCAGCCCACCAACCTTAGTCTTCCAGCTCTTCGGTTTTATGAAGAACCTCTTCACATACGTTCTTCGAAATTTCTTCTTCACTCATCCTACCCACGTGTGCAGTCGAACTGAGTCTCTCAAGCTTCCGGTTCTTCCTAATCGTCCATCCCTCGACATATTTCAATAAACCAATCATACGCCGCAAGAATTTTCGTTAAAAGATCATTAGCTCCTTTTCATCACTTTTGGAAATGGTCCATGTCTGTGAATAATAGTTAAGAACAGGACAGATTAACATCTTATATAGAGTAAGCTTGGTTTGCCTGCTCAAAAGTCTTTAGTAGTTCAAAGTAGCACCGATTCGCGGCAGAGGTTCTTTTCTTTATTTCCGCTGAATATAATTCTAAGCTATGGAGTGAGATCAAACTTATCTGAACTCCGTTATCCTTTCAAAAGTGTAAGAGCCAATAACTAACTCCGGACTTATTTAATCCACATACCTTATTAGTTTCCTTTCTCAAATACAGTCCGGTACCTTGGCTTTCTCTTAGACAGACGAGTAACGTGGAACCCTCATACTAGACTTAAAAGACAGGAACTTAACCGACGATACGGCCAAATATACATACTACTAGATAGAAAATCTAAACTTGCTATTGAAAATAAAATACTTATCTACAAGACAATACTGAAACCTACTTGGACTTACGGACTTGAACTGTGGGGAACAGCAAAATTTTCTAACATCAAGCGCATCCAATCCTTCCAATCCAAAGTTCTTCGAACAATAGTCGATGCTCCTTTCTATGTAACCAACAAAATCCTACACCATGATCTTAATATTCCATTTGTCCTAGATCTTATCCCAGAAAAATTCTACTAATTTCACCAAAACCTTACGTACCATCCAAATCCTCTTGCACAATCCCTATCAAGCACCACCCATCCCTATAATCCTCCAAGAAGGTTGAAACGGCAGTGACCTCGCGACCTTTTGTTGTAGATTATATACATTGGAGTTCTGGCAATGGCCAGATTCTCCACTCAAGATATGAGTGTATGTGGCTAAAGTGCTCTGGATCAATCTCCGCTGGCTTAAGTACCAGTGATGCGGTTGAGAGAGTAGCGCCGGGTTCTTCTGGAGTTCCGTTTTTTGCTTAGTTTTAATTTTCTTATTTTTAGGTTATTTTAATTAATATATATTGTATATACTTTTGATTATTAGTTTGCTTCTATTTATTTTATATTTTTTGTACATATAGTGTGAATGTTATCATACCTCACTATAACTAATGTCCAAGAGACAGGTTGTTGTAATACTAAAAAAAGATGTTTATGTACAGCATTACTATGAAGAATATAAAACTTCAACACTTTGTTGTCTCTTCAGTTTTCCGCCCTTAGATTGTATAACCAATAAAAATGATGAGGAAGCTATACTGGCTTTACCTAGCTATCTTTTTTCCTTTCAATATATATTTAGAATAAATGGTTGATTAGGATTGACAAATATATGATTATCTCAATTATCTTTATTATATTCCATTATCTTTCTAATCCCTTGCCTATTATCTATTATTGTATCCTCGTAAATACTTTTGGCATTAAATATTTAAACTCTAGAATTAATTAATTTATCTATCTGATATGCATGTAGTAAAGATAAATAATTGCCATTATGCCCTCTAGCGCGCGTCACATCTCTCTGTCGCTCTGGAAAATGTAATTAAATTGTGTATTTGTTTTAGCGGAAGGTTATTGGAGAAGGGTGGTGTTTCGGTTGATTAAATGGGTTTTCACTGTATTATGCTCGCTGAAATATTCCGTGTTCAAAACACGTTTTACAATATTTATTCCGTGGTTCAGAAAAGTATTATCTTCCAGTTTATTTATTAATATATTCCTTTTCGTAATCAATTAATTTGTACAAGAAACAATCAAAATATAAAATGATAGAAGATAATTCATATCACTACTGCATATTTCATAGATTTAAATCATAAAAAAAATCTTTCCTCTAGATACCAGGCCCGTTTAGAGAAAAATATCTGTTTTTTGACAGATTGTTATTGTGTGATGAAAAAATCGTCAAAACGACATAAAAATCTAAGGGTTGATATTTTTTTTAGGGAGAAAGTTGATATTCGATTTTCTCACCAGCTCTAAAATACAAATTTTAATGGCAATCGAAACATTAACATTTTTTTGTATGAATTTTAGATCCTTGAAAATTTGGTCACAGATGTGAAAAATTGTGATAACTTCAAAATGACTTCACCGAATCATAAAAAAAGATTAAGGACTTAAGGCTCTGTATGCTGCACAAAATGATATTGTAAAAACCTGACCTCCGTAAACAAATAAGAATTAATAAATATCCCGTCGTATAGACCCCTTTTTATCAAATTATTAACATCCACCTGAAACTTCGAGAATAGCTTTATCTCATCGTAATCTACAACTATTTTATTTATGAAAACTCTTAAAATTTGCACGTTTTCAACCTAGAATTCAGTAAACTTTGTCTATTTAATCTGGTACTAAAAATTCCTATATACCCATTTGCTTTCCACTTGGATCGTAAGATAATTTGATCACAAAATCGGGAAAAAATTGGCCTAAAAAATATTACAGCGTTTATCCTATAAGACCAGATTATTTTGACATATTGGGGGTCCAGATCACGCCAAAAGCTCAATATTTTTGAAAGACCTTTTTTTCTCAAGTTTTTGCTCAAATTATCTTACGATTCAAGTGGAAAGCAAATGGGTATTTACGAGTTTTTAGTACGTAATTAAATAAACAAAGTTTTTTTATTCCTTGAGTATTATAAAAATTTCGAGAATTTTCGTAAATAAAATATTTGTAGATTACAATGAGATGAAGATATTTACGAAGTTTCAGATGGATGTTAATAATTTGTAATTTGATAAAAATGGGTTTGTACAACGGATTATAAACTTATAAAATAAAAATGTTTAAAATGTTTTTCTAAATTACTGTCTTAAAAAGTAATTAAATCTAAAACTTATGACGTGGTTTGGATTTTTTTGTATTTATTTTAATGTTATACTATACTGTCGGTTTTTTATTTCCAGGATCCTTAAAATATACCCACCGCAAGCACTACTTACTTAGAGCAAAATTTAAAAAAAATAGAATTGCAATTTAATTTTTTTTTAAAATAACATACATAACAACATAGTAACCTTTTTATTTTCTGGGGGGAGGGAGGGGACAAGGATGTTATTAGTTTAAATAAAATTTCGGTTTTGTTTTAGGAACCTCAAAAATTAATGTGGCACCACTTATTTTTTATTTATTTTTGGAAGAGAGGGGAGGAGATCAAAATAGTTGGACCATATATGTATTTGTTTATACAAATCTATAAAAATTCATATCTATACATTTTCGTTAAATAGTTTCATAACTATATTTTCTGCCTTTCGAAAAAGAATATATATACCTTAATGCTTAGGTAAGTTTTATAACTCCAGATAACGTTTTTGGGTCACAAATAAGAAATCCATTATTCAGAGTTTTTTTTTTCAATTGTTATTAAGCAATTGCAAACTATAACGGGTATTTCATCAATACTATGAGGATATGAATTCATTCTTTATTTACTCAGCTGTCCTTGAATTCCGTTTCAGCTTGAGCTCATTAATGAATCATTCAACGAGCTAGTGATGAATCATTACAATGAACCTTTTGATTTGATTTTTTATTCTAAATAATTAATAATTATTAACGATAGAAACAGGATAATTTTTACTTCCGGATGCTCAAAAAGGTTTCGAAGTTATCACTCCGTTATGTGAACGCACCAGTTATGGACAAGAGATCCAGTAATGGACAGATTGGACTTTAAATGTAAACAATAAGCTTCCTTGTTGATTTAAAGGTTTCAGTTTTTTCTAGATTGAAGAACAACGTCATCTATTGACAACTGTATGAACAAAGTTACCAAAAGAAAGTTTTAAAATGCCTATCATTGTTGTTTCTATACGGCTCTTGAGATCAGTGTTTTTCATACCTTCCTACTAACAGTTTTGGTAAGAGTAAGTTGAACAGTTATTTCGACCCCTTGTCAATTGCTAGAACAAATGAATTTCTGGGTGTCCATCACTAGTGCAAAAAAGTATTTTTTTTTTTTAATGGAGATTATACCTGCATTCCTGAATATTTTTTTCAATTTTAAAGTGTTAAATAGAAAAAGGAGACCCTAGAGATTCTAAATGTCCAACGGAAATGTTTATAACTATAATAATTAGGTAATAATTAATTATCATAAACCAAAAAAGTTAAATATTTCCTTACCTATATCAATCACTGGTGTACTTACCATTGTTACTGTTCACTGAACTCTAACTAAATAATTACCTACTTACACCTTCCAAAGACTGATCTATTTAAATTACTTGATGTTTTATTTTTTTTATTTCTTATAATGATGTATGATGTTAATGTTTTGTTTTTTCCTGTTCTTACTTACCTCGCCTTTAAGGCTATACGGGATTTTCCTGGACCGGAGGGTGAGGGCGGAGAATTTAAAATCTCCTCCGCTACTGGGACGCGAACGCGTACTTTTTTTTTAATTCATAAACTTCGGTTATTTAGTTGCCGGGCAACTCGCGGTGCTGTGCACACGTAGTAGCTAATTCGGCCACCCCGCCCCCTTGATGTTAATGTTTTTCGACCAGTTTTCTGATAAATGTTTCCGATAAAATTCTAAAACTGGAAAAAATATTTTCCGAAGATTCTATTTTTTCTCACAGTCATTACTAACTAGTGTTTGATACTATACACAGCCGTAAAAGGAAATGAAAAGTGATGCAAACATATAAATTTAATAGTTCGATGGGTGGGAAAAACATGGTAATTAATTGTTTTAAATAAAGTTATTCCCGTCACTTTAACTTACTCTAAGGTTGATAAGTGATGTGTTGATAAGTTTGATAAGGTTGATAAGTGATGTGTTGATAAGTGCAAATTGCAAAAAATACGCGCATCACACAAAAATTTAACGCTGTTATAATTTTTTTAGTAAATTTGTACATCGAGATGTAATTTTTTTAGTAACATTTTCTCAGTTAAATGGATTCACCCTAGGACTCCCCCTGGACAAACGTCTAACTTGGAATCCTTATACCAGACTGAAACGACAAGATACTGCTCGACGTTTCCGCTTTCTCCAACACTTACTAGACAAACGCTCTAACCTTTCATTAATTACAAAAACCTCATATAAATTACCATAATAGGACCTATTTAGGCTTACGGAGTTGAGCTTTGGGGCTCCACTAAAAATTGGAATTTCTCTCGTATCCAATCTTTACAATCCAAAATCCTTCGTAAAAAACTTAATGCTTCTTACTTTTTTTTTTTTTTTGCACTCACATATATTTATCCGCACCTGTCAATTATAACTATTGACAATCAGCAGATGTGCTGGCACAGTCATGAGAAAATAAATATAAAAAAAATAAAAAGGCTTGATAGGCATGAGGAAAAGCAATACCCAGCGGCATCCTTTCCATGGCTTTTACTTACTTACATACAATTACGTAAGTAGGTCCCTCATCCAGACCCTTTTCAGTCGTCTTCTGGAGTTCTCCGGCATAATAGTCGTGGCCATTTCTTTAATTAGCTGGTTGGAGTGTCCATGTAATTTATTATGAAATCGTTTGTAGTAAGTTCGTATGTGTTCATTGATCGTTGGCATGTGTATGTCAGTGTGTAAAGTGTTATTATTCATGTACCAGGGTGCTTGGGTAATTAGTCGTAGTATTTTAGACTGAAAAGTTTGAAGTCGTTTTATGTGTGTTGGTTTTGCAATTCCATATATTTGTAGTCCATAAGTCCAGAGAGGTTTTAATAGGTATGTATAAATATTTAATTTCTATCTTGCTTTTAATTTCGAATGCCGTCTTAATAATGAATGCAATAGTTTTAATCTGTGATTTAATGATGCACGTTTTTTCTTTACATGTGGACCCCATGTCATTCTTCTGTCAAACGTCAGGCCTAGGTATTGTACTTTATCTGTTTGTGGAATCGGTATGTTGTCTAAGTATACAGAAGGGCATGTTTCTAGTCTTAGAGTAAATGTGATGTGTTGTGACTTTTGATAATTTATTTGAGTTTTCCTTACTTTGTAACAAATAAAATAATCCATAATGACCTGAATGTCCCATATGTTTCCGATTTGGCCCAATCCAGACACCTATCCTTCTATAATAAACTTCAGAACCATCTTAATCCTTGCTTCCTCCTCGATCCCTGATCCTGACCCTCCTAGGGGTCTGAAAAGAAGATGGTCTCGAGACCTCCTAAATTAGAAACTTTATTAGAGTGCTACCAATGGGTAGATTCTTTACAAATCTTGTCATGTCATTCATTTATCTATATCACATTTGGTGAATGTATTTGAAATGTACAGTTGTAAATTGCATAAATAATAAAAAAAATGGATTCACTGTAGTGTAAACAGTATTTTTTTTATAACTCAGGGTGACAAGGCAGAAGAACAGATGCAAAAAGAATAAAAAAAAACAACAATGTAATTCTCCCAGTGAACTTTAACCCCCCTCTCTTTTAGCCTATTTGCGCACACTCCGTAGAAGCAAATGGACTGTGACCTAAAGGTTTCCTCAATCGCATTTCTTTCTGACACCCGATGATCGGATCCTGCGGGACAGTTCCCATGCGCCGGAAGACTTCCTCTGGCAAGAGTACCATAGATTGCGACCGTTGGTGGAGCAGATGGTCGTGGTCAGAGGGCGTGACCGCGCCCTTTGTGAGGAGGGCTCATTCAGGAGCGAGTCGTTTATCATCATTCATTTTATAAGTCCCCTTCCTCTAAATGGCCTCTAATTGGGTTCAGGTAGCGTCATGGTATAAATTTTAATCTGTATGCGTGAAGAGGGATTTAAATGTTTCGGGAGAACCTGTTTTGTTCCCAGTCTGGAAAAAAAAATGTTGGTCGACATCTTTCAAAGATGGCGGATGACTTATAGCAATTTAATTAATCAGGAATTCTATTCTATAAAACTTAAATAAATAAAGCTGATGAGATGCTTACTTTATTGTTGTAATGTCGGCGGTATACTACAAACGTGATATTATTAGATTATTCTCAGAAACAAATATGGACTAATGAAAGAAAGGCTATTTTTTATATTTTGGGGAGTACTTCAGTATTCACTACGATGATATTTCATGGATCCTCGAGATATTGCAATAGTAATATCTCGAATATCTATGACGTTATTTAAACGTAATATCTATGACATTATTTAGATGATACTGAATATTGAATTCAAGATATCTCTTTGGAATTAGGATGGTGTTGATATCTGCGTAGAGGGGAGAATCAGGCGGGCGGCGCCTCAGCGATAGATCCGAACCAGGCGCCGAATGTTTTAGCCCTGTTTTCAACCCCTCTCTACTCTGGCTTACTCGGTCACTGGGCCTTGTTCTCAACTTCGCAAACAGCGGTTAATTAGGATCAATAAATCAATGGCATGCTAATTAAATAACGATGTAGATAATTACTACTCTACTTATACTAGGAGAGAGTGCCACTAAATTAATTTTAATAAAAAAAAAAAGGATAAAAACAAAGATGTTGCTGTTGAAAATATATATAAAAACGCTTCAAATTATTGCACAATGGTTTATTATTTCCATACGATTATACATCTAAAGTAACATGAGATTCCTAGTTACAAAGAAAATAAATAAAAGGTGATTCCAATTATTGAACTACACTTTTTTTCTTAATCATTAGTAATATGATAAAAAGAAAAAATAGCATTACTTCAGAAACACATTCAAAATTTAAAAACCAAACAAGGGATATAACATTTCGAGTAGAACATATTAAAAAAAAAAGGAGACCATATCTTTACTCCTAATTGTCCGATTTTAAGGTTTTTATTTTTTTAAGGAAATTCCGTAACTTTTAAAAAACTATATACAACATCGACAAAAAAGTGAAAACTTCTCGAGTTATTCGGAATTTACTTTTACCATCCCTCGTTACTTTTTTTCATTGAAGTATGTTATATAGATAAATTTAATGGGCGTCGAGAAAATGACTTTAGCGAAGTTTCATTGAAATCTATACATTCGTTTAGGAGCTACAGTCCATAGCAACGCTGGTTTTTCGTCCCCCATTTTGAAAGTTAAAGGCGGAGAGTAATGTTGATGAAGGAGGATCATCCTCGGCTGAGCTCTGATTTTATATCAAAATTTAAAAAAATTGGTCCAGTAGTTTCGGAGAAAATGCGCGGACGGCGGAAGGACAAAAAAATTTTATTCCTTTATCGAATTCTACGCGTTTTACCTGAAACCTGAAACCTCTAATTTTGAGAGGGGGTTAAATTTTTTAATTTTTTGGTCGATCAATGGTTGATTATTAAAAATAATAAACCAAAAACTAAGGTATGTGGTTTAGACCACATGATAGCAGTGAACACATCAACAAGGTGTGATTAATAATATTAAATGTAAATTATAAATAACAGCTGATAATAAACAAAATTGAAATGCTAACAGTTTCGTCGCTTACAGTATGGAGGTCGGATTTTTAGTTTCTGAGATATTTTAATCCATATGTAAAAACATTTAAATAAGTGGACTCTGGCAGACTTAACTCGAGTGTTACCCTTAATCTGACGGATCAAGATAATTCACTCTCCACAAAAATATTATATTATATTATCCACAATTATTATTATTAATATAATTATTTCTTTCTAAAATATTTTAATCCATATCTTCAATAAAACTGTTTCTAATATGGTTTTCGACACAATTTTTTTTTCTTTTTGACTCTCTTACACGGTACACGTTAAGAAACAATTTTAAATAATAGCCCATTACAGACAGGATCAAATGGTGAACAATTCCCTCGCCTACAGTGTGCAGGTCCTAAGATATTTTAATGCATTTCTTTCATAAAAATCTTTATCATTTGGTTTTCGACTATAATTTTTTTCCCCTTTTCGCCTCTCTAACACGGCGTCATGTTAAGATACAATTTTGAATAATAGCTCATTTCGAAGAGCATATTATCAACAATATGCAGATCCAATTTTTAGTTTCTGTGATATTTTAATCCATATGTAAAAAGATTTAAATTAATCGACTCTAGCCGAATTACCCGAGTGTTAACACTTCTGACGGATCAATCTAATTCACTCTCCACAAAAACATTATCCACAATTATTATTATTAATCATAATTAGTATAATTATTAAAAGATACAGTACGCTACATTGGACTAACGTTCAACAATGACCTGGGCTTCACGCGTCAAAATGAAAAGAAATATTTTCAACAAACGACTGGAATTTATTTTAATCTTTATCATCATCATCAAAACAGAATATTAAAAAATAACTGTGGTATTTGCTTTAGAACACACGATAGAAGTGAAAATATCAACAAGGCAAGATTAATAAAATGAAACTTAAGTCTACTTTTCGCAACAATTTGTTATTCTTGTTAAACTCTTTCAATTCAAAACTAAAAAATTCACTTCCACAATAAACACTATGGCCCTTCCTACTTATATATCACTTCCCTTAAAACTTCTTCACTTGACAATTCCCTTATTAAATGTCCTTTATTATATCCGGGTGGAATTCCATTCCATCTCTTGGATGCAATTCTCTTCCTCTTGCCGCATATAATTCCCGCCTCTTCGCTCATTCATTATATATCCAACATTCTCCATCCACCACCCTGTATTCATAAAAACATTATATAAATAGCTAGCTTTAAACGATTGTGGCTAGTGTTGCCCAAATGAGAGACTGAGACGAGTCTTGGTCTTGCAAACTCTGTCTTGGTCATGGTCTTGGTCTTGCGCAAGAGTCTTGCAGTTACTTATGAGCTTATTACGATAGAGATATTACTGTAATTTTTATATAGGAGAAACCTAACTAAGCCCGAATGAAAAAATATAGGAGTTAAATACAAAAGTATATTGGTTATACTAATTATTAACATATACTAACTAAAATTGTCAAGTAATAGTAACTATTTTGCCATAATTTTTATATAGAAAATCGATTTTTTTACCAGTTCTGGTCTTGGTCTTGCAACAGTTAGGTGGCCTTGGTCTTGGTCTTGCAAAGCGCCGATTTTGTTCAACACTAACTGTGGCTCAGTCTGGCAAACTGGAAGAGAAAAGAAATATGATTGGCTGAAGAGAAACCACATATGATTGGTTTAATGTGTATTAAGATAAATTAAAAGGATTTCAAAGAGAAAGACTTTAGCCAAGTTTCATTAAAATCATTACAGCCGTTTTGGCGCGACAAACGTTTTTGGTCGGATGATAATGAAATGTCAATAAAAACATTCCTCAATTGCAACGTTGTTCTAAAATTTCAAAGCAATCGGTGAAAAACTTTCGGAGGTTAGCGTTTTTGAACAAACGAAAATTTACATTTTCATTTTTTTACACATATAAAATTAATGTAGGACAGATGTACTACACCAGGAATCTTAGCAACAACTTCCCAAAGTTTTATAGCAATGAGATAAATGATTTAGTAATGCATAAAGAACAATCCATACATACGTACGAATACATTCATTTTTATAAATATTAGCTGCATCTTATAAGAAATGGACGTATGGTTATTTTCAGAAAGTGGAGAAAAAGTCAATTTTTGTTTTATACGTTTAACTCCAACTGTTTTTGATTATTTTATTTAAGAATGTTCATGTTGAATTATGAAAAACGATAATTAAAATAGCTTTTTCTCAACTTTTTAAAAATGACTTCATCATATATATATATATATATATATATATATATATATATATATATATATATATATATATAGATAGACAGATAATTAAGCTTAATTTTAGGTTTTTATTGTATTAATATTTATATTATTTTTTTATTATGAGATAGAACATTTCGACAGAATAACTATTTGTTTATATGTTATTCTTAAACAAGTTTTTTTTAAATATGGACAAAAAATTTTAAAAAATAACACAAAAAGGTTACAGACGAAAATCTAACTAAGAGATCTACAGAAAATTCAAAAACCTGGAAACTGAGATAAGAATTTGAAGGCTGATGTTCTATGGGCACATGAAAAGGATGAAGGAGGAAAGATTGAACAAAAATATCTTTAGCAAAATTTTTAACCATAAACGCATGGATACACGAAGCAAATAAGAAAACAATTAAAGAACCTTTAAAATTTCAGAGGCCCAATGTCTAGATAGAGAAACATTCAGGAAAACACTGAAAAATCTCATGAATATTGGAAGAGAAAAAGGGGTACAAAGTGGTCCGAAGAAAGAAAAGAAATCATGAAACTGCGATGGGAAGAAAGAAAATCAAGACTCCCAAAGAAGCCTAACCAATGATATTCGCGTATTTCTTCGTAGCCGATACGTGATTAAAAAAAAAGAAAAGAAAAATATGTTTTTATCATTATCTATAATTCTTTCTTAATTATTAGAGCCATTATACAAATATCTTATAAATTGAAGTACAAGATATTAAATCTATAAATTAACAATTTTATTATTATTGTTTTATTAATTTTTTATTTCAATATTTATTTCCAACTGACTAAGCAAATAGTTGAAATAAACTGACAGAAATTAGTTTATAAACTAACTCCTTAGTAAGTGAAAAATTATTCTTTTTGATAAATTAATGCTTTAATATTTTTTTTAAATTATTATTCAATTAGTTATTTTCGATTGGCTAAAAACTTTTTATTTTTAGAGTGATGAGAGAAAGGTAGGGAGAAATTGCTTACAGAGAATAAGCGAAGACCCCATCTTTTTTATGCTGAAAGCATTGTGGCGTAAACATTTCAATTTAAAAAAACTGAAATACTGTTAGGAGAGAGTGCCACTAAATTAATTTCAATAAAAAAAAAAAAAAAAGGATAAAAACAAAGTTGTTGCTGGTGAAAATATATACATATATATAAAAACTGCGGCGTGTGATTTAGACCACACTATAGAAATGAAAACATCAACAAGGTGAAATTAATAATATGAAATATAAATTATAAATAACAACTCATAATAAACAGGATTGAAATGCTGAACAGTTCCATAACTTACAGTATGCATGTCGGATTTTTAGTTTCTGAGATATTTTAATCCATATGTAAAATATTTAAATTAGTCGACTATAGCTGACTTTACCCGAGTGTTAACCCTTCGGAAATCTGACGGATCTAGCTAATTAATTCTCCACAAAAATATTATATTATATTATCCACAATTATTATTATTAATATAATTATTAAAAGACACAGTACGCTACCTTGGACTAACATTTAAAAGAAGCATGACCTGGGATGCACACGTCAAAATGAAAAGAAATATTTTCAACAAACGACTGGAATTTACTTTGCAATCATCAAAACAGAATATTAAAAAAAAAACTGCGGTATGTGCTTCAGACCACACGATAGAAGTTAAAATATCAACAAGGCGAGATTAATAATATGATATATAAATTATAAATAATAGTTCATTATTAAGAGAATGATGAGCAATCCCTCGCTTATAGTATGCAGGTCCGATTTTTAGTTTTTGAGATATTTGAATTCATATCTTCAATAAAGCTCGTTATAATTTGATTTTCGACACTTTTTTTTTTTCTTTTCGCCTCTCTTACTCTGCGTTCCGCTAAGATAAGATTTTGAATAGTAGCTCATTACAAAGAGAATGAAATGCTGAATTATTCATTTGCTTACAGTATGGAGGTCCTATTTTTAGTTTTTGAGATATTTTAATCCATGCAAAAACAATTCGATTAATCGACTCCAGCCGACTTTACACGAACGTTACACATCTGAAATCTGACGGATCAATCTAATTTCACTCTCCACAAAAATTACAAAACGCTTCTAAAGTAGTTTTCATTTCAAAACCTAAATTTATACACTTACTTATTTAAACCCACACGGACATGCGCCTCACAGATTTACGGATTAGCAAAACAGATGCACTAACATAAACTAATACCTATCAATACGTACATAAATAACAAAACTCTGTATGCCTGCTAACAACAAACGACCGTCCAACATGTACATACTTTTATTCACTTTTGCAAATTAAACTTCACGGACATAACAAGATACTGATTAACGATCTGGTACTGGACATGCCGATTTGAAAGCGACTAAAAAGAAGCTGGATGAGAGACATCCTTTCATGAATCGAGGGGTTCAATTAAGATCGTTTAGAGGTATTGCTGGGTATCTGAATTTTCATACCTGAAATTTCAAAATCATAATTTTTCAGCATATTTGCGAATTAACAAGTGCTATGAGAAATAGCACCTTATAAAAAAAACTACAATTTTCTTTGTACAGAATATATCTTTCGTTAGTGACAGACGTGAACAGAAAAATGAAAATTCCTTAGTAGTAATTTAGATATGAATTATTAGTTTTTATCAAGAAAGTTCGCATCGTAGAATTTGTTGATCCCATAAAATCCAACAGAGAGTATTTATATTATTATTGATACATGTTTCATTTTAATTTATTATTTTTTCAATATCACCCGAAATAATTTTTGATTTTATATTTAATTGTATTCAAATTAAAATAAAGTAAATAACGAAGTTAAATATAATATTTTTGAAGGAACATTGTATATCGTATTTATTCACACCCATTAACGATTCTTAATGAATTAGGTCCTACCTAGGAGTTAAAAAATTATTTTTTTTTGTATATATTTTGTTTTTAATTATTTATATTTACCTTAGCGCTAATATTTATTTACTCGGGCGTGTCAGATTGTATTATTATTCAATAATTTTTTTCATTATATAATAAATTATTTTATATATTCTTTTAAAAATATTCATTCCTGTTATCTAAAACTCTCTCGACATATGCATTGATGGTGGTGGCACGGGTGTCCATTGTCGGTTTTTAAGCAAAGTAATTATTCACTTTAGCTTAATTGCACAGTTCTTTTTTCTATTCGCCCGCCACAGTCGGAACGAACGATTCTATAACTCCAAGTAGGCGTAGGTGTAGAACATACGTTTTCATAAGTCTCTTTTTTTATAACTTCCTCAATCATGGTTAATACATTGTTTCTGATATTGAAAAAAATAATAAATTAAAATAAGACATAAATTATTATTTATGTTAACAATCTGTGATGTGATGGATTTTATGGGATCCACAACTTCAGTCAAATTTACTTTTTTAAGTTAGGCTCATTATGGCCGGAGTGGACAAGTGAACGACTTGCTTAATATAAATTAGGGTAATGAATTTATATATGAAATAGGTAGGAAAGTCGTGTGAGTGGACACACCAGATTTCTTAAGTAATAATCTTCAATAACTTTTCCCTCTTTCTTTTCTTTTGATACAATTCGTGCTGAGTCCTGTAACTTCTTCTTAGTAATATGTTCCTGACGTGTATTGTTCTCCGCTTCTCTTGTGTTTGTCCGCGAAAGGAATTGACAGTGTAAAATTTCGATAACTGCGGTCGTCACGAAGTGACGAAAGTGCAGTACTTTGACGACATGGAATGATTTCTTTTCGGCTGTCGGAGAGACAGGTGTCAGCGACGTTGATGATTAACCTGTCATCAATGGAAGTTTCCTTTTCCAGACTTTTCCTGGAGATTCGAGGATGTTGGTCAAGTTATTATTGGCGTCGTCAAAAGGATAAATACTTTTCCGTGTAAAGTTGTAAAGTATTAGTTCCGTAATAACTTTCACTTTCGATATACTGTCGATAACAATGGCAATTAACAATCAAGCATAAAGCATAAAGATTGTCCTGTGAGTATCGAAAAAGGTGAAAGTAGACTTTAAAAGAAAAAAAAAGGTTCATATTGACCAAGGTCCGATTCTGCGCAGAAAAAGGTTTCAGTTTTTATTTCCTTGTAAGGAAAACTTCCGTTCTCTTTTTATATTTTAGAGTACGTATACACATTTCTCAAATTATATAAAACACGTAGGATGAACGCACCAGTTATGGACAGGATGCCCAATGATGAACTGGTTGGATTTTAAATATAAATAATAAGCTTCTTTGTTGATTTAAAGGTACCAGTTTTCTCTAGATTGAAGAACAATGCCCTCTATTAGCAACTGTATGAGCAAAGTTCTCCCCTAAAAAAATTTTAAAATGCCTATCTATCATTGTTGTTTCTATAGTGCACTTGAGATCAGATTGTTCATACTTACCTACTAACAGTTTTACTAAGAGTAAGTTAAACATTTATGTTATATAGTTAAATAAAAATTTAGTATTTTTCTGAAGTATATCCTCTGGTGGATTTATTAAATGGAGATTATACCTGCATCACTGAATATTTTTTCAATGTTAAAGTGCTAAATGGAAAAAGGAGACCCTAGAGATTATAAACGTACAACGGAGAAGTTTATAACTATAATAATTACGGTGGCATAAGCCAAAAAAGACAAAAATTTCCTTAGCTTACCCTATTTGCAAGGCGGGTCTAGGGGGGGGGGGAGAGGGAGGGGAGCTTTCGGGCTGATGCTCTAATGGTAAAATGTAACCATGTTTAATGGGAAAAAAAATTATCTCTTAAAGTATTATTGCTCGTGTAATTTAATAGGACCTAAAGAATCACTTAAACACCGTTTCGTATAGATAGTTAGTATCTTTCTTTTCTTTTTTTTTTCGAAGTAATTATCGTTATATATATGATAGAAAAGCTGTCGGGCTGAAGCACCGCCCCCCCCCCTAAAAAAAAATAAAAATTAAAAACTGGATCCGCTAGTGCTTATCTTTGCTTAGCGTTAATATCGCTTTTACAGTTTTGTTTACTATTCGTATTCCTTAAAAGTTGGTTAATGTAATACGGAAAGGGGCATAGGACAGATGTTCCATTCTGGCTGGAGGGGGGAGAGACTATGGACCCTAAAAATAAGTTTTGGGAGTTAAGATTATTTATAAAAATTATGAGTGATATATAAGTGATTGTATTTATAAGAAAAATGAATATATTACACCTTTTAATTTTTATTTAAAAATTTGAGTCAGTGAGATGAACTCTCAATTCTCCGATGCTTCGAATTTGTCGCACTTAAAATCTTCACGTAAAGATGGAAAAATGCACATCAATGAATCATAAAATCCTTGGATATGTTTGTATATATAATCATCTTTGTATATCAACTAAAATATCAATAATTGGAACATAATGCGTAGTAATATACTCATGTACTTACTTCTAAGCCTTAGCTTAGCTATCGTAAGCAACTATTTCGCTGGTACTGCCCACGGCAGCGACTGCTGGCTGTTGAGCATTGCTTTAATGGAATAAAACGGGATTTATTTCGTTGGAGCTGCTGGCAGTCAAGGTATGACGTCATATCTAGGCTGCTCATATCTGATTGCTCCTGAAGCAGTGGAGCTTTTTTCAGCGCGGAGGTTATAGGTTATGTTATTGTTTCAGAGCATTGTTTTGATGACAACATTCACCTTGATAAGTTTCATTTACTTTGTTTTTTCCATCAAGTCCGGCAAAATTAAATGAAATATTGTTTAAAATTTAAACAAAGCTATAATAAATCATTTTTTACAGGTTGAAGTAATAAGATTATTTGTTTATTTATTCCACCAAAAGTATTTTACTGAGAACTTTAAATATATCTAGATCCATATGACAATATATAAATTAAATAATACAAAAAAACTTAACTTCAGGTAAATATTCAAATTCCAGACATTAAAAAATCAATTTGTATTCTTTAATTAAAGTCCTGATTTATTGATTGCCTATTGATAAAGCGGTAAAATATTGTCTGCTGTGATTTCATTACAAATATATGATATTTATTACTCATAAATTATGTAATATTTACTCTTACTTATCGATACAATAATGAGTAATAAATTTAAAATCGGAGATAATCACTCAGTTCTCAAAATAATACCTTATCGTCTTATTAGTACCATGAATATTTTATATTCAAAATATTACAAGAAACAATAATTTTGTAGAAGATAGGAATTAATATGTGGATAATTGTTAAGATTTCATAGTGACAGACGTAAACTAACCTTGTTATTAGAAAAAAAAAGGCTGTGTAGTTGGAAATGTTCTAATTACAAACCTTTTACATAGCTTTTACCGACACATCGATCTAAAAATATCGATGTTTGTCATCCCTAGCCGTGACTGCTCCTCTCTGGTTGAACGGTCTCGTTGATGACTACGAACCATGGTGACCCGGATCGATTCTCGATACCATTGAGTATTTTTTCATGTTTGGAACGATTTCCAAAAATCCTCGAAAGTTTTGGCCTACATAATATATTTAAAAATATATATATATATTATTAAAAAGTGTGTAAAATAAATCAAATAAAAAACAATAACAAATTTTATAGCTATATACAACAATCATACACAACAGAATGATTCGTTTGTTTCCAAAGTGATCCCTGATCATCATCGACAATTTTTCAGGAAACCCGAAAAACAACATTTTCTATTCCAATTGTAATATCGAAACCAATATTTTTTAAACAATAAACTAAGAACTTCTTTATTTATAACATTTCTGAAAATCTCTGATTACTTCAATAATAAGTAAAAACCATCAAAACTTAAATAGGAATATTTAGGTTCCTATTAGAAATAATTAAAATTCAAGTTCTGTTTTTGAATCAAACAAATTTTGATTGGAATTTGAGTTTGAGAGAAAAAATAAATTACTAATAAAAATCAACTTTTTGTTTATAATAATAGTGCAATAACATAAATTAATTTTTAATTTTTATTTAAATGAAATGGTTGTTTGATGAATTATTTTTTTAAGAAATACAAGTTTCATTACATTCCTTGAAAAAAAGGGCGGTTTCGGCAATATACTTATTTTCTCACGATCATTTTAAATATTTAGGTTTGTTTAAAAAAAAAAATTACCATCGGATTCATGTGTTTTTACATGATTATGGATACTTATCTCGATTTCTATGAGTGACTCATATATAACATTCATAACCTTATTCTATTTTTTATGCAACCTCCTATGTAACCTTTCGAATTTCGATATGTGATGTTTGCAGTAAATGTTTTTTTTATTTAATTCATTTTTTTTTTATTTGTGAACTGATTTTGCCATTATGCTAAAGAGAATCTATGCAGAGGTGCCCATCCTCCCCAAGGTCGGTGGTCCAAAAACCTATCCTCCCCATTCCCAAGATATTTTTTTGCTTACCTTTTCTTAAAAACAGTGTAAGCGAAGATAGAATTAGAAAAATCGTAGATCATATACAATTATACTTGCTACTGTAGTTTCCATGTTTTTTCCTTAGTATGAAACTTCACTCTGAAAATCCATAATCCAACCAAAATGTGAATCCCTCAAAAATTCAAAAACCCTCCAAAATATGCCCCCTCTAAGATGCGTCATCAAACCCACTTCTGGGCACCCCAGACTCTATGGTTTGAATTTATTTATTTATATTACTTTTTTTAATATAAGCTATTTGCTTTTTTATAATAATAAGTAGATATAAGTTTATTTTTCGATGTATTTTTTTTGTGAATGTTTTTAATAAAGTATTATTATGTATAATGAAGAGAAGGATAGTTGGGGTGATCAGCCAAAAATAAAAATGGCAAAAATAAATAATAATATTTATTTTAACATTTGCCGACGTTTCGACCCGAAGTTCAGGCCTTCATCAGGGCTGATCGCTATTAATCGAAGAAATCGTTATTGATAGACAACGTATTTAGAATGACATCATTCTATCAATAGCGATCTCTTCGATCAATAGCGATCAGCCCTGATGAAGGCCTGAACTTCAGGTCGAAACGTCGGCAAATGTTAAAATAAATATTATTATTTATTTTTGCCATTTTTATTTTTGACTGATCACCTCAACTATCCTTCTCTTCATTATTCTCTACAGTCAACCAACAACTCACTATTATTATGTATAATTTTCAATAGATTATATTGGTAAAATAAATAAATATTCACATATTTTGAACCAGAATAAGCGTGTAGTTAGAAAAAAAAAATTTCGTTTAAGGTTTTTTGAGACTGTTTAATCAATACTCGGTTAAATCGAGAAAAAAATTAGCCCGTCCTCTATCTTATTACTTAACGTCAGCCATTTATTTCTTTCACTAAACGCAAGGTTGCTTCTTCTGCCTTCGAGGACCATGGCGAATTGTAAATGGCCAGAATAAATTATGGGACCATCTCGCTTCCTGTCCCATTTCAGTTTTTGTCAACCTCCAAAAGTATTCATGGAGAACAAATTTCAGTTCTTATCACAATATAAAACTTTCATTTATTATTATAATAAATTAAATTGTTGCAATTTATATTTATTAAATGAATCAATTAAAAATGTTGATACTTAATGGACGCGGAATTCGATGCTCTGCAACTTTATTCTGCGATTTTTTTCTTTTAGATAACTCATTAATTATTATCAATTTTGAACAAATATGGGAAAAATTAGAGTTCGTTGACCGAGATTTTCGACAGTACCTGTTAACCAATTTTTTTTATATTTTATTTATTTAATGGAATTTACAACTGTATTAACAATACAAATAGTAAAAATGCACACATTGGAAATAATGTCATGAACAGACTTGAAGAGATATTGCCCAGTGGTAGCTCTCGCTATTTAATTCTAGGTGAGAAGATCACGTGACCATCTTCTTTTCAGACACCTAGGGTGATTATCAGGAATCGAGGAAGAAGCAAGGTTGGAAATAAGTGGATTTGGATGGGACTGCAGTTTATCATGAAATGATAGGTATCTGATTCGGGCTAAATCAGCGACATATGGAATATCAAGGTCTTTATGAATGGTTTTATTTGTGACAAAATATGGGGCATTAAAGATTTTACGAAGGATTTGGGATTGTAAGGATTGGAACGGATAGGAATTCGATGGTTTGTTAGAACCCCAAAGCTCAACTTCGTATGTCCATATAGGTCTTATTATGGTTAAGTAGATAAGTCTTTTGTAATTAATTGAAAGTTTAGAGCGTTTGTCTAGTAAGTGTTGGAGCAGTCGGAAAAGTCGAGTCTAGTATCCAAGTGGAGTCCTAGGTAGTGGATTTGTTTAACAGGAACAAGTGGAATATCATTGAAGGATATTGTAGGACAAGAAGTTGTAGGTTTAAGAGGAATTGTAATTTGATGGGATTTATTTTTATTCTCCATTTATGAAACCATGGAGGGTTTGGGGTGCAATTAAAGGGTCATTATTAACAGATAGGATACAAGTGTCTTCTGCAAAGGTGGTGAAGACAGTATTGGAATGGGTTGGGATATCAGCTGTATAAACTGTATAACGGATAGGATCGAGGATGCTCCCTTGAGGAACAACAGCACCAAATTTTAAAATGTGTACACTCATTCAACACACAATTTACCATTCTTTAATTTATTGAAAAATAATTTTTTTTGTTTTGATGAGAATTCAGAAAAGATGAAAAAAACATTTTACCGTTTTTATTTTTGTCTCAAACCTTACGCAATATCGTAACCAATGAAGGTATACTGAAGTATGATTATTCTTACTACAAACTCTCTGAGCTTATAGTTAATTTAAAAAGACTCCCATATGACTAAAATAAGACCTATTTGGACTTACTTTGGAATTCAGCTTTAGGGCTCCATTTAGCCATAGAATTCCTCAACGCTCCTTACTTTGTCAGAAATAAAATCATCCATAACGACCTTAATGTTTCTAATATGGCCCAATCCAGATACTTAGATAGATAATAAATTGCAGAACCATCCGAATCCTCTCGTTTGTTCCTCTTCGATCCCTGATAACCCTCCGAGGCCTCTGTAAAGAAGATGGCCTCGAGATCTCCTATTGTAAATAAATTTTTACAGTGGGTAGTTCTCAACAAGTGGTTTCATATTATTATATTCTTATTTTTACGTTTACTAGGTACATTTTTATTTTAATTTAAAGTAATTTAATAGCTGTTTTAAAGAACGCTATAAATTTCTGTATAAGACTGTCATCACTGCCGGACC
Organism: Nezara viridula; assembly: GCA_928085145.1. Lineage (NCBI taxonomy): Eukaryota > Metazoa > Arthropoda > Insecta > Hemiptera > Pentatomidae > Nezara > Nezara viridula. The sequence goes on from OV725083.1 coordinate 24,434,456, forward strand.
ATCGACTTCCTCGAAAATGCTTGGAGAAACTGGTGGCTATTGATGCTAGGGAGCCAAATCTGGAATTTAATTGGTTCTCACAACTTAAAAATATAGCCCCTTCTAATTCCGTTGAAGAATATTTTAATTGTTTTTCTGATCTTGGAATACTTCTTAGAAACAAAAATGCTATTGTAAAAACTGTATCCAACAATTTATACTCCAAAGACCAAAGAACTTGGCTACAATTCAAATTACAGCCCAATATATCGACGTATTTGTGGTTACAATTGCTCAGAACCCGAAAATTATTTTAAATTTATGATACCTCTAAGAAAGTTACGGACAGTAAGTCGTTTAAGAGTATCGGGTAGTGACCATCTAAAATTGCTCCATGCTTACATACGTAACAAATACAAATGAAGTCTGCAAGTTGTGCGGCCAACTTATCAATATCGGTTTAAAGCACTTGATGCTGGAGTGTTTGTTTCTGGAGGCACATAGAAGGAAATACCTACGTACACATATAGAGGCTGCCACAGATGATTTATCACTGGAGTGTGTGTTGGATAAAAAAATCTTGACCAGTTGAACAAAATATTTTATTTTATTATAAGTGTTTGTGACTCTGTCAGTACAAGTACAAACCCTCAGCTTTAGGTCAGTCAGACATGTGCTCATTATGTCCGTGGGTGTACGTGTATTTATTAACAATTTGGGTGCCTTTTGAATATTATTATTATTAATTGTACGATTCTACAGGTGCGTTGTAATCCTATCTCTACTATTTGTTTTGCTTTGTTGTGTTCTGCATAGAAAAATTTTCTTTAGTATATACGTATTTTTATTCATTTATGATATCCCATTTATAATATTTATTATTTATACATATTTATATATAAATATTTTTTTTTTATCTCTTTATGACATTTACAACTGTATTACATAAATACATCAAGCAAATTTGGACATAATTGATATAATGACATGAATACACTTGCTGAGTAACTACCCAATGGTAGCACTTTAATGATATGACTACATTAGGAGATCACGGGGCCATCTTCTTTTCAGACGCCTCGGAGGGTTATCAGGAATTGAAGAGGAAGCAAGGTTAGAAACGAGAGGGTTGGGATGATTCTGATGTTTATTATGGAAAGATAGGTATCTGGATTGGGCCAGATCTGAAATATAAGGAACATTAAGATCTTTATGGATAATTTTATTAGTGACAAAGTAAGGAGCATTCAGGATTTTACGAAGGATTTTGGATTGTAAGGATTAGATGCGAGAGGAATTCGATGGTTTAGTGGAGCCCCATAGCTCAACTCTGTAAGTCCAAATAGGTCTTATTATAGTCAAGTATATGAGTCTTTTGTAATTAATGGGAAGCTTAGAGCGTTTGTCTAGTAAGTGCTGGAGTAGTCGGAAACGTCGAGCTGTTTCTTGTCGTTTCAGTCTAGTATGAGGATTCCAAGTTAGTCGTTTGTCCAGGTGGAGTCCTAGGTATCGGATTTGCTCAACAGGGATAAGTGGAGTATTGTTAAAGGAAACTGTAGGACAGGAAGTCGTTGGTTTACGACGATATATAAATAGTAAAAATATTTGGAGTATAAAAATATTTATTATGTTTTTTATATATAAATATTTTTGTTTTTGTCTTTATATACTTTACGTATTTACTTGTTTTCTTCTACTTATAAAACTAATCCTTACTAACACTAAATGGGCCAGACTCCATGGCTACGATGTATATCAAGCCAATAAAAACAATTCTATTTTTATTCTAATTCAGTTGTAAATATCATGAACAAATAAGTTATTGAAAAAAAAATCTTGATAAATATTTCATATCAGGGATTAAAGTGAATAATAAAATTATGACGGTCCATATTCCATATATTTGGAATTCTATTAAAGATCTTTATTATTGCGATCCTCAAGAGTGCTCTATAAAAGATTTCACGAAGGAGTAGATTGAGGTCTGAGCAGAGGTCCTTGTGGAAATCCTTAAGGAATAGAAACAAATAAGCCATTTTGTGTCAAGAGAGAGAGAGCCGAATCAATACGTGTAAGCCTCGAGGCCCCGAGAGCAGCCCCATTCTACCCGACCATCAACCCCTCTCTCTTTTAACTTACTCCAACTCCACCAACTTTACCCATCTCATCCTCTGGGTCTTTTCATTGCTCTTTACCGACAGTTCGTTTGATAGACCCTTCAACTCTTAACAAAATTAGACTGGATTTATCCCAACTGTAATCATCACTACGGGGACAGAAATTATTAAATTTTCTTACGATACATCTATTGTACATTTTATCTTTGGTTAACACTCGATCTGATATTTTAATTAATTCAATGTTTATTATAGGAAAAAATCCACCATTTTTCGTTGCGCAATTTTGTAACGAAAAACGAAACACAAAAAAAAAAATTAGTTCATAAAATAATTTTTAGTTTTATAAATAATAATAAGTTTTTTTTTATTAACTCGAAGAGGGTTATATATAAAATTAAGTATTTTTATTCTCCCTGCCACACTTAAGGAGACAGGTAGTACTTCTTTTATTTATTTCTTATTTCAGCTTTCTCAATTTCTTCCCTCCTTCCTTTCATTTCTTTTCTCTGTTTTTAACTCTTTATTATATTAAACATTGTCTGTACATCTTGATAGACTTTACAATATCTCAATTTTCTATCTAACTACTCCATTCTCAATGTTTTAATTTTACTATTTATTTTCATTTCTTATATAACTTTATATTTCTTTTTTATGTTTTACATTTTATTCTAAGATTCCCATTGTAACACTTTTGTCACCCCTTTTTGATTATGCCTACTTCATCATTCCACACTTTGTAACGGTTATTATTATTTATCTCTTATTTCTTAGTCATTATTCTAACAATTTCATTTTACTTTATATTTATCTATTTTATTTTTCTAATAATTTTTTTTATTTTATTTATTTATTTTTTATTTATTTATTTTTTTTTATTATCTTTTTTACCATCATTACTTATGTTTCTCATACCTTGTTATCTGGTTATTTTCTTAGCCCTGATGAAGGCCTGCACTTCAGGTCGAAACGTCGGCATATGTAAAAAATAAATATTATCATTTATTTTTGCCTTCCTTTTTGACTGAACATCCCAACTATTCTTTTCTTCATTATCCACGACCGTCAACCAATTACCAATTATAAAATTAAGTATTTAGTATTAGTTTTAATAATAAGTAATTGTTTGTAATAAGTCTTAGCTTTAAGTATTAGTTGTAAATATTATTTTTAAGTGAGTGTAACAGCCAACAGCTGATTGGGAGGAAAAACAAAAGACAGTCGAGAGAGAGATGGCGGAACCTTGCGAGTGTTGAGGCACGCTAAGGATTTTGTGTGTGAAATGCTTTAGTTTTACGGTGTACATCGGATTTTCTTTACTATTCATGGACCTGTTATTATCAGCGACGAGTGCCGCTTGATTTTAAAAGTTGGTGAATGAACATTTTCACAACTAAAGGAGATAGACTGGGGAGACACTCACGACGCTAGCTCGAATAAGTTCTTGCTTCTTCAGATAACCCAATGTGCCAATTGGACAAAATTCAACCAGTGCTATATTGTCAATATGTACTACATGTACATATTTTACCCCAAATATTTGTAATTGGGTTATTGTATAGTCGTATGTTAATGTTTAGTTCTATAATAATTTTATAATCTTTTCTTTGATAATTAAAGTTGATTGTATTTTCTTTGTTTTCTTATAAATCTAATGTTCATAATTTTCATTTCCTTTAACTGTTATTTAAATAAATAGGAATAAGTAAATTCATCATTAGTATTAATAATAGCCAGTTTTATAGCTGCAATTATTACACAATGGTTTATGTTTTTCTAGTAGTTATATATGAGTGAAATAATCATGAATGAAAGTCAATGAACTAATTACTGACAATTTTTCATGAAATGTGAAAAACTATATTTTCTATTTCAATTGTAAAATTCTTTATTTGTACGGCATATTTCCTAGAATCTTTGATTATTTTAATAGTTATGAAAAAAAAAAACATTGAGAGTTAACCGCTTTTGGAGAATATGGAGAGAGATAAAAAATGAAAATTGTGCATAATTAGGAAAGGTTGATAAATCGTCAGGGCGCAGTCATTATACAATTTTTTTTATTTGTGCCAACGTTTCAACATAAACATGTGGATCATCTTTATGTAGATATGTAGATATAATGACTAAAAAGGACAACTGGGAAATCCTTCCCCGACAGCTCGAACCACGGTTAGTAAGAGAAAATATTACAATTTTTTATAAATAGATTATATAAATAGATTTTTAGTTTGTATAACTTTTTACATATTTAATTTTTAATATTGTGTATTGTAATAATAGTTAAGATTCATGTACCATCAATCACTATAGTTTATTATTTACCATTATCTGTCGTATAATATTATATTTCTGATTATATTTTAAAATTTTCAGCCCTGAAGATGACCCACATGTTTGGGTTAAAACGTTGGCACCAATAAAAAATTTGTATGATGACTGCGTCCTGACTATTTATCACACATGATATGTAACACAGTCGACTTGCTTCGTTCAATAATAAGGAAAGAAAAAATTCTTAAAATAATAAAAATTCAACTTTTTGTTTACGATGATGGTACAATAAAATAAATTTATTTTTAATGTTCATTGGGATTCGTTCTCTTTGGAATAAGCTACTCATATGTGTGGCGTGTCGTACAAATTTTGTCACCACTTTATGGAAAAATATAATATCTAAATCGCCTTACAGGATTTTGTTTAGTTAAAAAATATAGTAAATTGAATTAATCTTTAAAAATATATTTCAATTACTTCCATAGACGTAAACCTTTCAGATTATCGAAACAAAACAAAATAAAGAAAATATAAATCAAATTTAACTTATATTCTAATATAAAATCGATTTATCATTTTTACTTTCATTTACCAATTTTTTTTTTCGCTTCCTCAATTTCCTCGCCAATAAGTCTATACGGGTTTTTCCTGGGCCAGGGGGTGTGGGCGGGAATTTAATAGACGCCTTGGCACCGGGACGCGAACTCAAGACTATTTTTGTATCATTAATCATATATCAGGTTGCCGAGCAACGGTGGTGCGTGCTGTGCACTCATCCATTCGGCCACCCCGCCCACAACATTTACCTATTTATGAAATATATAGTAAAGGAAAGTATTGCGGTCGTGAACATTTTTGAATCTCAGTTTTCAACGGAAATACCAGTTTTGAAGTCCCCTGAGTCCAAATAACCAAGTCCCACAAAATGGTCTGTGTGTGTGTTAACAGTCTAGCTCAAAAACAAAAAAAAATACGAAAGTAAAATTGCATATTTAAGGTTTTTATATGCTAGGGATGTTACAGTAACTTTTTCGTCAAAATTAACTGACTGGAAGTGGCACTTTATCTTATGGGCTCAACACATTTTTACAATTTTCTCGAAAATGGCTCTAACGATTTTGATTAAATGCATTATAACAGTGTAAAATTAAGAAATTTTAAATAAAATGTAGTTTTTATTCTGATTGATGTTCTCTAACGGGGCTTAAATGGCTAATTTTCAATATTAGCTTCCTCTAAAGTACCTTTTTTTTTTTTTTAATTTGAATTAATTGTCTATTTCTTTTTAATCTCTAATATAAAAAATATTTAAATATGAAATATGAAAGAATTTGATAATTAACTAAAAGAGAAAGAAAAAATCGTAACGGAGAATAGTTGTAAATGATCGCATCCGAGCTCGCCCGAAATATTATAACAGTCTTCCATACGTAACATGAGCTTAATATGATACGAACTTCGACAATATTATGTAAATAAACATATGCGGTTTTCATAAATTCTATTGTTGGTATTATTTAATATTTAATTGTATAGATTACAGCAATATAAATATTAAAATTTGTATATATATGGGTACTAATACAAATAAAAAAATACCCCCAATGAAATATAAGTAATTATAGCGTCTATGATACTTTCACTTATCCTTTGTCTGAAAATACTTATTTCTGCTAAACAGAGGGTGATAAGTGAAAGTGTAAGCATCGGGCTCGTCTTTAAAAATTTTAAAATTATTACAATTTATATTTCTGATATTTATTATTATAAAACATTTTTGTCTAATTCAGAAGATTTTTTTAACATTAAAAAAAAGATAACTACTATCATTTGAGCTAGTTTTATTTTCATATGACTCCTGCCTTCTACTCATGAAACTTCCTCTTATAAGACGCTAAAAAACATAAAAGCGCACCATGATTATATATATGTAGAGTTATGCAGTATTCGGAAATAGGTTGCCCAAAATAATAGCAAAAGAAATAATTAAAAAAGAAATAGGCTGGTATAAAGAGGTAAAACGTTTAACAAATCAATACCAAATCTATTTTAATTTTAATAACATAAATAAATTGAATGTACATTTTAAGAAAATAAGGGAAAAAATATATTTTATGTATATACATAGAACTACAACTTTGGGGCCCGAGCGGTATAACACGTTAAATACGCGTTATCCGGCAACCTACTAAACCGATGTTAAGATTATCAAATAACTACGAGTTCGCATCCTGGTGTTTTTAACACTGTCATTAATACCCCGCCCACTCCCTTGGTCAGAAAACCTCGTATAAACTAAAATCCGAGGTGGGGAGAACAAAAAACCTTCTAAAAATGTTTTATACTATTTGTTTTTTTAAGTTATTCAGAAGTTGCTACGGCACCCCCTACCCTCCTTTGCGCATGTCCTTGCTTTTTTTATTAACGAGAACCATTTCCTTCTTATTAGTTTTTTAATATAAAAAAAATACCTGACATTTAGGAATTGTGCTGGATATATTGATTTTAATCTGCCTTCATTGTATAGAACACAAGCTTCCTCTATATTTTCCTCTGTATGCAGGTATTTTTAAAACCCATTCTATAAACAATGGGATATCCGATTATATCAGGCAACTGCATTCGCTCTCGTGTGGAAATAAAGTCATTTATCTCGTGCCACAGCCAATACTATATTCAGGACACGGAATAGAAATAATAGAAAAAGGTTTTATTTTTATAACTCAAATCTAAATTTTAAATAATGTCAATCAATAGGAATGATTAGTCTGTCCTTGAGTAGTTTTATTAGAGGTTAATCTATTATCTATAAACTAAATTAGATGGTAGTCTATTATCTAAGAGGTACGGGGTAGCTCAGTGGGTGCTGACATCAAGTGCTCAAGGTCCTGGGTTCGAGTCCGACTGATGACAACTAATTTTTCATCAGACGTGGATCAACCTTGGGATCGTGAAGAGTTATGGATGAAAAAACAAAAAAGATATAAAAATCTTGCTTTTGGTACGTGTTAGTACTTTTGTTTTCATATGTTTGAATCCATATTTACAAGTAAAAAACAAAAATTTTTTCTACATTTTTCGCAATATATTTCTCGCAAACTGCAAGACCAAGACCTATTTTGGGTAACACTAAGTTAACTTAGTTTAGCCGCTTAAAATTCATGTTGAAATGGTTTTAGCGATGGCAAACTTTAATTTTTTTAAAGATAAATGTTATCTAGTTTATTATGGAGCAATTTTTGAAGTGAAAACTTCTTTGGCGCGTTTTCGCTTTTTTAGTGGGGAGTGAATGAAACTGAGCCGTCAGGTTCGGATATGTAACGTCCATTCGGGTAAAGTCGGCTCTAGTCGACTGATTAAAAAGTTTTTTTATCTAGATTAAAATATCTCAGAAATTAAAGATCATACCTGCATACTGTAAGTGAAGGAAATATTCAGCATTTCATTCTCTTTGTGATGAGTTGTAAATAAAAATCGTATTTTGACGTGACGCCGAGTCAGAGAGTCGGAAAAGGAAAATGATACCTAAAAATCAAATAAGAACGACCATTTTGAATATTTAATACCATGGAAAATTCAAAATCTTATATGCGGAAGTCAAAATCGATATTTTTTTTTAATTGACCATAAAAATAAGAATTTATGTGTTTATATTCGATTTTCTGTTGCATTCGATTTAGTTTCGACATATTACTGATCCCCGTTACTGAAGTTATATTTAAAAAACGCTGCAAATTATTCCACAATGGTTTATTATTTCCAAACAATTATACATCTAAAGTAACATTACCTTCCGAGTTACAAAAAATAAATAAATAAAAGGTGATTCCAATTATTGGACCATTTTTTTTTTTTTTATCATTATTAGTATGCTAAAAAAAAATAGCATTACTTCGGTAACACATTCAAAATTTAAAAACCAAACAAACGATATAACATTTGGAGTAGAACATATTTTAAAAAACCGGATACCATATCTTTGCTCTTAATTGTCCGATTTTAAAGATTTTTTTTTTTTTTTTTTTGGTTTTGTAGGATATTCCGTAAACTTTTAAAAAACCATACAATATCGGCAAAAAAGTGTAAACTTCGGAATTTAATTTTACCATCCCTCGTAACTTTTTTTCCAGTTTCTTCTCGTTGAAGTATGTTATATAGATAACTTTAAAGAGCGTAGAGAAAATGACTTCAGCGAAGTTTCATTGAAATCGGTACATTCGCTTAGGCGGTACAGTCTATAGCAACGCAGGTTTTTCAGCCGTCATTTTGAAAGTAAAAGGCGAATAATAATGCCGAATGAACGAGGATCATCCTCGGGTGACCTCTGATTTTATATCCATATTATAAAAAAATCGTTAGTTTCGGAGAAAATGCGCGGAATAAAAATTTTTATTCGTTTTTCATATTCTACGCATCCTGAAACGTGAAACCTCAAATTTTGAGAGGGGGTTCAGTTTTTGAATTTTGGGTCGATCACAATGGTTGATTATTGAAAATAATGAACCAAAATTCTACAATCTCAATAATAGGTTATTGTACTCTTTGTAAGTGATAAAACTCCAATCAAGACTCTGCTGCAACCAAATAAATAGATGAAGAGTGACTACAATAATGGATTACTATATGTTCAAGGATAGTTGTTTCTTATTGTTTAACTATTAAGCTGGACGTATATTTTGCAGTGAGACAAGCTAATTAATTGTTAGACAAATTCTTATTTTAACTGTAGTGGTTAATTATTAAGCTTTAAGAGTTTTGTGTGTCGAATAGATTATCTTCATTATATTATACAGTTTACTGCATGGATTGTCATAATATTATATATTTGACATATTGGGTCGATGACACTTACGTTACAGAAAAAAGATACCTATCTAATGTGAGAGTTATAACTGGACACCAGTTCGTAATTTAATAAGGAAAAAAAATATAATAAAATTCATCATCGCATATAATTCAAAATCTAAATTATTTTAAATCTCCCAACATTGAATATCTTTGCCATCTTCGTATGTGGTATCTTTGCCATCGTCGTATAAGTTGGTATTCCAACGACTTTTAGCTGCTTCCCTGTCTTCAACTTCTTGACTACTCCATCAGCTATCATCTTCCAAAGAGGTCGGACAGGTGAGGTGCGGGTGGAGGTATAGGAAGGTATAAATAGCCGTGGTAGAAGCTGATGGAGGAAGAGCTAGAAGGCAGGATGGGGCAATTCAGTCCATTATAGCTCGGATCACAGCGAGGCATTCGATCCTAGGAGTCTAGGAGCATGTCATGTCATAGACGTTTAGTAGGACTGTCTTAGGACTGATGTGTGCTTTTCTCTTGTATGCCACATTTTTGTCTAATTCAGACGATTTTTTGAGCTTTAAAATAAAGATAATTACTATCATTTGTGCTAGTTTTATTTTCATATGATTCCTGCCTTCTACTCATTAAACCTCCTCTTATAAGACGCCAAAAAACGTAAAAGCGCACCATGATTATATATATAGAGTTATGCAGTATTCGGATAATAGGTTACCCAAAATAATAGAAAAAGAAATAATTTAAAAAAAAATAGGCTGGTATAAAGAGGTAAAACGTTTAACAAATCAACACAAAATAGGTTTTGATTTTAATAACATAAATAAAATCAGGGAACAATTATTTTGTTAAGAAATATAATGAAACTATATTAAAATGGATATTTAAAGCCAGAGCAGCATTAACATAATTAAACTGTAGGGTACATTACGAAGTAATAAAGTATGTTAATTATGCAATAGGAATGAAATAGAAAATATCGCGCATTTCCTTGGTGTATGTCCTGTTCTGGCGGAACTTAAGAGAAAATATTTTGGAAAAGATGGTCTGACATTTGGGGGAAATTATTGCACATTTAAACGGAAAAAATTGGCTAAGTCTATCCAATTATTGTAAAGTAGCCTGGCAATACAGATGTGCCTTATGCCAAGAATTTTATTATTAGATGAATAATGTTTAAGCCGGAAAAATTATTTATGTAATTATATTAAAATATCAATATTTGTAATGTAAAAATGTGTATGTATTTATATATGTGTAATTATATTTGTGATATTAGGAGCTGATACATTGTATTTCGGCACTTGTTAGTATTAACATTGTATTTATTAACAATAACATATTATGTTTTAGTTTATATTATTGTATCAATAATACTTATTTTGCCTCCGGCTTAAGGTTTTAAGAACCAAGCCGTATATATTTTTTATTGAGCTTGGATACTTTTGTTGTATGATATTGTATAAATACTCAATAAAAGATTCATTCATTCATTCAAAACGCTAAAAAAATAAATATAAATGGGATTATAAGATATAAGGATTATTAGTCTACTCTGTTATTACTACTTACTAGTAACAACATACACCTAATACAAAACTGGTTATGTATAGGATTCACAAAAAAAAAAAAAAAAAATGGATATATTAAATGGATCTCACTAAACTCTAAAATGTTGTATATTGCCTAAAACAACTTTACAAATAATAGTTTTTAAAAATAACGAATACAACGTTCTATAATGATAGTTAGATAGAACTATTATATTAAGAGTTTTACAGTGTGCCAAAATTAAGCGCAAAACATTGAATAATTCTTCCTAATAAAAAGTTATAATAAATGACAAATATGCCTCCAAATTAAGAGATAACATATAAATATTATTTATAGGTAGATGAATTTATAATATTTAATACGACTGTATAAATATATTCTTACCATTTTGTTTTTCTTTTTAGGTAAATGATGAATTTGTCAGGTGAATTATGGATAACTTACTCATAAAAAGGTATTTGTTTATACATATTATGATGTATATTATACATTCATTTAATCCTTTAATATTAGTTATTTTATTTATTATGTTATGAGTATAATGATTGTCACGAATCGTTATTAAATTTTACATATTTACTATAATAGTAGGAATTGATGGGAGATGAAAATCAGTCAGTAAATATATATATATATTCAAATAAATAACCTAACTTAATTTTGTTTATGAAAGATGAGCAGTATTTTCTCCTTTGATTTTCTTTCTGGTAATCTAATAATCCTTTGCGAAAAATAAATCTTTGAATTAGTTTAATGATGTTGGCCCTTTATACATATTTTATAATTATTGTATAAGTATTTTCGATGTTTTCTTTTGATGTTATAAATCGATCCTTAACAGGTATATTTATTATATTATACAGGGTGTCCGGTAATTAAGAGGGAAATATTTCAATAAGTGTTAATACAACTAATTTCAATAAGTTCATATAAACTATGATCTGATTTTTTTGCAAAACAGAAATTCGATTTTTATATATCCTTTAATAAGTCACATTTTTGTTGAATATGAAAAGAAAACTGAAAAATATTAAAATTTAGGTAATTGTTAATTATTTCACATCACTAGCGGATCCAGGATTTAATTTTGGGGGGACTTCAACCCGAAAGATTTTTTTTTTCATAAAAATGACGATAATTACTTTGGAAAAAAAGAAAGAAACTAACTATATATATGAATAATGTTTAAGTGATTCCTTAAGTCCTTTTAAATGTATTTACACGAACGATAATACTTTAAGAGATAATTTTTTAATATATTTTTCCATAAAACATGGTTATATTTTACCATTTTGGGAGGGGCTTCAGCTCAAAAGCCCCCTCCCCCCCGTAGATCCGCCCTTGTTTCACATTAAACTAGCCAAAATTTACCTCAAATGCCATTAGGGTTTGTCTTTGTTAAAACCATTCAAAAGAGGCTTTTAACCAGCAAAAATGCTAACGTAGTTATACGAACTATAAGCGCTGAATCTCAACTTAATCTGTACAAAAACTCTAGTTAATTAATATGGACTTATATTTGTTGAAACAGTAAAGTTCTTCGAAAAGTGGAGTAACTGTAGAGCAGTTGCAGAGTGATGAAAAAAATTGAGAATAATCCATGATTAAATGAAAAACAGAACTTAGCCGCTTATAAGTCAACTTTAATTGGTTTTAACAAAGATAAACTCTACTGTATAGATTTTGTCATAGTAGAAACCATTTAAAGGGGACTTTTGAGTGGCTAAATTAAGCTTTAAATTAAGTTCTGTGTTTTTAAAAAATCTTAATTATTTTTTCGATTTTTTTTTTTTTTTTTTTTTATCATCCTCCAATCATACTACAAATATCCCACTTTTAGGAAAGACTCCTTGTTGTTCATTGTTTTTTTAATTATCTAGGATGTATTAGAACAAAAATAAATCCATAAATTAATGTAGATTTTTTTTTTTAACGTTTATCATATAAAGTGATAATGCAACTGTGGGTTTCCCCCCAAATCTCTACTGTAAGAATCGAACCGAATTTATTGGTGACCAATTAAATGTTCCTAATCCTAATATTTTATTTTAATAAAAATAATTCAAGCAAACAGCAGATTTATATATTTTAAATCTAAATACTAAGACTGGTGACAACGAACAAGTAGGCTTTCGTCCGAGGAGGCAGACGTCCTTAATCTCATATGATAGCACGTCTTCGTTTAATGAGTCAATTTATATATATCGTCGTATATATGAGACAATTTCATGTTATCTCAAAGTTCAAGTCTATATAAATATTATATCCTTCTCTTATTGGTGCATATATAATGTTAATATATTTTATAGTTAGAGAACATAAAAAAGTTTGAACTTTCGTGCTAAGAGACATCGCAGAGAAAGCATGAGACAGAGACAAGAATATATATATGGCATTTCTTGACCTCAAAGCAGCATTGGACTCGGTTCCAAGACAAGAAATATGAGATACTTTGGCGGCAAAAATTGTCCTAGCTGATCTTGTCACGGCAATTATATCGGCTTATATAAGGCAGCAAAAGGAATTATAAGGATTAATGAAAGAGAGTCCAAGCCTTTTCCCGTGCATAGAGGAGTCAGGCAGGGAGACAGCCTAAGTCCCCTCTTGTCGTCATATTTATGGACGAAATCCATAAAATTTGTAAGCGTCGTAAAGCTTGGTCGGTCATAAGAAAATGTAACAAGCGGAATATTATGGTCCAAAGCCTACTATATGCCGATGATATCTGATTTCGGACACGAAAGACAAACTGTAGCAGGGCCTTGTATAATGGCAGGAACAACTCCTCCGTAAAGGTATGGTTATCAACTCCAAAAGCAAAGTCTTAGTCATATCAAGAGATGGGCAAGAGAACGTCCAGGTGATCTGTAACAGGAAGCTGTTCAAGAATTCACCAATTTAGGGACAATTATCAGAAACACGGGGAATATTGAAGCAGAAGTAGCGAAAAGGATATCCAAAGCCAACCAGGTCTATTGTCCTATCAACAACAGCATAGTTGGATACAGGGAAGTTGGTAAGGTAACAAAAAGGCATATATACAAGTCGGTATACCTCACAACCCTCACCTATGGAAGCGAAAGTTTGATTATGCTGGACAAGCAAGTTGGTCGTGTGACAGCAGTCTAGAAGTTCCTGCGGAGAGCTGCTGGAAAGACCAGGAGAGACCTCGTCAGGAATGAACGCATAAGAGAGGACCTGGAGGTGGCGGAGCTGAAGACATTACTGGAAAACCGACAGTCGAAGTGGTTTGTAGGATGGAGGAGGAGAGAGATCCGCGGAAGATTCTGGAAGTTCGACAGAATTTCTTATCAGGAGTATATACTGCGCAGAGAAGAGAGGCAAAACCCTCCAAGAAATGAGGGAGCTTAGTAGGGACCGAGAGGCATGGCTGCATTGGATTGAGGCTCCTCAACGCTAGTAATTGCTGAAGGAGGAAGACAAAAAAGAAAAAGACAAAAGGAGTGGTATTTTAAATCACCACTTTTTTTTACACAACTTGATGTGTATTTACGAGTATTCGACTTATTTCGTTATAAATCAAAACTTAATTTCATATGGAATAAAAGATTATTAAACAATCCTAAAAGTAAGTTATTTACAGTATAGTCAGAGGATGAAAAAAGAACTAATTTAAATAATTCAAGATTTTTTAAAACAAATTTTAGCTAAGTCGTAGGTTTAGACAATCACAAACATTTTCGTTTGAAGTAAATTTTGAATAGTTTACTGTGAAGCAATTGTTAATACTTAAATTAAACATTTTTTTAGTTATCGCTTGCTGTTAAACAAAAATAATACCTAAAAAAACACAAAATTTAAATCTCCTAAAATTCTGCTGAAAATTGGACCATTGTTTATATAAACTTTTTTTGGAGCTTATGAGGTCTGCTGTCATTCCTATAAATATTTCATTAAATATTCCTATAAATTCTCTACAATATTGCCTATTTACATATTTCCTTTTACTAATAGGACGTCCTGTTTATTATTAACATATGGGAAGTTCATGAAGTGTTAGTGTAAAGGTAATTTAGTGAGCAACTCATTCGTATTACAGAAGCAGCTTTAGCTGAGAAAGTCTTAATTAACTATGCATTTATTCCTTTCTTTAATGAGGTCTCTGGAATTATGATGGAAACCACCTTTGACACATCTCCAGTAGGTTTCCTTTGAGAAGGACCTATTCAAGATGTTACCCAAATGGAATAAATTAGTAAGCATTCATGAATAGAGAGCTATTCTCATTCATCTTTCGGAAGCATTGAATTTTTTTAATGAATATTTTTATTATACTTCTCGCGGAACATTCCAAACGCTCATTTAAAAAATAATTGGGTACTTCAATGGAAAAAAAATTGCATTGAGGTGCAAAAATAAAATCATAAACAGAAACGCCTGACCATTGTGATTCTTTTAGCGATTGTCAGTTTTCGTTCTTGGAAATTGTTTTGACTGTCAGAAATTATAAGGAACGGTTTTAACATCCATAAAGATCAGCCCAAAACGACTATGAGGCAACATGCATTATAGCGGGGTTCAAAAACAAACATAAAAATTAACGCTAGATACATAACAGTACTCAATGATAAACAGATACAGTTATAAAATAAATTAATTATCTATTTAGTTGGCAAACAAATACTTCGGATTTTTAGGGTGACATAAAAGCCATGTATAATTGGGATTGCAATTAATGAATGTACACAAAAATAATTATTAATACCATATTATACATAACATTCTGTCACTCGGTCAATAATTATAGTGGGGTAAGAACACAGAATCAACAGTCAACAATTCCTTCACCATCATAACCAGTATTTAGTATAGCCTTTTTCCATCTTTCAGTTGTTTATTATAAAAAAAATGATCTAAGTGATTTTCGATGTTCTGTTCGTTTTTTTTTTAATTGCTTTCAATTCATGAAGTTCTGAAGAGGTTGGGATTATTGGTAGTCACTTGGGGCTATGTCAGGTGAATATGGATTGAATGGGCAAAAGATCCCATCCAAAGCTCAATAAATTAATACGATTGACGAATGTACGTGTTATTAGTACGGGTTAGTATTTTGTATATTATAATAAATTTTATGTCTATAATTCATTGATTTTGTTTTATCCTGATAAACCGGAAGGCCTTATTTTCCAACCCAATACACAATGACTTATGATAATGTATCCATTTATTTTATTACTGTATCTGTTTGCCAATAAGTACATTTATATATATTGTGTTAATTGATGTAAAATTTGTTTTTAGTTTTTGATCCAGTGCTAAGTATTTATCGCTGGAAGTGATCAGAAATAGTTTTTAGTAATTTCTGACAAAAAAAAAATCCAAAAAATATTACTGACAATCATTAAAAGAAGCAATATGTTTTGTTTTGCATTTTATTTATTCTTATTATTATTATCGACATTGTTCTATTTTCTCATGACTCGATCTCGATAATCGATAATATTTTTAATCCAGTTGAAGATCCACGATCTCTTTAATGGCCTTAAGGTTCCATTTTTTAATAAGGGTTAAAACTGATTCATTCTCCATTGTACCTGAAGTTTTTTCCCCCTAATGGATATTAACTGATGATGGATTACCGTAACAACAAAATTTATTTTGATTAGGTTACAACATTGTCACGTTCGTTGATTGATTTTATTTTATGAGTTTAGTAATAAAATAAAATTATTAACATTTAGCCCACTAGCAATAAATTAACAATTTTATAATATTTGAAGATTGGTAGCCTTTAGCTCAATAGCGAGAAGGTATTTAGGTTATCTGCGATTAGTAAGTTGCGCATGCGATCGATGTTCTATATCCAAGGCTGCTTCTAAGTCCTGGCTTATCAAGTAGGCACTGCTATAGATCAAGTTAGCTTTGTTGAAATAATCATTATAACATTTATTGCTTCTATGCGCTTTTTATTTTATAAAGATATCCATTAATATTTTTTTTCTTCTGCGCTCAACAATCGTAAGAAAGAGCATTAAAAATAAATTATTAGCTCATTATCGTGGAAATACGTTTAGGATGTTTTGAACAGTTATATGTTTTCTGAATATCGTACAACTTAAATTTTCCGGTACTAGTTTCGACTCCAACATGGCGGGTGCTCCAAAATCACATCGAACATGCTGTACATAGAATCCAGAAGAATGCCAAAAGTAGTGGTAAATGTGAATCTGGTTCACATACAATGGCAGACGTGGATCAAAAACATATTTGTATCTAAAATGCACTGAAAAGGATTTACTGAGTTAAATTAGAGAGAAAAAAGTTTTTTCTCTTTTATTGCAGTGAATCGAACTCAGTTATAATAATATATAAAATTATTATATTTATTATTACTTATTTGATGTAGGATATGTAAAACTGCATTTAAAATATAAACATAATTTTTATTAATGTAGCGTTTCAATTTAATCACTATTATTGAAGGAAGCTAGACTGTTCTGCATATCAAGAGTGATAAATATTCTGGAGGCAGTCTTTTAAAGATTTTTTTTTTAATTTTTTATTTGTACCAACGTTTCAACCCAAACTTGTGGCTCATCTTCAGGGCTGAAAATTTTAAAATACAATCAGAGATATAATATTATACGACCAATAATGGTAAATAATAAACTATAGTGATTTGATGGTAAATGAATCTAAATATTATTACGATACACATGTGTGTATTGGGTTAAAACATTGGCACAAATACAAAATTAAAAAAAAGTTTTAAAAGACTACATCTTAAATATTTATCATCCATGTTAATCACTATTACTTAATTCCTAAAGTGTTAATGATAAATTGTGTTTAATAATCGGAATATATAATGGAATATATTATAAGAATATAAACTATTGCAGGACTGAAACCTCGGGTTATTTCGAGATTCTATCTATATTGTGCTCAAAGTGATCTTGAAACAATCCAGAAATATTGGAGTAACGATTCGGATCTATTAGGAACATTTTTAGTTCCTTAAGAAAAGAGGGGACAGGGCAGCCGAGCGGACTAACGCATTTGCAAAACACGCTTTTCCCGACAAACATGATATAAAAAAATCCGAATTCGCGTCCCTGTGCCGAGATATTTTGAACTCTGGCATTATCCACTCGCCCTCTTCCCTGACCAGGGAAAACCCTCATATAGCCTAAAAGGCGAGGAAGGGAAGGAGAGAAAAAAAATAAGTTCAGTACAAATAAGGTACTTAGATTATCTGCGATTTCCATGTTTCCGACTGTGATCGACGTTCTGTATCTGTTAAGGGGACCTTACACGGTAATTCATGAATGAACGTCACAAGAATGGCAAAGATTGCTGGGGATCGCTTTGATCATGAAGACCCCTACACGTTCAATCATTACTTATCATTGCTAGCGCCATTTTAGCTCAGTTGTAAACAAAGAAACAGCATAGATAAGCTTATTTGAACATTGTCCTTTATAGTATTGGATATCAAGAGAAAAATGAAGACATAATAATTACTTCCTAGTGCCTGAAAATCGATTTGACATTAGTTAGTAAAATATAGGTCCACTACTTACAAAAATTGAGGAAAGGTATTGCAAAAATAATAAATTTGTTGAGGAAAGTGAGAAAAGAACTGACAAATATAGACAGCAGTTAAAGATTTTTTTTTTTCTTTAAGTAAATTGTGAAGTTTCAACTTTTTTTTTTAAATTTGTTGCCCACTTGACTATTTAAAAGAAATGGTTGAAGATGGTTTATAAAATATAAACAAGGGATATGAAAACTTATTTAACTATTTACTTTTAATGAAAATCAGAAATTTATAATGGTTGTGAGGCCTAGGTAAACTAACCTATCCAGTAGTACGGTTAGTCTCCCCATTAATTTTACCTCAGTCCCCCCTCCACTTCTCGTGAATGAACCTTTGATTTCCGGATGTTCGGAAATCCGCAACACACCAACATCAGTACTTCATTCACTACCTTATACGATAATTCGGAGCGTTATTAGTGCCTCGGAATGCAATTCCGAATGACCGTGTAGGCTCCCCTTTACAGATTTTTAGTCCAGGCTTATTAAATACCATAAATTAGAAGTCGCAGAAGCGATTTTTTATTTTAATAAATATTATTGACGAATATTATTTATTATATGTTATATATTGATCATAGTGATAACTGTTACATGAAATGTTTAATGAATTTCACATGGGTTTATCACAATTCTATGAATGATTCCAATAAAATAATTTGATAATTATAATGTATTGTATAAGTATTAGCAGTTCCTCTGTAGCAGTTACTGAAGCCAGTAACTGAAAATATAAGGACAGAGAAGAAGGAAAAGAGGATCCTTCGGCGTGGGCCGTAGTTAATGTCAATTTAAGGACCCATCCTTCCTCCCTTGTTACTGGGCTCTTTTAATGTCCCAAGTCCTGCTGCGGACCACTTCTCTTAATTATCACTCCCATCTCTGCTCTTACTGTATCTCTGCCAAGCAGCCTGCGTATTTCTCTTATTTTTATTTTATTTTTTTGTTTACACAACCTTTTTAATATTATTTATATTTTAATTAATATCTACAATTATCATATTCATTATAAATTATACATGATACAGCAAAGGTTCCCAACACAGTGCCCACCTGTGACAGCCATCACCATGGCAACTGTTAACTGCGCAGTGTTTTTGTTCAAGGATATAAAACAAAAACAAAAATCACTAATTAATTTTAATTAAAGTCTAGTGAAACAGTTGAACGCGTCACAATTGGTAATCACACCCTAAAAGTAGTCAATATTAAACTTTAAAATATTAAAACTTTAAATATTTGTCTTCTTTTTTCTGGGAAGTTGTATGATATTCTTTGTTATTCGGCAATGATTACTTCCATTTAACAACAATTGAATTTGTTTGTTGTATTATCAAAATTGCATGTTTACAACTTTACGTTTCGGGATATTTACGGCCATCTTCAGAACCACAATCCCAATGATCTTGTGGATACAAGGCTTAAAATTAATGTGCTCCATCGTCATTTTCTAATTCATGTTATAATAATCTAGTTATATAACATCTAGAGCAACATCTTGCTTTTAGACTAATTATTGGGTGTCTGCCCGTAAATATTTGAGAGCACTAATTACCGAAAATAATAATTGAAAGCAAGGATAGTTGACGATAATAGGTGCTTTTTTTGCCATACGAAAAATATTAAATTACAGATCAAGATTCTGATTTCTGTAAGAACAAAGGTCACGGTGTACGAGAAAGTTATCAGACCCCGTCGCCATCAATTGTTCTGAGATTTGGGTGATCTCGAAAGATTCGGAAAAAAAGATTACTCGCAAGGGAGAGAATGGTTCTCCGCAAGATCTATGGATCGGTGTGCGACCAGGGACAATGGAGAATTCGCACCAATATAGAGAGGCAACCAGATCAGATTGTTTGGCCATGTGGCTCGTAGACCAGAGATACGATTCCCAAACGCTTGCTAGAGGATCGGCCTGATGTAATGGAAGAGGATGACCACGCCCGAGATGGCTGGACGAGGTGGAGACAGCCTGAAAAGGACGAGAATTAGAAGATCGAGAATGGAGAATGGGATAAAGGAGAGTGGAGAGGACTATAATCTCTTATAAAGAGAGGCTCAGGTTATGACTGTACCGTAGCGCCAAGAATAAATATATTTGAAATATAGTCACGTTTCTTTAAAACAGCCATTTTCATAATTTAACAAGGCATTTAGTTTATTATTTTTAATAATTAACCATTGTAATCGAACAAAAAAAATTAATACTCCTCTAAAATTTTGATATTTTGTGTTTCAAGATACGCAGATTTTTAAATTTAATAAAAAAAAGAAATCCGTTTTTTTTAGTGACTGGGCAGATTGTTTAGAAATTTGCAATAATATTAGGGGTCACTCAAGGAAAAAAGGTTTTGCGTTGCACTTCATTGTGTTTTGGCAAATACTGATCCCGCTCGTTACAGAAGTTTTATTTTTAAAAAAGTGCCAATACTGCATATATGTCTTATACTAATTGACGTCTCAATGTAAAAAAAAATTATTACACTATTATAATTGTGTATATTGTCAACGTTTGTGATATTGTAAATTTGTGATTATATGGAATCAGAAAAAAATATATTTCATATTATTAACCCGCATTTTTTTTCATACTTTTTTTCTTTGTCCTCCTCTGTATTGGTCAATTCAGGTATTCCAACAGCTCAAAACCCTCTCGAGACAACATCAATTATTTTGCAAAAATAACTTAAAATAACAGGAATCAGTCCAGTAGTTTTCGTGATAAGCGGGATTTCAAAGAATTGCAATTATACAAAAAAGGTCTTTTTGTATATTTTATTTATTTTAAAATTTTATGAAATTTGTACCTGATGTATTAGCCATTAACTACGAATTTCCTTGATTATTCCTTGATTATTTTTTTCCTTGTTATTTATGTAGTAGTAGGTCTTCTGGCCATTTTTTTTTTCAGTCTGCGTCGATCAGGTAACAGGGAGCAGGAAATAGAACTAATGGATTTAAGTGATTCAGAGTTGAAGTGAAATGAACCGTATTTGCCGTGGATGTACGATTTTACTGTTGGGATGTTTAAGTCGTTATGTAGAGTGTTATTTGAAATGTACCAAGGTGCGTTGACAATTTTTCGTAGAATTTTTTATTGTTGTTTGTATTTTATCTATGTGTGTTTGTTTTGCCAAACCCCAATGTCCTGCTGCGTGGATCTGCTTTTTTGTATAGTTGCGTAGATTCAGTAAACATGTGTGGATAGTGGAATTCACTTTGTTTCTTATGACAGACTTTTCATGATCAATAATGTTGTACAAGGAAAACTGAGACATCAATATAAGCAAAGTAAATATTTTGGATAGGGTTGAATAGGAGGTTTCGTTATTTATTTATTACAGTTTTTGCCTTCGCTATGTAAACAGATCGAAGTTTACCAGATACATATAACTTATCGGGAGGCACAAAAAAATGACCCTTGACACATTCCAGAGGTGCCGATACACGTAGGGAACTTTTTTGCTGCCGGTACCCACTGATGAGGGAAATAAACTCAGCATTCGGCCGCACAACTCCCAATATCATCTTCCACATATTTGGATCAAATAACGACTATATATATTTGTATTATATAACATAAAAAAGAAAAGAAAATGGGTTTAAACAAATAGCTAATATGACAGATAAAAATAAGCTAAATATAAACAATAAAATAATTTGATAATCGACAAAATAAAAATAAAAGAATAAAAACTTTTTTTTTTAGCTAAAAGGCAGTTTAAAACAAATTCCCAGAAATAAGAGCAGTAATATATAGTGGTTCAAAGTCAAAATGTTATACCTGGATATTGATAGAAATTATTGAATAAATAAATATTTCAATTTATATTACACTGAAAAAAAAGTTATGTTATTTTCTTGTTATTTTTCTTATGTTATGATACGTTTTGTATTCTTTTCTTATATTAATAAGAAGTATTATTTTGACTGAGAGGTAAAATTATTCCTTTTTTTTTGTTTGTTAATTTAAATTGAAATTGTAAATTAATCTTTTGAAGATTTTCTGGTTTTATTTGTTCACTGTAACTATTTAAGTCTTTTTTTTTTTTTTTTTCTAAGGTATGTATTAGTTAATTCATCTTTTTGTCTTCTTTTTTTTTTTCTTTTTTTTTTGTCTTCTTCGCCAATTAGATTATATGGTGTTTCCAAGTAGGGGAATAGCTCTAGAGCCAAGTCCCAAAAAATCGACCTGAAGGTTTGAATGTAAATTACGAAAGTGAATGTTATTCTCAGTGAAAAGAAGTTTGTCTGCCGTTCCAGAGCCGCTGCTTTAAAAAATGGCAGCTGATTTAAAGAATATTAGGCTAATAATTTGAGGATCGAAACGGAAAATCCGTTGCGAAAATTGTAAGTTTTTAAAAATGTTTTATAAATTTTTTTTATATTTTTAACTTATATATGTATACATTGCAAAATTTGATACTCTACAACTTTGTTTCTATGGGGTTTTCTTCTTAGGAAACCCATTTCCAAGTTACGTAGCCATTTATAGTAGTTTGTCTCAGTTTTTGACAAATTTAGTCAAAATCAGCGTTGGTTGACCGTGGTTTTATACCTTACCGCGTTACCGAATTATGAAGTTTACTTACTCATTCGACGCAAAATTTAACGGTCGTTAATCCATTAACAGATACATTTTTTACTTTGATGCATCGTTTAGGAGTGGTGAAATTTTTTTTTAAAAATCTGTATTAATGGCCGTAAATAGTTCTCCCTTGGAGGCCCACGTTAGCAATTTGGTATTTTACATGTCTAAATACCATATATACAAGTTAAAAAAATAAATACTTTTCTCATATTTTTCGCAACGGATTTCCTGTTTCGATCCACAAGTTACATCCTAATATTCTTTAAATCATCCGCCATTTTTTAAAGCAGCGGCTCTGAAAGGCAAACAAGGTTCTTTCTACTCAGAATAACATACCCTTTTGTAATTTACAATAAAACCTTCGCCTGCGAACAGGTCGATTTGGGCCCTGGCTCCAGAGCTAGAATTAATGCCAGAGTTAAAAGCACCTCGGTATCAGGACGTGAACTCATAATTATTTTATCATATAAACATAGGTTTATCAGACTGCCGAGCAACGCGTGCTTTGCAGGGTGTCAGCCTGCTCGGCCACCCCGCCCCCATATCTTGTATAAAGTCCTAAACAATTAATCTACTAGCTAAATAAATATGAATATTGTTCCTTGAGAAGTCAATTTACATATAATTGACACAGGCGCTGATCCAGACCTGGGGTTGAAAGAGGTGCCTGCAGCCGACTTACCCTAACACGTGACCCTGTTTGTTTATTTAATATCTTATTTACTCTGAGCTTTTGGGGCACAACAGTCTGTAATTATCCGTCTCAGAGGGTCCTAACGTATTCATTCCTCAAGTCAATCACATCGGTACTATCAATCACATCGGTACTACAACTCCTCTCATCCGGATCTGCCGTATCTAAATTCCGGATCATTCTAAACTTTTTTAACTTCTTCAGACTTTTTTTTTTTAAGAGTCAATAATTAGATTGACCCGTCAGATCTCCGTGTAATGCTCTGGTAAAGTCGGCTGGAGTCGAATAATTGAATTTTTTTTCATATGGATATAAATATCTTAGAAACTAAAAATCGGACCTGCATACTGTAAGTGAGGGAATGTTCATCATTTTAAGAATGGGCTATAATTCAGAATTTTATCTTAACGCGACTTCATGTTAGAGATGTGAAAACCATACGATAACGTGTTTTATGGAAAATATGAATCAAAATATATCAGAACCTAAAAATCGGATCTGCATACTGTAAGCGAGGAAAATGTTCAGCATTTCATATTCTTTATAATGAGCTATTATTTATAATTTATATTTTATATATTTTAATCTCGCCTTGTAAATTTTTACTTTCACTTACCTATATATGAAATATAGGTAAGTAAAGAAAAGTATTGCGATCGTGAAAATTCTAAATAACCAAGTCTGCGTGTGTTAACAATCTAGCTCACAAATGATAATTCGTACGAAAATGAAATTGCATATTTAAGGTTTATAAATATTAAGGATACTACTGAACTTTTTCGTCAAAATCGGCTAATCGGAAGTGATACTTTATATCTTGGACTAAACATTTTTTTACGATTTTCTCGAAAACGACTCTAACAATTTTTAATAAATTCATTATATTAGTGTATAATTGAGCAGTATTAAATAAAATGTAGTTTTTTTTTCTGTTTGATATTCTCTAACAAGGCTTAAAGGGATAATTTTCAATATTAGCTTCCTCTAAAGTACCTTTATTTTTTTTATTTGAAACAATTGACTAACAACAATATAAAAGATTTTGATTATTAACTAAAGGAGAAATAAGAGATCGTAACTGAGAATAGTTGTAAATGGGGAACCCAAGGAATGCTATCGCACCAGAAAGATTAGAAGCTCCCATACATAAAATGAGATAAATATACATAAATATACATATACAAATATACGAACTCTTCAAAATTATATAAATATACATATGCAGTTTTCATACACTTTCCCTTTGTCTGAAAATACTTATTTCTCCTAAGAAGAGGGCGGTAAGTGAAAGTTGTGTGATGCGCGCAACGCAACAGATTTTTTCACTTCTATCGTATGCTCTGAAGCACACTGTTTAATTTATTTTTATTTATTCCTTTGACTTACGTAAGCTGCTTAATTGGTTTTAAATTTAATTTTTTGTATCAGTTATATCCTGATGCTCAGGTATACATCAGTTGCGAATCCATCATTTAATTTTTTTTAAATATAATAACAGCAATTATTCTATGCAATTAATGTTGCAGTAACCTCGTATGTAATAATTTGCATAATTTTATATTTTTAATTACTTTTTAAAATTTTACCATAGAAACCTTTGCGGGCCGTAGTTAAGAAACCTACTTGTGGTTGAGACCCCATATTATGTGCTATCCTCTGCAAATCTTTATTTCCCTGGAAAAAAACTAACTATACAATGCCTCCCTGATCCAAATAATCAAATCCCAATTCCTTAATCTTTTCATTATTACAAAAATTAAATTATCCGCAATGACCTGAATACTAGGTCTGATAAATCCTTCCCCTCTCCACCACCCTCCCCAATAAACCCTACGCCCACGAGAATCCGCTTTACTTCCCCAAAGATCCCTTATAATCCTTGAAGAGCTGGATAAGAAAATGGCATCGTGACCTACTTGCAACATTCTATCAAGTATATTTTGTATCAAATATTACATATAATATATAAACGTAAACACACTTGAATTAAACGAAATTTAATAAGTAATAATGGAAGGCTTAGCTAAGGTTCGATAGGCCTTATTATTATCGTGTATATTTAGTGTTGCCCAAAATCGGTCTTGGTCTTGCACTTTGCAAGACCAAGACCAAGGCCGCCTAGCAGTTGCAAGACTAAGACCAGGAGTGGTTAAAAAATCGATCTTTTAAATAAAAATTAAGGCAAAATAGTTACTAATACTTGACCATCTTAGTTACTATATGTTAATAATTGGTATAACTAATATACTTTTGCATTTAACTCCTCTAAATTTTCATTCAGCCTTATTTAGGTTTCTCCTATCTAAAAAAATACAGTAATATCTCTATAGTAATAAGCTAATAAGTAACTGCAAGACTGTTGCGAGACTCTTGCGCAAGACCAAGACCATGACCAAGACTGACTTTGCAAGACCAAGACTCGTCTCGGTCTCGAATTTGGGCAACACTATTGACGAGTTATTTTATTCTTTATTTGCAGTTTAGAGACACAAAGCTGTGTTACTGGATTTTATCAAAGATTGATTTTTGTTCTCTTAGTGATTTTTTAAATAATTTATTAATGAAAAATATTTTTAGGTTAACTTTCACTCAATATAAAAAGCGATCTTAGATTAATATTGTCTGTTTATTTTAAGGCTAAGACAGATAGACGGTAATCCATTTGGACTAATAGGCTATAAAAACATCGCCGCCCTCGTCCACACCCCCCCCCTTCCAGCCCTCGCAATTAACCTTTGCCCTGACCTTATCAGATAGGACGGATCCTCCAGATAGATAGATAAATGGTTGATCAGGAACTGGGGTTAGTCGAGGAAATTGCAGGAAGCACTTTCAACAGATGAAAGTCCCAAATAACTCTTCCTACTTTATGCTTCTCTATGTAACGGTTACAATGAGTAACGGATTGATATAGGAGAAATAAAAGCATGTGTTTAGGTCAGCGATTCCCAACCTTTTTCTACATGAGGGAAAATTTATAGGTTTTTAGTCAATAGACGGGCATCATTTTTTTTCTTAGTTATTTTGACTGTTCCTTTTTGTTGGTATTCTGTTCTTATTTATAATAAGAAGAAAAGAATAATTTTAACATACAAAAAAAAGGATCGTTTCTATTTTAAATAAAATATATAATTATTTAATTATACATACAACATATGAAATGCTTACATACAAGGCGGGAAATGCTTGTTATTTTTCTGTGACAAAACTACTTAGTTCGCGCCTCTTGTCCCGGAACTTAAAAATTAGAATCTATAAAACAATTATCTTGCCTACAGTTCTTTATGGATGCGAAACTTGGCCGCTTACATTAAGGGATGAGAAGCGTCTTAAGATTTTTGAAAATAAAGTATTGCGTAGAATATTCGGACCGAAGAAGGATGAGTTAACCGGAGAGTTCAGACGGTTACACAACGCCGAATTGCGTGAACTGTATCCGGGTAATATAATTGATGTAATTTTATCGCGGCGAATCAAATGGGCTTGTAAAGTTGTTGGACTTAGTAAGGAGAGAATTCCTAAAAGGTTAATATTTGCTGTGCCGAATGGTAAACGTCCGAGGGGTAGACCGAAGCGAAGGTGGGAAGATTGTATTAAAGTCGATCTGAAGGGACTGGGTTTGGACGGCGAACGGTGGAGGGAGGTGTGTAATAAGCGATTGGTGGTGTTGGCATCGAACCTTCGGGTTCGCTAAGCCTTTTTATTATTATTATAAGAAAATTACTTGGGAGCGAGGTAAAAAGCCACCACCGAAATTTCAACGCTGCAATAGCTTTCTCATTATAAAGTATTTCTAAGAATATCCTTATTATACCTCAAGCTTAAAAATCTCCAGGATCTGATATATCAGTAGTATTAAACAATAACAATTCAAATATTAACACAGTATAAACAATTTTTAGGAATAAATATAATTTTTATTTATTTCATTTTTCATATGTTTTTAAATAGTTTTCATTTATTTTTCTATTTATTTATTATTAGTTTTTGATTATTGATTATAGTGTTACAGAATAAGGAAATACTACCTACTGAACTGTTTTATTTTTTTTATTCATGTAATTTACAACTGTATAAAAATAAATATACAACTAGTACGCATACAGATAAATACAATAGTATGCAAAAGACTTGGAATGGATCAACCCTTTGGTAGTACTCCAATTAAGTATCTCTCGGGGGTTGTCAGGGAGAGAGAGAAAACTTTATTTTCATGAAATATAAAATATAATTCATAAAATCGTAAAGGAAGTAAGGTTAGAAACGTGAGTCATTATGATGTTTCTGAAGTTTATTATGGAAGGATATGTTTCTGGATTTAGCCAAATCGTAAATATATGGAACATTAAGATCGTAAATGTTGATTTAATTTTTGACAAAATAAGGAGCACTCAGGATTATGGATTGTAAGGATTGGATCCCTTCTATATGAGAGGAATTCGATCGTTTGGTGGAACACCAAAGCT
Organism: Nezara viridula; assembly: GCA_928085145.1. Classification (NCBI taxonomy): domain Eukaryota; kingdom Metazoa; phylum Arthropoda; class Insecta; order Hemiptera; family Pentatomidae; genus Nezara; species Nezara viridula. Next base: position 24,462,503 of record OV725083.1, read on the forward strand.
TAATTCCCTAACTCCCAATAGGCCTTATTAGTCATATTTATGAGTTTTTTGTAATTAAATGAAAGTTTAGAGCGTTTGTCTAGTAAGTGCTGGAGTAGTCGGAAGCGTCGAGCGGTTTTTTGTCGTTTCAGTCTAGTATGAGGATTCCAAGTGAGATGCTAGCTCAGGTGGAGTCCTAGATATCCGATTTGCTATACATGGATAAGTGGAATATCATTAAAGAATAATGTAGGACAGAAAATCATGGGTTTACTACGAAGGGTAAAGTTAATTTGATGGGATTTATTTTAATCCTCCAGTTTTGACACCATTCTTCAAGACTTGTGATAGAAGAGTTTGGGATGCAATTGATGGATCATTATTAACTGATAGGACATATGTGTCATCGGCATACGTGGTGATGACAGTATTAGAATGGAGTGGAATATCAGCTGTAAATACTGTTTAAATGATAGGGCCTAGGATATTACCTTGAGTAACACCAGCGGACTGGGAAAACTAAACTAAACATGAATATGAAAAACAATGACATTCAGATTGTAATTGGTTACATCCAGCTATTGCAGATTAAATCGATCTTAAAAGGACAACGGAGCCGCTTAGCCCATGGTTTCTATCGATGAGTTTAAAGGCGTTTTCTATGACATCGATGAACTCATCGTAGGAAAGTTAATGAAGCTTATCTCATCATTAAATTGTTTACTGCTTCAGGTATCTTTTGTATTCAAGTGGAGTTTTAATTTTTACCTTGACACGTATGTGCGAGAGGGTTTCATTTTAAATTTATAGTGATAGTTTTTACTTTCCTACCTATGCTAGGTAAAGAAAGTATTGCAATCGGAACAAATTTCCGATATGCGGTTTTCGAAGAATCTATACGTTTCAGATTCAGAGTCCCCTTAGTTCGAAAAAAACATTTTTAGCCATTGGTCTGCCTGTCTGTCTGTCTGTGCCAAGATTTTCTCGGGAACTACTGAAACGCTTCTTGACAACTATTGACGAAGTTACTGCTATTCAATTTCCAATGTAAGTTTACGGGTTCATATCCTTGTATCAGAAAGGGGTGAATGAGAGAAAAAAGATGACTAAGTGAAAGTACGAAAATCTGTTGCCCGCATCACACAAGCTTCACTATTTTCTCTATTTTTAACAGAAAATATTGTTTGACAGTACTAAGCTATGGCAAAAAGTTTTTGATCAGTAATATTAGAGAGTATTGAAATTTGTACACTAATCTACCTTAAGCCGGTTTACATTGCTTTAGTTTGTCAAATAAATCGTACTCAAATATTTTCTTTGATCAATTTTCAGGGATATAAATCTAGTTCAATTTTTTTTTTTTTTTTTTTTTTGTTTCTTCATGAACATATGTAAAGATATGAAAACTTTTCTGAAATAGGTAGGGAAGTCATGTGAATGGACAGACCAGATTTTTTTTTTGTATTAGGTTTAGTTTATTATTTTAAATTGGGTTTGTTTATGTCAGGGATTGAAAAAAAAAAAACGTTTTTTTTCCAGTAATCTTGCCACCAAACATACCATTCTATTCAGTACGACAAACCGCATTGAGTACATGACCTCATTGAATTAATAATAGAGAATTATTTGGGCGAAAAGGCTATCTCCATTGGATCCATCGTTTTGCCACACTGACATGAATAATGGCGGGACACAATTCCAATAGTAGGAAACAACACCCCGGACCCAATTCCTGCTCTACGACATCTCATTAAATATTCGAATAGAGGACCCTATTCGAGTTCATCCGAATAGGCAAGCGGTGACAACTTCAGGAGAGGTTCCAGGCAAGTAGGAGTTTTAAAGGGTGTGAATTTCTGGGGCCGCCTCAAGATAAAAGTTTTAACTAATAGGCGATAAATGTATTTAATATTATATTTTTACATTTGTTCGTTTATTTCATACAGTTTTTATTTACTTTTTCTTTGATTTACAAATTTTGAATGCAATGATATTTTAAGACCTCGACGCTTAATTCTTCTCTCAATGAGTCAGATATAAGAGGTTTAGATTTTAGAGATTCCGGACATTGGTTTAGAATTTTGACATGATATATATCAAAATTAAACTATTTATAACGACTTAAGCATCCCGACAGTAAAATTATGTACCCACGACAGATACTCTACATTTCACTCTTCAACCCAAAATAACCTCAATCCACTTAAACAAGCGACTGAAAATACTGTACTCACATTTTTAGAAATCAAAATCGAAAATCAGACAAAAACTCAATACATACACTTACCTACTCAAACCCATATGGACATACGCCTCACGAATTTACGGTTCTGCTAAAAAGACGCACTTACAAAAACTACAGTCATTTTAATCCAAAAGTTTACGACTTATAACAGGAGCTCCTTGGTACGTCAACAACAAAACTTTACATAACGACTTACGACAACCAAGTATTGGCCAACACATACGCGATCACTACTTCAGATTTAATCTTAAACTACACGGACATTACAACGGACTTATCAACGACATGGCCACAGCTGATATGCCAATCAGGAGACGACTAAAGAGAGAGATGGATGAGAGATCTCCTTTCTTGAATTAAGAATATAAATCAAGACCAGGAAGAAGTGCTGCTGGGTACTATTTTTTTCCTCATGCCTAAAATGTCAATTTTTCTTATTAGTTACAGCACATCTGCTTGTTGTCAACCTCATAACAGGTATGGATGCAAATATGAAGACAACAAAAAAAATATGAAATTTACAACTGTACAAATTAATAAACATTCAGCCAATGTGATAGAGAGAAATATTTGACATGCCAAGGCTTGTAGAGAATCTACCCATTGGTAGCATTCTAATAAAGTATCTAAATCAGAAGATCACGAGACCATCTTCTTTTCAGACGCCCTAGGAGGATTATCAGAGATCGAGTAGGGATCAAGGTAGAAACGATTTGGCTAAATCGGAAACAAATGGAATATTCAGGTCATTATTAATTATTTTATTTGTTAAAAAGTAACGAGCATTAAGGGTGTTTCGAAGGATTTTGAATTTTAAAGATTCGATACGAGAGGAATTTGAAGGTATTGTGGAGCCCCATAGCTCAACTCCGTAAGTCCAAATAGGTCATATTATAGTCATGTATATGAGTCTTTTGTAATTAATTGAAAGGTTAGAGCGTTTGTCAAGTAAGTGCTGGAGCAGTCGGAAACGTCGAACAGTTTCTTGTCGTTTCAGTCTTGTATGAGGATTCCAAGTTAGACGTTTGTCCAGGTAGAGTCCTAGGTAGAATTACCTCTAAATTTATAAACAGTACTAGGTAACGTTCATTATCTTCATACCTCTATGGAGACGAATGTTGTAGAATTGATGAAGGGGAATACATTAGATATGAGAAAATCACTTTTAGTTTAAATTGAGTTGCCTGTTTACTCCACAGTTATGGCAAAATATTTGCTGACTGGGAAGTTTGGAGTTGATATCACGGGGCTGACGTTATCAAACTTTCCTCACGCGTGATGAAGATCCTCTTCATGTAGCCGCTTTTAGTATGCCGTTGGTGATGGAAGTATAACCAAATTCTCCATTACAAAGAGAACTTCATCAAAGGCTGTTCACAGTTTCTAGGTTCATTATTTCTGCCTGTTCATTTGATGGGGATATATGAAAATGAAAATGAAAAAAATCTAGTTAGATAATCTTCAGAAAATGGCGAAATATTGCTTTAACACTTTATTTTTACATTTAATTAATAAACGATTGAGATATGAAATACCATATAATATGGTTTTATAAAAAAACATATATAACGTAAACATACCTATAATAACACTTTATGAGTAATTTTTAACATTAGTATCAACCATTGCTTAGTTCGTTTTTGCAAATGTGTTTAATTGTAAGAAAATTTAGTCTTTTATCGCAATTTTTTTTATATACAGTCGATTAATTAATTATTCGTGAAAACTTTCACGGAAAAGGAATTCTGACACCGTATTTTGTACCAGTAATAGACACTCAGGTTTTGAGGTAAATAGGTTTTTTTTTTATATAATTAAAAAAAAACCAAAATAAATTCTTCACAGTTAGAAGCTAAGAAATAGCAAACCACAAACGAATGATTAAAAATTTCAAATTTATTTCCTAAAGACAAGTAATCTATCCAGCTTCCCTTCTCAGATAGAGTGCGGTACCTTGGCTTTCTCTTAGACAGACGTCTAACTTGGAACCCTCATGCTAGACTTAAAAGACAGGAACTAAACCAACTATACCGACTACTAAACAGAAAATCTAAATTTTCCATTGAAACTAAGCTACTGATCTACAAGACAATACTGAAACCTATTTGAACTTACGGACTAGAACTGTGTGGAACAGCAAAATTTTGTAATATCAAGCGCATCCAATCCTTCCTGTCAAAAGTCCTTCGAACAATAGTCGATGCTCCTTTCTATGTAACCAACAAAATCCTACACCATGACCTCAATATCCCATTTGTCCTAGACCTTATCCCAGAAAAATACTCCAAATTTCACCAGAATCTTACGTAGCATCCAAATTCTCTTGCACAATCCCTATCAAGCATCACCCATCCCTACAATCCTTCAAGAAGGTTGAAACGGCAGTGGTCTCGCGGCCTTTTGTAGATTGTATATTACAAAGATTAACAATCCATTAGATTGTAATCTGGCAATGGCCAGATTCTCCGCTCAAGACATGATTGTATGTGGCTATAGTGCTCTCGATCAATCTCCGCTGGCTTTGGTACCGATTGAGAGAGTAGCGCAGGGTTCTCCTGGAGTTCCCTCGCCTGATAGTAAATAGTATATATATTAGTATGTATGTGTTTTTTTCTTAGTTTTAATTTTCTTATTTTTAGGTTATTTTATTTTATTATTTATTGAATATACTTTTCATAATTATTTTGCTTTTATTTATTACATTTTTGTACATATAATGTGAATAGTATCCTACCTCACTGTAACTAATGTCCAAGAGACAGATTTTTGTAATACTCAATAAATAAAAAAAAAAAAAAGACAAGTAAAAGACAAGCAGGAAACATCCCTGAAACAAAGACCCAGCGTTGATTTATCAAAAAATCAACTGTTGATCGATGATTGTTGCATGATATCACTTGAGGTTCAGTCATCGCCCTCTAAAGGGTTCTTGCTGCAAACCTACTCATATTTGCAGTCTCCTTTTGATATATAAAGATTATTACCTGTTAATGAGTTGAAAAGTCTCTATTACTGATTGTTGTTGTTGTTGTTCTGGGCTTTAAGGCGAAAACTCCTAGGGTCATCAACGCCTGTAAGTCGGTTATTTTGGTTGTATGTTGATTTCAGAAACTCCTTAAAAGAGTGAAAATATAATCAATAATCGAAAACTAATATTAAATAAATATAATAATATATGAAAGATATTTAAGAACATATGAAAAATGAAATAAATAAAAATAAAAAATACAATAAAAATAAAAATTATATTTATTTCTATAATTTACTTAACAGATTTTATAACTGTTTTAACTTTTGTTTCGTCATTGTTTATTACTACTGATATATCTGGTCTTCGAGATAATCTGTTTAAGCTAGAAGTATATTAAAGGCATTCCTGAAAAATATGATTGACAGTTAGATGGCTATTGCAGTGTTGATATTTTGGTGGTGGCTTCTATTACTGGTATATTTACTCCATATATATATATATATATATATATATATATATATATATACATATATATATATATATATATATATATATATATATATATATATATACATATATATATATATATATATATATATATATATATATATATATATATATATATATATATATATATATATATATATATATATATATATATATATATATAATTTTTCTGATTTTGTAAAAGTTTCATGGTTTATGGAAGGTCTCTCATCCACCTTTTTTTTCAATCGTCTTCTAAGTTTTCTAATGTTAGTCACATCTTTTTTTTATTTTATTTTATTTGTTTGTCGATAGCTGTTTGTTTTAAGTCAGCAGGTAGAATTTCATTATTTACGTAGCAAGAGCGTCTATTGTTTTCATAAACTTTTGGATTGAAAAAATTGTAATTTTTTGATTGTATCTTTTTTTCTTAATCATAAATATATATCTATATGGGTTTGCGTATGTCTGTGTTTTTTCACCATCCTAAACCCATATTGGTCATTGAGATTAATCTGAAATTTAAAAAAAAAGATTGTTTATATGATAAAGGAAAATTTTTAAAAATTCTATATCACTTAGAAATAAGTTATAGTGAGGTAGGATAACATTCACACTATGTATATGTACAAAAAATGTAAAATAAATAGAAACAAAATAAAAATAAATAATAATAAAAAAGTATATAAACTAAATAAAATAAAATAACTTAAAAATAAGGAAATTAAAACAAACAAAAAAACACATACATACCTATATGTAATATATACAATCAGGCGAAGGAATCCCGAGGCAGGCTTGTCCCTCAAACTATGGAGGGAAAAGCAGGACTCCAGGAGAATCCTGCGCTCCTATCTCAACCGCATCACTAGTACTAAAGCCAGGAGAGATTGATCGAGGCCGCTTTAGCCACATACACTCAAGTGTTGAGTGGAGAATCTGACCATTTCCAGAACTCCAATATATGCAATCTACAATAGGTCACGGGGCCACTGCCGTTTTAATCTTCTTGGAGGATTATAGGGATGGGTGGTGCTTGATAGGGATTGTACAAGAGGATTTGGATGGTACGCAGGGTAAAGGAAAATAAAATTTATTTTAAAGTGAAATAAATGAAGAAAAAAAAATTACAATACAAATATATTGCTTCGGTTTAAAGTGGCTGTTTAATATTGTAAGCTTTTTATTTTCTAGTTAGCTGGACGGAATAATTGTATAATAAACTAGTGTAGGGTTTTGGAAAACGAATTGAGAAATCACGAACACATCTCGTATTCGCTCATGATTTTTTAGTTTTATTGGAAAAGGAGGGGTCTTGCAAATTTTTTGTCGAACGTTATGATCAGGCATTCTACATAGGAAGCATCCAAGATTAAACTTAAATTGTGGACAATAAATTAAGATTAAAATTAAAATTGTGGACAATAAATAAATACGTTTCATTCCTAAAGAATCTTTCAAACATATGAATATTCAGATATGTTTATCGCTATATTCGATTCATAGTTATTTTAACGAGAGTTGATTTGGAGTTTGTTGATGAGACTGTTTGTATATAGTTTGTAGAGTTTGTATATAGTTTGCAGAGGTTGTATATAGTTTGTAGAGGTTGTATATAGTTTGTAGAGGTTGTTTATAGTTTGTAGAGGTTGTATATAGTTTGTGGAGGTTGTTGTTAGTTTGCAAACTTGTGAAGGCAACGAGGACATTGTTCCGGGAGGTGGATGCCCCAGAGGAATCCTGGCGCCAGCCCTGTATTGATTTTAGCCTCCACCCTCTATCTCTTTTTCAAACCCCTGTTTTTGGACAGGATTTTTATATCTATTTATTATACCATAACATTATTTTTTTAAATAATAACGTTTATTAAAAGTATTATTAATAAACATTAATAAAAATAATGCAAAAAAAATTAAAATAACATTTTAAAAAATCAAATCTGGTGTAGTGTACGCATAACACAACTTTCATTTACCCCTCTACTTTGCATAGAAAGAGGTTTATGCAGGAAAGTTTTTTTTTTTTTTATCCGCACCTGTCATGGTAGTGACAATTATCAGATTTGTTATTAGGTAGAAAATGGCATGATAGGCATGACGAAGAATGGAATCCAGCAGCACCTCTTCCCTGGTCTGTTTACACCCTAAAATCAGGAAAAGAGATCTCTCATCCAGCTTCTTTTCAGTCGCCTCCTGATGAGCATTTCAGCCGTGGCTATGTCGTTGATAAGTCCATTGTGATGTCACTTGTAGTTTATGATGAAATCGGGAGTAGAGAGTACGTATGTGCAGATCAATGGTTGGTTGTCTTAGCTCAGTATGTAAAGTCTTGTTGTTGACATACCAGGGGGCTAAAATTTTAGATTTAAATGATTGTAGTTTTTGTTAGTGAGTCTTTCTAGCTGAACCGTAAATCTGATAGGCGTTTGTCCAAATGAATTTGAACAGGTAAGTGTATGTATTTAGTTTTTGTCTAATTTTCAATTTTGATTCAGAAAAAAGTGAGTATAGTATTTTGACGTGTGGGCCCCACCCAGGCCATCCTGTCAAATATCAGTCCGAGGTAGCGTATAGTGTCCGTCTGAGGAATTGGATTGTTGCCGATATAAACTGGTGGGCATGTTTCTCGTCGAAGCGTACATGTTATGTGTTGCGATTTGTTATGATTTAATCTAATTTTACAAAGTGAATACAAATTTTGTAAATTTAGTAAGTGATTTTGTAAATTTTATGAGGTTAGTCTGGGGTCTTGGTATTTTGTTAAAATTGTTGTATCGTCAGCGTAAGTAGCAGTCAATGTTTCAGAGGTGGTAGGCATATAATGTCAGTTTATCATGTATTAAAGTAAAAATAATTGTTTTGTTTTTTTAATTATTTAATATGATATTTACACCGGTATAAAAAAATACATCTTATAAATTTGTACAAAGGATATAATGACATGAAACACTTGTTGAGAAACTACCCACTGGTAGCACTTTAATAATATATCTACACAAGCAGATCACGGGGCCATCTTCTTTTATTATGACTATTTGATTACTCTGTATTTTTATTTATATATCTCTCAGTCTACTTAGCCCACATTTCTGTATTTCTGTATTATTCTAAAGGGACTCATCCCAGAATAAATAAAGTATTATTATTATAAATTAAAATATTTAATTTAGTATAAAACTAGAATAATATCCCCTGCCCGTCTAACGAATCCTCATTTTACTAATTATACTATTGTTCATTTTAATTGTACTACTCCTTTCTCAAATTTTATAACTCTAATTTATATGTATTCTGTATTTCATATTGTATTATTTTTTATTAATATAAAATAAACGGAACGAAACGGCAGTTCAGAAAAATGTTTCTGTTCTAAATTTCTTTATAATCTATATTATACATCGCGCCTTATTGCCAATTCATATTATTATATAATTATAATTATTCTTATTGCCAATTTGTAACCATAATAAGGAAGAAATAATTCAGTGTGTGACATGGTCACTAAAAACGTTTTCATTTAATAGAGAGAAATATTATTTTAATTTTTAAATACCATAAAACAAATCTAAATTTTAAAAATTCATTGTTTATATTAAGAACATGATTAGATATCTTTACGAACCAATTGCCTATCTACCATTTATATATTCTAATTAATAAATAAAATAATAAGTTTTGTTTTAGTTAAGTTTTGATGTAATGATAAACTGATAAAATTAAATCTGAGGAAGTTCTTGTTTTGCGGGATGGGTATATACCCAGCGCCTTCCTTTGTTTGTCCAATTCGGTACTCAATTTTTTTGTTTTTTACTTGAAGTTAAAAAAAAAGTTTGTTTATTATAATGTCATTAGTTTATTTTCCATATATTTTGGAGCATGTTCTGTTTGTTTTAATTCAATATTATTAATTAATTTAATATCAGTTAATAAAACCATCGTACCTACAATTATAAGAAATTATGCAGAAGCGTTCAATCCAAAAAATGAATTTGAGATTTTAAGATTAGTGCTCAACATATTACATAGATAATAATTTCTCATTTAAGCAATTTTTAATGAAACATGGAGGTCAGAAAAAAATTAAAAACAAAGAACTACAATAAGGAAATTCAATCTATTGAACGAATAGCAATGGCTGCAATATTTTGTGGTGGATACAGAAGACAAATATATCGTGTTCGAGAAATAGGCGATTAAATCAATAATTTCCATCATCATTATATAATTTCGAGCCCGCTTAGACTTCACCAAAAAGTAATTAGTCATTTAATTTTATGAAATTTCATTTAATGACTTCTTGTAATAAACCCAGCGATATTAACCTGGGGATATTGGAATGCCTGACTAATGCAAACAATATATCTTCATTTAATTTCGCTCTGGAATGTATTGCCCATCAGCAATGTTTGGACAATCTTGATTAAAGTTCTGGATATCTGAAGCTTTTCCAAAATTTATACGTTTCAGCTCTGTTTATACTGTCGCATGTTTGTTTAAAAGTCGACGAATAAACGAAATGAAGTCAAATCAATATTCCTATGACATCTTGATTGTTTGGTTTGTTCAAGATATCAGAAGTCTGTCTGTTAGGTCTAAATCCGCAATGGATTATGGGGAGGGGATATCGAAGGCCCAGTATCGATGTTGTAGTAGATATAATTATCGGCATATGACTATCGATGCCATCAAAATATTTTTATCGATATTATAAAGATTTTTAAAATGTTAATTCTCTAGCATATAGGCTCATCAAGAAATATCTTACTTTCCTCTTTAAATTTCTGAATGGAAATATCAATTGTTCTACTCTCTTTAATTTTTTTAAAATTTATTTATTTAGATATATAATATACTGTCTCGTGGACAATAATTATAGTGATAAATGAACACATTCACACCACATATACAGAAAATATAAACTTAACAAAAGTAAAATTTTTAAGTATATTAAACATTTTATTGAGAAATATTACAAAATATATGGTTAGCTGCAAAAATGGCGATACTACTGGTGATATCGATATAGATGGTAATATGTTTGAACAGGTAGATAAATTTAGGTATCTAGGTTCTACGATAACTAGAAAAAACGAAATTGAAGAAGAGATTAAGGTTAGACTGAAGGCGGGGAATGCTTGTTATTTTTCTGTGACAAAACTACTTAGTTCGCGCCTCTTGTCCCGAAACTTAAAAATTAGAATCTATAAAACAATTATCTTGCCTACAGTTCTTTATGGATGCGAAACTTGGCCGCTTACATTAAGGGATGAGCAGCGTCTTAAGGTTTTTGAAAATAAAGTATTGCGTAGAATATTCGGACCGAAGAAGGATGAGTTAACCGGAGAGTTCAGACGGTTACACAACGCCGAATTGCGTGAGCTGTATCCGGGTAATATAATTGAGGTAATTTCATCGCGGCGAATCAAATGGGCTTGTAAAGTTGTTGGGCTTAGTAACGAGAGAATTCCTAAAAGGTTGATATTTGCTGTGCCGAATGGTAAGCGTCCGAGGGGTAGACCGAAGCGAAGGTGGGAAGATTGCATTAAAGCCGATCTGAAGGGACTGGGTTTGGACGGCGAACGGTGGAGGGAGGTGTGTAACAAGCGATTGGTGGTGTCGGCATCGAACCTTCGGGTTCGCTAAGCCTTATTATTATTATTATATTATTGAGAAATATTACAATTTGTCACAGTTAAGGATACTTATAATAGAGTTCAGAGAGTACATTCATACCGTATATACAGAAATATAAATAAATAAAATAATAAAAAAATAATAAGAAAAAAGAACAAAAGAAAAAACAAAATATATATATATATATATATATATATATATATATATATATACATAATATATAAAAATAAAAATAAAAGTAAAACAAACATCTTTACTAAATAATAATAAAAAAATAATAATAAAAAAATGTGTACTATAAAAAATAAAATAACCTAAAGATAATTAAATTAAAAACATACAGTCATACCTATATACAAACTCTTCTTAGGGATATATTCAATATTATCGAAATATCGATATTTTCCTCTACTACTTTCTATATCCTATAGGAAACAAACAAGATGAGTATAGTTTTTGGTGCTCAATCGCATGTCTTGAATATACTGTCTAGGTAATATATTGTATGTGCGAATAAACGTATTTCGCTATCATGAAATGCCAGGAGATACATTCTGGTCAGGGGTTTTTCGGGAAAGGAGTTTGAGTTGCTAGAGCTTGGGGCTGATTGCTTCGAAGGAGACTAAGGTAAATATGTGCTCAGTTAAGGGGGGGAGGAGGGTCGAAAGGGCGCTGACCCTCACCTTAGAAAAAAAAAAAATTAAAAAGGAAATTTGACGAATTTGAAGCTCGTATAAATGATTACTTCATCTTGTAATAGGATATGAATACTACGAAATTCTAATAGCAATACATCTCTTCAATACGAATAAGATTCAACAAATAATTCACAAAACTTTAATTATAAAATCCTCAACGTATCAATATCGTGAGATAACATAAAACGCAGTGAAATGGTTGAACAGACTCTCTACCATGCACCCATAATTAAAATTAATTAAAAAAAAAAACAATGTTCCCCCAGTTAACCAAGTTACCGCACTGTCCCAAAATGGTGTCCATAGCGTTTTGGCAGATTGACGAATTTGACTTGGGTTTGTTTTTTTAACACTTAAATGCAAGATTTAACCTAATTTCTTCATAATTGGCCTTATTATTAAAGCTGAATAGTCTGGGATCAATAAAGCATGAAAAAATACATAAGCATAAAATAGGAATCCATTATTTTATACCCTCAATACCTATTTGTTTATTGCATAAAAAGTTTGTAGTTCTTTCAAATACTAAGGGTATAGAGGACATACCCGGATATTTTTTATTTATCATTATTTATTTAAGTTGCTTTCTATATCATCCGAAAATACCAAGATATCATAAAATTGTTTTCCTCAATCTACTTTTTCAATACAATTTTAGATCGTCGATGAATAAGCAATATTTTTATTTTTATTAAGATTTTATATCACAACTTTTATGTACTGTTTGATAATATATTACTTAAAGATTTAAACATCCAACAAAACGAAAACTACAATAACATTCAACTAAGCTTTACGTACAACAAGAATTCTCTTACAGAAATCCTTAAACGCACAAAAAAACCCTACAGCCTATCACAACGTAGCCAAGAGACCTGCTGATCTGATTTATATCCTAAATATGATGGGAGATTGTGAAGCTGACAAAACAATTTAATAATTGCAAAGAAATTTACAGATTGCAAATTTAATTTAATGTTCAACTTTTATATTTAATAATTATAATTTAAAAACAATCTAAACATGTCATTAGTTTAGTACCCATGGCAAACATTTAAGAAGTATTTGTCAAGAATAGGGATTTATCTAAAAAAAAAAAAGTCATTTTTAGGCTTTAAAACGCAGAACCTGATTCCTTTGGAACTATACAAGGTCACGATGATCGTATCAAAATCTTTTAAATATACTTTTCACGTTTCAATCCGTAAACGTTTGAAAGAAATCGAGCTTTGTATTTCTACAATTTTTGTTTTAGTTGTAATGAAGTTTTAAGTTTCGAAATTAGGATTCATCAATTATCCATGATATTCCTTTTGACACCTCGTTCAACAAATAGTATTTTTCCTAACATCATGGCTCCTAAGAACCGAGGAAGGAATCTCTATGGCCGCATTATTTGTAGTGTTGTTAAATAGATTCTGCTTCTATTTCTTGCTTAAGTTTTGCAATTACTAAAATAATGCATTAGAGAAGCATAGAGTTGCTCTCATACTAGCAATCTCTTCCTATCTGTCTATTAATATTCAGATGCTTCAATTATTAAATTGCATTTAAAACACAAAGCCTTATTATGAAATCTAAAATCGTAATTCGGTTTATTACCTTAGTTTGAATGATGACCCATTGTAATCGAACAAAAAATCCAAAAACTTAATCCCCTATCAAAATTTTAGATTTTACATTTCAGGATACGTAGAATTCAAGAAACAAATTGTGTCCGTCAGCCGTGCTAACTTTTTTTTTTTTTTGTTCTTCCCTACCTCGCATTTTAGGCTATACGGGATTTTCCCGGGCCGGGGGGTGAGGGCGGGGAAATTTTAAAATCCCCTCCGGCACAGCGGGACGCGAACTCGTACTTTTTATATCATCTCAAATCTCTGTTATCCGGTTGCCAGGCAACTAGCGGTGCTGTTACACACGCTTTAGCCTATTCGGCCACCCCGCCCTCTGCCGTGCTAACTAAATAACGCTCATTTTCTTCGAAACTATCGATTTTTTTCAAATTTGGATTTAAAGTCAGAGGTCATCCAAGGATTATCCTCTTCATCGACATTACTATTCGCCTTTTCCTTCCATGATGACTGCCAAAAAACCTGCATTGCTATAGACTGCAGCGCCTAAAAGAATGTGCTAATTTCAATGAAACTTGGCTAAAATCTTCTCGATACCCTTTAAATTTATTTATATAGCATACTTCAACGAAAAGAACCTGGAAAAACAGTTACTTATAATTATATAAAAGTTTACAAAGTTTCCTAAAAAAAAGTTTAAAATCGGACAATTGGAAGCAAAGAAATGGTCTGTAGATGTTATTTATATGTTCTACTGCAAAGATATATCCGTTGTTTTAGATTTTCATTTTTGAATGTGTTACTTAAGTAACGCTATTTTTCTTTTTAGCAGATTACTAATGATGGTAAAATAAAATGTTTAGGCCAATAATTGTAATCACCTTTTATTTCTATTTCTTTGTTACTAGGAAGTTAATGTTACTTTAGATGTATAATTGTTTGGAAATAATAAACCATTGTGAAATAATTTGAAGCGTTTCTTTTTTTTTTTTACATTTCACTGGTCTCGTCAACCAAATGTCTTGTGAATTACAACTACTTTGAATTACACCCTCAAACTCATTAATAGACGAAATTTCAGTCCACTGAATTTTCCAAGCTAGAGATGTCCACGGAAGCTTTCCCCACTTTGCGACGCCGCTATAATCGAGAATATTAAATCGCTCAGCCAACACGACTTGAAGACGATATATCGATCCTGCGTTGATACCGTTATTGTTGGACTGTTAATGTTTAACGACCCATGCACGCTACCGTCATGGCCACCTTATCACTTAATGGACCCATTAATCCATTTATTCAATTGGATAATCGTGTCCCTTTCTTTTTCTGATGGTAACGTTAGCTGCCTATAATTCTGGTATAATGTAATTGACGATAAGGAGAAGGACCATATGTTTTCATCTTAGTTTTCAAATTTCTAATCCGTTTATAATTACCGATTATCTCGTCTACTTAAATAGAGTTAGTCGTATCATTTCTGGTTTTATTAATACCCTTATCCATAAATATATTCACTTTCTGTACTCAACTGGAAGATATAACTGTCGAATTAAATTAATTCACTTAAACGTCTTATTTGGAATCCTCACTTATTAGACAGAAGTTTTAAGCTTGCAATTTAGTTACGTAATTGAGCTTTAGGACTCCACTAAATAAATTTCTCTCGTATTCATTCTTTACAATTCAAAAACCTTCGTAAAATCTTCAATCCTTCTTATTTGGTCATCAATATAATTATCTGTATTGATCTTAAAGTTTCATATGTTCTCGATTTGAGCCGAACCAGATACCTATCCTTACATAAAAAAAATTGCACTCAGTGTAAACTAAATGATTACTAATAAAGATAAGTTTTTGAAAATTTAGTGCTTCGGTGACCTAGGATTATTCCGAAAACGTCCCGGAAAATTTAGGGGACATCACAAAAAGGTTTCGAGAGACATATAAACTATGTTAATAGTAATTGAACTATTCTTTTAATTTGAAAAAAAAATTTAAAGTAAAAATAGGTGATCGTTTAAAAAAATAAATTAGAAAAAAAAAGAAAAAAATTATCAGCAATATCACATTTGCTAGATACGCTACTTCATGCAGTTAAGAATTGAGTCAAAGATTAAAAAATATATATCAATTTAAAATTCTGATAAGAGAGCGAGATAGCCAGGTTCGTTGGGATGTGCGTCACAAAATGCCCAGTTCTGAAGGTTGTGGATTCGATTCCCACTTATGTTGGTTAATATTTCTTTCTCTGTGACACCGGGAAACAAATCTTGACATTCCCATTCTTGTGATTACGCGGTAGCAACATCAAGGCAGCCGTCTGTATAATGAACCACAATGTCCACTCGCTATAATAACTTCTATAGTAAATTGTTGTCATAAATTTAACATTATCAAATACTATTATACATAAGGCATATGACCTATGATTGCATGTATTCTATTTTAATTTTTACGTATTAAATTCAATTCAATTATCAATCTTTATTTATTTTAAGGGGAGAACCCTATACAAATTGACTCTATCACAAATTAACAATCTTTATCATCCTTACGGAAATACAAATTGATTTATATACTACATAACCGACATTACAACACTATTAGGCATAAATTAAAAATTATATTCGCTAAAGGTCTGACAGTTAAAATTATCAAATTAATACAAAATCCAAAATTGTCAACAATATACATAAATAAATCCACATTTTTTAAAAAATATTAATATTAAACTATGCTTTAAAACTAAATTAAAAATCACCTATATACTTAAGAGAACAGACAAGAAAAATACAGATAACATGCCGATGTACAATATGGAATTTTTGCCATATGATGCGGAGAACAATATTCAAAATTACTCTACCAATTCTCTATAATTTGATGTAATTGAGATTAAAAAAATATAATTTTCTCATATCTTCTGCACTGGTTGGCTTAAACATTTCTATCCCATCAAGATTTTCCATACCCTGATAAGTTCTTACCAATTAAACTACTAAAAATTGGGCATTTATATAACATATGCTGAAGTGTTTCTTTTTCTTTAGTGTTGCACATTTTGCACTCAAGTTTTGGAGTAATTTTCACAATTTTATTATTAACAGAAATCTTGATCATTTATTTTTCCGAGAGACGGATCTGCATTAATAATTTCGTATATTTGAAATTAGCCGGAATCAACAAATACTGGGGAATCGGATCATTATTAAGAAAAAGGTTTAAATATAAGATGATCTATTTACTTATTGAATGTTACAAAGGAATAGCCGCTGATGTCACGTTGTTTAGCATATTATTGTAGTTTTTATTTGTCCATTTAAAAAGGAATAATTTAAAAATATTAGATAGTATCAATTTAAAAAAATAACCAAAACACACAAATAAATAAGAATGCTTTGCATTGCTGCTGCTAAAACAATCACTGGCAGGAATCCAGACGTGGTAGTTAATATGACAATACATGTCACCCCCGTGACGCCAGTGTCAATTATCAGGCATATCCCGATAGTGTTACAGTAGTGGCAAGGCAGCGCGTGTCATGTTGTACAGTTAACATCATGGTAGTGGCTGCCATAGCAGCGAACTGTCACCGTAGAGCAGGATTCATGCTGGACATAACCTCGAGGATAAATGTTTCAGTTTCATCTATATCCAGCATCCACTGAGTAGTACTAGTTTTAATGTAGGTAACGCACTGCGCTCGAAATCAATAATCTTCCGATGGATATCTGTAGTTTTTAAATATTTTAACACTATAGATGTCTATTCTACTGAGTCTGATATATACATTTCATTACTCTTTTCCACCTCTCAGCAGCGGAAGATTTTGAGAAACGAAGTTTCAAATGAAACTGAATTTCATGAATTTGACTAATCCCGAATTTGATGCTCTGAAACTTTTATTATATGAGTGTTTCCTCTTACAGAACTCATTTTCAAGCTGCAGGACCATTCATAGTAATTTTTCTTAGTTATTGACAAATTTGGTAAAAATCAGCGTTCGTTAACCGCGGTTATCAACCATACCACTTAACCACATTGTTAAGTTTAGGTACTCGTTCGACGCACAATTTAACGTTAATTAATTTCTCAACGAGAACGTCTTCCAATTTGATGTACCGTTTAGGAGTTATAGGTGCAAAAAAAAAAAAAAAGATGGCATTTTGGCTGTAAAATGTTTTCTCTTGGTGATCTGCATTACCAATATAGTTTATTACATATTCGAACCTACATATACTTATTATAGGTTACTTACCTATAAGTTACAAAATAAAATCATTTTCCAAATTTTTCGCAATGAACTGTTTCGATCCTCAAGCTACTGGTCTAATATTCTTCAAATCAGTCTCCATTTTTTTAGATAGCATGATCCGACTGACAGACACACATCTTTTTAATATAAATTTTATGAATATTCAAAAAAATACTTTCAAAAATTTTCTTCTAATAATGTAAATTATTTCGCTCGGACTCTCTATTGGGGAGAAGGATAATGATATTTATTCTCAAGGTATTTTTACTTTCTGTTGTTTACATATTGTCACTGAAGATATGGTATATGTTGTTTGAATTTTTATTAATGTAGCTTTTGGCTGTAAAAAGTTTTATTTTGGTGGCCTGTATTAGCGATTTTGTTTTTTACATGTTCAAACCTACATATAGAAGTTGAAAAACTAAAATCTTTTTTCCAGATTTTTCGCAATGTATTCCCGTTTCGATACTCAAGTTACTGACCTAATATTCTTTAAATCGGCCGCCATTTTTTAAGGTAGTATAATAAAACTGACAGACTCACATTTTAAATACAAATTTTATGAATATTCAAAAAAATGCTTACAAAAATTTTTCAAATGTCTTTTTTTTCTTGGGCTCACGGACTATTGCGGTTTATGATATTTATATTTATCTTCATTCTTGAAGAGTTTTTACTTTTAGTTGTTTTTATACATTGTTATTGAAGATGTTGTATATTTTGTTTGAATTTTCATTAATGAAGTTTTTGGCTGGATATGGTTTTGTGTTTTTATTCATAACTAGCTGATAAACCCGTCGTTGAAGGGTGTAGAGTTAAAATGTGAGAATTTTTTTTTAGATTGGTTTTGTATTATGGGAGGGGGATCCAAATTTCATTTCATAAAATATAAATAAAATCCGCTTAAGCGGAAGTCCAGGATTTCGGTTTTTCCCGCTTCTAAACCGGGATCCCTAGACAAATTAAGCATGAATTCTTAACTTTGGTTCTACTCAAAGCATGTTTTGACTCAAACAAACCAAACCTAAATATAACGTAAAAATTTGATAAATCTACCATTAGCCATTGCTGAGTTTATCGCAAAATAACGTTGGACATTGAGTCACCTATATCCGTGTAAGTTTAGAATGCCTAACCGGGATCTCTAGATAATTTACTCAAGAATTCATAACTTTGGTTCTACTCAATATTTTGTTTTCATTTAAAGCCTATGTTTTAAGTCAAATAAAACTTAATATAATGTCAAAATTTCAAAAGTCTACCATTAGCTGAGCTTACCCCTGACAAAATTTCTTTGGCAATGCGGCATACAGGCAGACAAAAAATATTTTAAAAGAGAATTTGGTGTCTGTAATGTATGAAACGGAAAGATATCATGAAACGGGTTGATTCTATTCAATGTACAGACAAAATCTTTATTTTATTTATATAGATTATTATTCTTAAGACATCTTGTCTCAGAATAAAGTTTATAATCTATCTACCTATTCCAAATCGCACATAAATAAATTTAAAAAAAATAAAAAAATTGAAATAGCTCGCTATAAACTTGTGCCAGGAAAGTGTTGGATCAGCTCTTGCCCTAATGGAGGCCTAATAGAAGCTGTTAATGGATCCTGGCCTGGGAAATTAACCCGTCAACCCGGTCAGATTGCGTGTCACCCACAGACAGACCTAACAGTTAGCTCTGACTAAGTCCTCTAAACCGATCTCAGTCCATTTAGGCTTTTTGTAGAGTAATCTCTATCTTATTTAAGTTCCGAATTCCGAATTAATTCGTTGCAGGACCAGCAGATCATATTGCTCCCCCCTCCCCATACAATTAAAGCACCAAAATTATTAATTAAATAGTTCATAACTTGTGTTCCCCTACGAGAACTCTTTCATTAGATAGCTACACTTTTCCACAATATATTCGTAATATAAGCAACGTCAGCGGAACTTATTTATTCGAATATACAATATAATATTGTCGAGATAAACTATTCAAAACACAAAGTAAATTAAGCTTCAAATTTTACAACTGTTAAAGTAACTTAATAAATGATAAGCTTGCCCAACTTAAAATACCCCTTCAAGTTTAATAACTAAGCAATAAGACCCTGCTGGCGCTGAACTTATAGAAGAAAAGAAAAATAAATTTTATTCTACCCCCATACCAGACTGATACGACTAGAAACCGCCCGACGTTTTTGACTACTGCAGCACTTACTAGACAAACGCTCTAAGCTCACAATCAATTACAAACGACTCATATATATGACAATAATAACACCTATTTGGACTTAAGGAATTAAGCTTTGGGGCTCCACTAAACCATCAAATTCCTCTCGTATCCAATCCTTACAATCCAAAATCCTTCGTAAAATCCTTAACGCTCCTTACTTTGTCACAAATAAAATCACCCATAAAGATCTTAATGTTCCATATGTTTCCGATTTGGCCCAATCCAGATACCTATCCTTCCATAACAAACTGCAGAACCATCCGAATCCTCTCGTTTTAAACCTTGCTTCCTCCTCGATTCCTGATAATCCTCCGAGGCGTCTGAAAAGAAGATGGCCTCTGGATCTTCTAATATACAACTTTGATTTGAATTCTACCAATGGGTAGTTTCTCTTCATGTTGTACATACATACATTACTTATTGTATTTTCCATAAAAAAAAAAAATAATAATAAAAAAAATTTATTCTAGCACTAACTCCCCTTAGGATAACTACAATGCATAATTTAATGACAATTGTCTGAAATTAGAAATAATTAGGAATAAATTAAATTACAGGGTAATCTAGATTCAACAAAGCTTATTATCATTTGGTTTTCGAAACTATCTTTTTCCTTTCCGACTCTAACTCGAATTCAGATCAAAATAAAATTTCTAATTATAGCTCTTTGTAAAAGGAAGAAATACTGAAAATTTTCCTTACATTATGAGCTCAAATTGTAGTTTTTGAAATATTTAATTCATATCGGGAGTGTTAGTGCAAAAGGTCGTATGTAATAATTTCACTATATGTAGTAATGTTTATTTTATTTGAGCTAAAGGTGACATTTTGTAGTCTGCAATAGCTATAAGTAGTCTGATAAATAAGAAAATAGCAGCAGGAAATAAAATATGGAATTATACAATTTTTTTTATTTTTTTTATCTCGATTCTTCAACTCACACCTGTCAGAAGTTCCGACAATCAGCGAGTGTGATGTCAAGATGTAGAAGATTAGTCTTGGAATAGGCGTGAGGGAGAGGAATACCCAGCGGCGTCCTTCCTTTCTTGAGTGTAATATTTATAGTTAGTGGAGGAGATCCCTCATCCAGCTTCTTTTAAGCCTCCTTGGAGTGCTATCGGACATGTTAGTATAAAAATTAATCATAAAGAAATAATCGTTTTTTCTGAAATATTTTATAGTTCAACAAAATTCGTTATCATATAAAAATACACTTTTGTATTATATCTCGTTGCACAGAGGATAAAATGCTGAATATTTCCCTTGTTTAAGGTATGAAGGTCCGATTTTTAGTTTCTGAGATGTTTTAATCCAAATGCAAAAACGATTCAATTAGCCGACTTTACCCAAAGCGTTACACACCCGAGCCTGACGGCTTCATATTCACATTACCTACTCACAAAAAAAAATGTGCGAAGCGCGCCTGAAGAACTTTTCACTTCAAAAAACGACAAAAGTTTCATTATGGAATAAGCAAATTTATTTTGACATTTGAAATTTTTGTATACTAACCAATTAAATAAAACTGGGAAATAATAGTTCTAAACATGGTACGTCAAAAATTCTAGTACATACCCCTTTTTATCAAATTATTAACGTTCATCTGGAACATCGTAAATACCTTCTCTCATCGTAATCTCGTCGTAACCAACAACTATTTTATTTACGAAAACTCTTGGAATAGGGAATCAATCTAGAAATCAGCAAACTTCGTCTAAAAACTAAAAACTCGTTAATAGCCAGTTGCACTTCACTTGGATCGTAAGATAATTTGATCACAAAATCGAGAAAAACAGTGACCTTCAAAAATATTGGTCTACTTGAAATAACCTAGTTATTTCGACAATTTGGTGCTCAATATTTTTGAAGGTCGCCTTTTTTCTCGATTTCGTGATCAAATTGTCTTATTATTCAAATGGAAAGCAATTGGGAATTTACGAGTTTGTAGTACCTAACTAAATAGACCAAGTTTGCCGACCTCCAGATTGAAAACGCCCCAATTCCGATTATTTTCGTAAATAAAATAATTGTAGGTTACTATGAGATGAAGTTATTTACGAAGTTTCAGCATGATATTAATAATTTGATAAAAAGGTGTGTGCACCACAGATTATTCGAAATAGTTCTAAAATTTGCAAAATCGTTTTTATGTAGTAATATTACATGCTGCTATGAGGAGACTAAATATCAAGAAGAAGATTGAAACGGCTTGAGACATTCAGGAAGAATTTAATTAGAGCTTACAGCTCTGGAATGTGTGGGCGTTTTCATACACGAAAATTCTCCGAATTTCAGATTACTTAGGTACTGGTTTTTACAAGTGTTTTTACACTTATAAAAGAACTTTTCTGTTATAAGTAGGGTAAAGGTACAAGTGTGTATATATATATATATATAGATAGATAGATAGATAGATAGATAGATAGATAGATAGATAGATAGATAGATAGATAGATAGATAGATAGATAGATAGATAGATAGGTAGATGGATAAAAAGTAAACTTTATTCTGGTACAAGCTCCCTTACGAATAAGAGATATGAACAAAAAAATAAAAACTACATCTGGCCAAAAATTACATTAATCAATATTACAGAATATATAGTGTCTTCCGTAAAACTATATTAAAACAAGTAAAAATAACACCATTTTGAAATAAAAACCATTATTTAAATGAAAATAGAACAAAATAAAATAAACATGGGTTGATTTTTAAAATTAAAACTCTATCAATTTTAACAAACATTCACCTCAGTCAAAATCTGTTTCGCAATATTTATTTCATTGTATAACGTCCTTTTGGGATGTGAGAAGGAATTGGTAAAGATGATATTTAAATGAGGACAAGGAAGAGGCATGGCGGATATCAGAAGGCAAGGAATTCCAGAAGGCAGTGGATCGGGCGATAAAGGAATATTCAAACGTCTTAGTTCTATGGGAAGGAATATAGCGGTCGGAAACACAGGATCTTGTTTTCTGGGAGCGGACCATGGATTCGAACTGTAGGAGACTGTAGATGTAGGAAGGGTGTCTGGTGTTGATCGTTTGGAATAGGAAAGATCCAAGGAAATAAAGTCTGCGGAAAGAAGGGAAGATCCACTTTAACTCGTCTTAAAGGTGGGACACATGAGACCTCCTCGATGTACCGAAGACAAATCTTAAGCATGTATTCATGAGTATATATATATATATATATATATATATATATATATATATATATATATATATATATATATATATATATATATATATATTGGTGCCTTTACCCTACTTATAACAGAAATAATTTAAAGTGTTTTAAAGAGATATTTTGACAAGAGACTGTAATACAATTATCCACACTTACCTATGCTCCATTGTATACTGTAATCTGAGTAAAAAAACAAAACAATCTCTCCACTAGCAAGCGAAGCATGAAAGACAAACTGCCTGCAGACATCTGTCACAGATCCAGTAGGATTCGAGAGCTTTCACAGGTTGAATTACGACAGAACGTCATATTGAGCAGAAACAGCCAGACAAAAGAAAGGTCGGAGGAAACTCCTCGGACTGTAGCCCCGACCTCAGTGATATAACGAAGTGTCGCCGCGGGGGGGGGGGGGGAGAGGCGCACAGCTTGGGGGCCCATCTACCACTTGAGGGCGTCACGGCGCTTGATGGATGGCCCTTCTGCTTCCAATAATTGTCTCCTACAGCTGTTTGTACCCTGATTGCTTCTTTTCCTCACCTCCTCAGGGAAAATCCATTCATACCTCACGATCTGTCAGTGCCTTTCCGATGAATGGATTACCTTTCCTCTGAATTTTCAGACTTCTAGGATGTGCTTTTGTTGTACTTTTATATTTGGCTACAACTCCTTAAATAGGAACTTCTCTAAAAACACCTTTCACAGAATTTTATAATTTCTTAATACTATAACTTTCATTAATCATACTCGGAATTAATTTTATATAATATCATAACCTAACTTTATGGGTGCGAAACATGGCCGCTTACATTAAGATATGAGCAACTTCTTAAGGTTTTTGAAAATAAAGTATTGCGTAGATGATGGTTACTTGGACCGAAGAAAGATGAGTTAACCGGGAAGTTCAGAAGGTTGCACAACGCCGAGTTGCGTGAAATGTATTCGGTAAATATAATTGAGGTAATTACTTCGCGGAGAATCAAATGGGCTTGGCTTGTAAAATAGTTAAACTTAGTAACGAGAGAATTCCTAAAAGGTTGATATTTGATGTACCGAATGGTAAACGACCGAAGGGTAGACCGAAGCGAAGGTGGGAAGATTGCGCTAAAGCCGATCTGAAGGGACTGGGTTTGGACGGCGAACGGTGGATGGAGGTGTCGACATCGAACCTCCGGTTTCGCTAAGCCTTTTATTATTTATTATTATCATAGCCTATTTAATTGCAAAATAATGCAGTATTTTGGTTTTAAAAGAAAAAAGAAAGATTTACAACTGTTATATTTAATCAAAATAGTCTCCACTACTACCAATATATTTCTTCCGACGTTTTACCAACTTTTCCATTCCCTCGGAATAGTATTTTCCATCTTTAGAATTGATAAACTCCAAAAACGCATTTCATAATTCTCTTTGTCCATTAAATAGTATTCCAGGTGTCTAAAAAAATTATTATCAGTAGGTGAGAGTTTCGGAGAGTAGAGTGTGGCAGTTTAATACCAAGCTTTTACAGTTTTTTGACGTCATACCTGAGACAAAATGGGCCCCTTCCGATTGACCAAAGATGACTTCAGTATAACCAATTTCAAATGCATTGGATCAATTTGGTTACAATACAATTCGGCATTGATGGTTTCTCCAGGATTTAAGAAGCTGTATTGTATTTAACCATATGAAGCCCACCAAACAAGACAAACATTACCTTTTTTTGATGAGTTTGGGGACTTTGGAAAATGTTCTGCTGCTTATCCTTTGTCGAGCCAGTGCACAGAACGTCTACTGTTATTGTAGACGGAGTAAGTAACTACTTTGCATCACAAGTAACGCAATAATATATTAAAAACAACACAATCAAAAATTCTTCAGAAAAACGTCAACTCACCTTGGTACATTGCAAATAACACTATACTTCAACCTGTGTCTTTCTTCCTATCTGTTACCTGATCGACGCAGACTAAAAAGAAAATGGCCAAGGGAGCTACTCCTACAACAATAACAAAAGTATGTTAATCAAGCAAACTCGCATTGAATGACTAATTCATCAAATTTGCTGGGTGCCCTGCACCACTGTTGCAAATGGCTTAAAATGTTTAAATAAATTTGATTTTTAATCGAGCATATTTAAATTAATGATGATTGTTAATATAGTCATTTATTTAATTTATGAAAAAAATAAAGGAATTTTAATATTATTCTTTTTTTATGTAATTTACATTTTTGGTATTATTTATCACTATTTATTGTTTACCACTTTATTATGTGAAAACCAATTATTTAATTTCTCAGTGAGTAAGTTTTTCGTTTGGATGCAACATTCAAACATGCAAGGAGTTATAACTGAAAAAAAAATCTAAAAATTCTGGGTTTTTTGTTACTGGCCTAATATTCTTTAAATCTGTCGCCATTATTAATAAAGTTGGGGCTTTACAATTGCAGACAAGATTCATTTTAGTTATAATTAAAAGTAATTTACATTCAAACCTTCTCCTGGTATGAGTATCCTTTTTAGTTCCTAACTCCATGGATATGAGGTTTCTACAGCTTTTACCTACGAAAACAATTAGAGTTAAGTTAGGATAAGAAAAGATCTTGTACGAATGCTTTCCTATGCATGCTTTGCCAGCTTCAATCAAAGTTATTTTATTACACATCATTATCCAACTATACAAAACTCATCTAACGGTATATACCAGTTGAAAGTCCACGTTGTGGATGATGCTTTAATCATGAATGAAATATATGGGAAGAGATGCAGTAAACATTGGCTTAGTTCCCTCGGAGAATGGAATCGGATGATCCGGAACTTGGGGAAGTTAATAAAGGTGGCCGCGGCGGGAGACATGGCTCTCTTTAACCGAGGAAGAGATTATGGAAAATTCGCCTAGCAAACAATAGAGGGCGTTAGGACCGCCGGTGAAAAACAGGCTTACCACAACAATAGCCACAATCAAGAGTTCCCACACTGAGAGGAGGGGCGACATCTGCCGGGATTTAGCACTTGATTTATTCCTATCAGCAGTTGGCATTATCTGGTCTCTTGTGCCCTCCGACTAACTGTGTAAATGGCCTCTTATCTCGAATATTTAGCGGGGATGAGGCATTTGGGGTATTGGTCCGCTGTCGATATAGTCGCGTGCTTAGACTTTCAAATGTTTGTCCATTGTTTTTACTGGTGGAATGACATCACTGCATAGTGTGTTTGAACATTACAGCAGGGCCTTTAAAATAATGTCTTCTGAACTTTGTAGAATCGACAAAAATTATCAGGATTCCGCTGTCTTTTGGTTTTGGTCTCCCATTGATAATCCGAGTTACGGATTCCTTTTGATCAAATTATTAACATCCACCTACAACTTCGTGAATGGCTTCATCTTATCGTAATTTACAACTTTTTTGAATACAAAAATTCTCATGAATGAAGCATTTTCTCATTAAATTAATTAATTTAATTAGGTACTAAACCTATTGATAACCATTTGCGTATTTTAATTGGGGAAGGGTGGACGCCTTCCCCGTTCTGCTAAAGTCTTCGTCTATTGGCAAAGGTAGAGTGAACTTTTAAATTAAGTTTAACATTGTCATTTAAATTATGAACGCAGCTATTAAAGGAAAATTATTAGGAGTTTAACAAAAGTTCGACTTGATAATTTCTATTAAAGGAAACGAAAAATGAAGATGTAAAAAAAGAATAAGAAATTTCCTGAGAATAGCAATAATTTATAGAAGCCTTCATTTCTTATAACGTTACTAAAACGTTTGAATATCTTGGAGAAGATTGGTAATGATTAAATCCTTCAAGTTCGACGTTGAAGCGTTATCGAAATGCAATATATCTAATAATCTAATTATAAATTTTTACATAAATACGTATAAATATATAAATGTATAAACCTGTATCTTTACAGCCCACGAAATACTCCTTAAGGTTTCTGTACTTCGTAATTTTATATTGTGTTGATTAATATAATGAAAATTCAAACATGCACTTAAAAATATTTTGAAGCACTTAACGGCATAACTTTTGTATGAAAATCTAACTTGTCAAAATTAAAAGATACAGTTTGATCAAATTATTTACATCCGTCTAAAACTTCATTAATGATTTCATTTTACCTTAACTTACAACTTTTTCATCAACTAAAATTCTCATGAATGAAGCACTTTCTTATTAAATTAATTAATTTAATTAGGTACTAAAACCACATAAATGCCCATTTGCGTTCCATTGAATTGTAAGATAATTTCATCGAAAAAAAATAAGGTGGACTGCAAAAATATTGGGCCGTTCAGCCTATACAACCTCGTTATTTTGACGATGAAACTCATGCCAAAGGGCCCAATATTTTGGTGCCCCCCTTTATTCTTGATTTTCATCAAATTTTGATCAAATAATTTTACGATTATTCTTATTAAATTAATTAATACGATTATTCTATTATTCTTCTTTAATTCCTGATAACCCTGCGTGGAGTTTGAAAAAAAGATGGCCCCGTGATCTCCTAATGTAGACATATTATTAGAGTGTTACCATTGGGTAGTTTCTCAGCAAGTGTTTTCATGTCATTATATCCATATGTTCAAATTTACTAAATGTATTTCTTTAATACAGTTTTAAATATCATTAAGAAATAAAAATAAAATAAATGATTTTGCAGTATTTAAAAAACAAAATTAAAGATGTATCAGTTAATTACATCTGAAGATAAGAGGCCAGCACAGAAAGATAAAGGTTTGAATGTTAAGCAGGGATACGACAGTAGCCTGCCGTTGAGCGAAGAGAACAAAGCTAGTTCCAGTATCTTCCAGGAGGTAATGACTCCTTCCAGAGGAAGAATTCCAAAGAGATAAGAGGACCAAGAGGTAGGGCGCTCTCTGGGTCTTTTAAGTTTTAGGGAAGATAAGCTTTTTGGCAAAACGGCTTTCAATTAAATTGTTCTGAAGCAGTTCTTAATAGCTTTTTTAAATAATTTATTTCCATAAATTTAACTATTTATTAATTCATTTTTCAAATTTAAAATCATTACTATCCGCCTTTTATTTCCTTAAGCCGAAAAACCTGCGTTGCAATGATCTGCAGCGCCTAACCGAATGTACCTATTTCAATTAAATTTCGCTAAAGTCATTTTCTCGACGCCTCGACACCCGAGGATGATCCTCCTTCATAGACATTACTATTCGCCTTTTCCTTTCAAGATGGCTGCCGAAAAAGCTGCGTTGCTATAGACTGTAGCGCCTAAACGAACGTATTGATTTCAATGAAACTTGGTTAAAATCTTCTCTCCAATGCCCTTTAAATTTATCTATATGACATACTTAAACGAAAAGAAGCTGGCAAAAAAGTTACGAGGTCTGGTAAAATTAAATTCCGAATAACTCAAAAAGTATAAACGTTTTTGTCAATACGGAAAAGTTTACGGAATTTCCTAAAAATCAATAAAAAAAAATCGTTAAAATTGGACAATTAGGAGCAAATATATGGTTTCTAGCTTTTTTTTATTTGTTCTGCTACAAAGGTTATATCCTTTGTTTTGGTTTTTGGATTTTGAATGTGTTACTGAAGCAATAATAATTATTTTTAGCATATTACTAATGGTTAAAAAAAAAAGTTTAGTCCAATAATTGGAATCACCTTTTATTTATTTTTCTTTGTAACTAGGAAGGTAATGTAACCTTAGATGTATAATTGTTTGGAAATAATAAACCATTATGAAATAATTTGTAGCGTATTTTTTTTTTTTTTTACGTACCAGGAGAAAAAATTTGGATTGAAAAATCGTTGTTTTTGTAAGAACGTCTTTATTTCTGGTCTTTAAATGTGTGAAGCATATGTCAAGTTCAAAATTGTGTATGTATTAAATTTTGGTCTGAGTTAGTATTTATTCTTTATTTTTGATATTGCTTGAAGTCATTCATTTTATTTTGACGTGTGGGGCCTATTTCGTCCTTCTATTGAATATTAGTCCAAGATGACGTAACAAAGAAATTTGGTACTCTCTGTATTTAAGTACCTTTATATTTGTTTATTCGAAATAAAAAAAGGTAATAGAGATAAAATATGAAAACATTTTTATCATTAAATAAAGAAGAAATATTTGTATAGGTTTTAGATTTTAGGAATATCTTAACATATTAAGTTGTTGAAGATAATTGTGAGTGACGAAAAACTATGAATGATTGTTATAATTTTTGTCTTGTATCATATAATTGTCCATTTCGATTACTCACTTCGAGATATTCATAGCACTAAATTGAAACTCTACCGAATCATTTGATACCCGCTTGTGGCATCATATGTCTCACTTATTCTTTTACTGTTAATGCTATTCAACCAGGTCATGGTGTTTCAACTGAAGCGGATAGAATTGTCCCACATCGAACAAATATGAAATATCGTATATCGAACCGTCAATCGAATCGCATTTCGTCACGTCGTTGCAGACTCAGATAATAATTCGTAGATAAATATTTGAAATTTATTAATTATTATTAAAAACTAGTTAATATATTAGTAAATTAGCAAACGAAGGGAATATGACATAAGATATGTAAATAATTTCGGGGTACGCTAGGCTCAAGGTTCTGGGTTCGATTCCGGCTAATATCAAGTAATTTTTCATCAGGCGTGGATCGACCCTGGAGTCGGGAGACCCTCCTGATGCACACCCTACATCTACAAAGTGGGTACTCTTAATTAATAATTAAATAAGGGGGAAAACCTGGCGGTTGAGCGTGATCCTGGCTCAATCACCTCCCTGCACATCCGTCGTTGCTCTTGAAACAGTACTTCCCAACAAATTATTGAATCAATAATTCTTCATGGTTGTTTAGTACAGGTTTTTTTGTTGGTAGTACAGGTACATGTTTTGTACATACACACACACACACACACACACATATATATATATATATATATATATGTGTGTGTGTGTGTGTGTGTGTGTGTGTGTGTGTGTGTGTGTGTGTGTGTGTGTGTGTGTGTGTGTGTGTGTGTGTGTGTGTGTGTGTGTGTGTGTAAAACATAATTCCAAAAATTAGTGGTGGATCCACTGGAGGGAAAAAAGGAGAAACTTCCCTTCTCAAAAAAATAAAATAAATAATTATATATTTCAATATAATAAAATAAAGGTTTTGTCTGTACATTGAATAGATTCAACCCGTTTCATGATATCTTTCCGTTTCGTACATTACAGACAGCAAATTCACTTTTAAAATTCATTCAAAAAATTCAAAACAATCCCCTTCATCCAATTTTATGAAATCAAATTTGGATCCCCTCCCCCATAATACAAAATCCATCTCAAAAAAAAATATTCTCAAATTTTAAATATACACCCGACGACGGGTACATCAGCTGGTATAATATAATACCTACCTGCTAATAACAATACTCGTGAATAACCGTTAACAAATTGTTATTCATTACATATAGCAATGTTTTAAAAGTTGGTTCAACTTGTGAGAAATTGATTATAGTTGTATCAATGAAATTAAATCTACCTTATCTATAACTTTGCCTAAATCTAATTAATCTTGCCTATGTCTATGACAATCGATTCTAAATAGTTCAAAGTATGAAATCATTGATAATCGATCTATTACAATGTCTCTCTTATAAAAGATGAAATATTTCTCGAATTCTTCGATCGCGCTAATAGTACCCCTCCCAAAAACTACCTCGTCCTAAGATATGTTATCACTGAAAACATTATGGGTTCGATAGGATCAACGAGGTATCGAAAGTTAAATAAAATCGATTTATCATTTTTTTAATGATTTTGCAAGATAAGGGCTGGTGAAAATTTAAGGGCCTGGAAGGAAATGAGAGCGGTGATATATTGCCCCCGGCCAACGAACGACAAGGCTCAATTTCCACAGAATTCCACAATCTCCGCCATCTCTCCGACGCTCAATCAATATATCTTATTGACCTAATCCTAAAAAATCTCTGAATCTAAAAAAAAATATATTGTTTCAATGATTAACATATCATATTTTAAATAGTAAGATTACAGGCGAATGAAAATACTACTCACATTTTTCCAAATCAAAATTGAAAATCAGAAAAAAGCTAAACTTACCTACTCTGACTCACAATAAGACGTACACCTTACAAATTCACGGTTCTGTAAAAATGATGCACTTACAAAAACTAAAATAATTTCAATCCAAAATTTTAAGACTAATAACAGTAGCTCGCTGGTACGTAAACAACAAAACTTTGTATACCGACTATCGAACAACACATATGTACTCTCCACTTCCGATTTCATCTTTAACTACACGGACATCTCAACGGACTTATCAACGACATGGCCACAGCTGGCATGTCCAGTCAGGAGACGACTAAAGAGGAGCTGGATGAGAGATCTCATATTTTTTCCAGCTCCTTTTCGCTGAAGTATGTTATATAGATAAATTTAAAGGTCATCGAAAAGAAGATTTTAGCCAAGTTTCATTGAAATCAATACGTTCGTTTAGGCGTTACAGTCTATAGCAACGCAGGATTTACAGCCGCCATCTTGAAAGGAAAAGGCGGATAGTAATGTCGATGAAGGAGGATCATCCTCGGGTGACCTCTTACTTTAAATCCAAATTTGAAAATAAATCGGTCCAGTTATTTCGGAGAAAATGCACGGACGGCGGACGGACAAAAAACTTTGAAGTTTTTGGACAAAAAGTCTAAGTTTTTGAAATGTTTGTTCGATTACAATGGGTTGAATTTATTTATGAGTTGAAGTCATTATATTGAAACCAAGATAATAAACCAAAATTGCGATTTTAAATTCCATAATATGTCTTTGTGTTTTAAATGCGATTTAATAATTGAAGCATCTGAATATTAATAGACAGATAAGAAGACAATTTTAGTAATAGAGTTGATATATGCTTCTGTATTGCATTATTTTAACAATTACAAAAATTAAGCAAGAAATAAAGGCAGAGTATAACTCTCTACACTATACATAATATGGTAAAGGAGATTCCGAAAAAAACAAAACATTTTGTTCGTTTTTCGAATTCTACTTATCGTGAAACGTAAAACTTCAAATTTTGAGAGGGGGTTATGTTTTTGTTTGTTCGAACACAATATTTCATTGTTGAAAATAATAAACCAAAAAATAGTAAGCTTAATTTTTTTATGTTTTATGATATAAGTGAACATACGATATTTAAAGAGTTATTAAAGTATAGAGTGTGAAATTATCATTATTTCACTTTTAATGATGTCCATATCATTGCACTGTGCAACATTGTCTTCGGATAGTGGATGCTATCTCTGTTGTTTTTGAGGAAATTGAATCAGGGCTCCTTGACTTTGAAAAAGCCTTTGATAGCGTCTAGCACAAGCACATATTGCTTTTACCTTCTACATATTTTCTAATTCTTCGATCCTTCTTTCTTGACAGGTTTTACTTCCGTCATTTTTTTCTATTACCTCCTTATAATATTATATTATTTTTTTTTAAATATTATATTCCTTCATTAAGTACCTCAAGCCTAACCTCATTTGGGTAGTGCAGGGACTAAAAATGATGACTAAGCCCTTATCGAGAAGCTTGAGGTTGGAGGCAATTAGGTACCTACAGGTTGCCGCCGACCTCTTCTATTCAGAAAGGGCTTTTCAAGATTTATCGCGTGGGGTCGGACCCCAACCGTTTTGGCTACTGTACCATCGGCCGCCCCCCCCCCCCCTTCTCTTCATCGGCCACTGGTCTGCATATCTTAGGCGATAATGAGTCTAAAAAATAAATATTTTTTTATCAATCTGTTGGCTTTACTAGTTGATCTTCAGCATTTCCAACAGGGGTTTTACACCTCTCCCTACTAAAAAAAAAAATTGTTGAGGCATCTATTGTTGTGGAGAGGCTTTCAGATGAACTGTTTCAAGTTTGCATCCTATAATGTAGACACTAGGATAACACAGTGAAACATGTTAATTCGCGTATAAAATATAATATAACAAGATAATCTGTTGAAAACATATAATTTATAATAAGCATTGTATTTTACCACTACTGTTAAAATAAAAAAATTCGCGAATAGCTTGTCTTAAAATATTTTTCCAATTTAATAGTTTAGCAGTAAGACAGATCTATTTCTGAATTCATACTGATTCATTATATTATTCGCTGAAGAGCAATTTGTTAGATGTAAAACTTATTTCTCTACCATTTTTCTCACATTATAGAAACTATATTATTTTTGTTTATTAAAAATATCAAAAACAAATTTTTTGTTATCTGAAGTGTCCCAGAAATCAATAAAGCTATTCTTCTCCATTAACTTTTTCAATCAATTTTTAGTTCGTAGAAGAATATCATATCATTACATACTTGTTTATAAGAAGCTTAATTTAGAACTGTTCATTTTGATTTCAAATTTATAGAGCCCTTTTTGAATGTATAATAATTGGTTTTGAAAGAGGATAAATACTAAAGTGAAGGTAAATTTGGTGATGAATAGGTGCTCAGGGATATCAGAAGTGTTTGGGGGTTAGATGATTGTGCTTAAAACGCTACCTTGTGGTACGCCATTGTGTTGAGGGAAGGAGGTAACAGAAGATTCTTTGAAAATACAGAAAACTGTCAAGAAAGAAGCATTGAAGAATTAGAAAATAAGTAGAACGTAAATGCGATAGGCCCTTGTGTTAGACACTATAAAAGGTTTTTACTTTCCTACCTATACTAGGTAAGGAAAGTATTGCGATCGGATCAAATCTCCGATAAGCGGTTTTTGACGAATCCATACGTTTCAGAGCCCACTGCGCAATAAATGAAAAACATGTTTTTCTATAGACTATAGAACGAAAACGGCTCTAACGATTTTGATGAAACTTCTCTATTATGTTCTAATAATTGTCCTTTTAATTTTCGTATATGGACTAAATTCCAGAGAAAATTCAGGAAAAAAAGTGAAAAATTAAATAAATATGTTTTGGTGTCTAACTCACAAGGTATATATTCTATGATAAAATTTATAATAAAACTTTTGAAAGGTAATTAAATCACCAACAAAAGATAAAAACATCATCGGAATCGAATAAGTATTAGCGATGATACAGCTTATTCTATTTTCTATTTTAATTTATTACTTTCCTACCTATACTAGGTAAGGAAAGCATTACGATCGGGTCAAATTTACGATATGTGGTTTTCGACAGAATAAATAGTACTCAAATCTTTTCTTTGATCAATTTTCAGGAAAATGAATCTAATTCAATTTTTCTTTCTTTCTTGATGGACATATGTAAAGTTATAAAAACTTTTCTGAAATAGATAAAAAAATTCGTGTGTGTAGAAACACCAAATTTTTTTTTAAGTCAAGGAAACCGCTGAGCGATATTCATTTTTTTCTTAAAAACAACAGAGATAGCATCAAAGTCTATGTTGCACAGTACAATGCTATTAACATCATTAAATGTGTAATAATGGCACCTCATATTCTACACTTTAACAACTTTCGAACTATGTACATTTATATCATAAAGTATAAAATTTTAATCTTACGATTTAAAATAGAATATGCTTATAATTGAAAGGAGATGGGTAGGTCAGTGGATCAGGTACTGACTTTCACTGCTCAAGATATCGGATTCGAATCCTGCTGGTAGCAGATAAATTATTTATTCTTTTAATCGGCCGTGGATCGACTCTGGAGTCGGGAGACCCTCTTGTGCCATTCCCAAACTCAATAAAGTGATTACTCTTAATTAGGGAAAAAGACTGGCGGCGATTGAGCGTGATCTTAGTCAAATCACCTCCATGCACAGGCGTTGACCAAGAAACATAGTATTGAACCCAAAACCCTTCATGGGTTGTAGAGGTACGGGTTTTTTTTGTTTTTATTAAAACAATATTTGCATGGTTGTATCTTTCTTAATTTATTAAGCGATTTAGTATGCTGACAAAAAAAAAACTTTAAGAATAATAACATAAAGGTAATGTATCATGTCGTCAGTTAGTAATTACACCAAATATTATATATATATATATTTTTTTTTGGCGAGACATAAGCTGTTTTAACTTTCAACAATATCCCTTTATTGTTCCAATGACTGGTTAGGATTTTACGACCCCAATCTCCGAGCATGGACGAGTAGCGATGGATGAGATAGCGGAAGTCACTAATTAGTCGAAAGCAATTTGTCGGGCTGCCGGTGGATATATATGTCCCTATTGGGGGATTTATTGCTTTGACATTGGGAGAGATTCAGCCAGCTGTGAAACTGCCTTCTAGAACATATCGCTACAATTCGGGGATAATGAATCACCCTCGAAGCTAGTTAGGCCGCACGCGGCACGTGTCTAACCTCTCTGGTTCTGGGATGGTGGCATTCCACTTGTCTTTGCGAGGGGAAGTGTATGAACCATTATGATTAGTAATAATCAACAATCCATAAATGTTTTATAATCTATCTACAGTCATAGCACTGCGCGTTACCCTGCCAGGAGTGGCCAGAAGGAGTTTAGCCATCAAAATTTCTGTGGGGGCTATATTTTGACGGCTTTTTGAGTTTTTGAGGGAGGAACATTTTAACGGGGTTATGAATTTTTGGATTGAAAAATTTCAGAATAAGGGGTAAGAGGAAAACATGGAACAGACAGCAGCAAGTATAATTGTGTATGGTCTATGATATTCCTAAGTCTACTTTCTTGATCTGATTTCAAAAAAAGATGGATGAGCAATAAAATATCTTGGGGAAGGGGGTAGGTTTTTGCGCCATTGACCTTGGGAGGGACGGGCACCCCTGTACACGACAATCTGATAACTGAAGTTAGAAGTGAAAAAAAACATTACGAGTTCAAATCCCGGTGCTCGGTGGAACTTTTAACTCCGCAAAACTCCGAATTCAATAAAATGGCCTAATTAATTTCTGTATTTGGATTTTTTTTTAAATTAAATTATTTTTTAATTTACTATTTACGAATATTTTTGTACTTGTATTGATATAATGACTCCATCCACCAGTAACATCTTTCAAATATATAGCAGGTTTTTCTTAACCAGCGATTCTTCTGACCGGAAGGACCTAGGATTCTTCTCACCGTTAGAAGGCTTCGATTTCCATTCATCAATTATCGATTGATGATTTTCTCTTTCCTGAAGGCTTAAACGATAAGATTGTAGCCGAATCATCGCCTCAAATTAATTTTACCATATATCAATGTAACAATAAAATTACGGATACTTAACGATCTCGAAGGCATTGTCCCACTGCGGAAGCATCCCCTCCCTCGTATTCCCCTCCTTGCAGCTCCGTCCAAATTGACTAGATCCGACTTATTGTTATCTTTCAATCTACATCCCGATCCACCCCTTGGGAACATCCCCATCTATCCATTTATTATCTCTTTAACAACCCCTCCAATGTTCAATCTTAGATCCTACATATGTCCATGTCATTTCTCTGTAAGATTTTCATAAATATATTCCGCGTTAGCTCGCTCGGCCACCCCTGAATGAAAATTCTTTACCACGGCTATTAAAGTAAAACAATTTACTCAATAAGTGATTGATTTTTCTCACTGAAAAATATCCCATAAGTTTAAGGTCTGAAGCACACACCTTAACTTTTTTTTTCGTCTGAAGTAATGGACCCGTGGGGCTTGGTTGGAAGTCAAAATGCGGCTAGGGACTTAGTGGAGGTATCAATGTGAGCCGCGGGCCAAAAAGTTTGGACACCCCTGATTTAGTACGACAGTGTCTAATTCCTTTCTCATCTTTCCATTCCTAATCCGGCTACTCTTCGAAGAACAGCAGTAGTCACCAAATTCAAAGGCTATCAGGCATAATTCGCTATTTTTTTTTCTTATCTAATATCCCTCAAATATGACCGAATAGAAGAGGAAACCGTTCTCCGGCAAGAGGGGCAGAGAAGATGTTGAGGCCATAATTTTATTTCTTTACTTACCACATTTTAAGTTTGTATCCCAACCTTAAGTAAGTTCAGGCATTTATTTATTTTATATAAGAGAAAAAAAAAGTAATTAATAATAAGTATTGACTAGTTGGCCCGTGCAAAAAAATCGCACACAATTTTGTTTAATGAAGAGATAGCAAAACAATATTCAAATAACTAGTTCTTATGTATTATGTAAGGAAGGAATTAATATTTTTTCCTTAGTCGATTACAATATTCCATTAAATAAAATATACCAAAATATTTGTACAAATTGCTTTGCTAGAACCTATTTTTAAACGCTAACTGGAAAGATAATAGAAGTAGTATAGAAAAAATAATGCCCCGATCATAGGATATTATAAATTATTACAAAAATAAAATGTAACAACAACCAAATGTATTTAAGAAATAATAAAAGTTAGCCAGCGAAAAAAATGTAATAGACTATTCTATAATTAAATGCAATATCTTTAAATCGGAAGACATTATTAAGTATACCAAAACAAATAGACTGTATCTTTGTTAATAATTCGAGGGTCTTTCGAGCTGCTAAATACAAATCTCAACTCTGTTTCTCCTTAAAAAAATATTTCAATACACTTTACTCCTTCCGTAAGTACAAATTGTTTAAATTTTACATATTTCTAATCGATTTTTAAATTTTGTTTGTTTGTTTTGTCGGTAATTTAGTAATCTTTCTAATTTTCATGGGTACAATCAAGAAAAAAATGTATACTTTTTGAGTTATTCGCAAATAAAGATTATTTTTCGCCTGTGAAGGATAAGAAAATCTTCAAAATGAGTGGTCAATCATTGGATTTGGTGAAGAATTGACGAAGTTATGGCGTACCGATAAAAAAACACCTTTTAGAAATAATACATAGGATAGAAGAGCTGTGCTGAGATAGTCGTTATGGCAACGACTTCACTTCACTTTTCCTTATGATGTTTTTTCCTGACGTTAACTGAAACATTCATAACTCCTCAGGATTTTATCCTGATTCAATGTTTCTACAACCTTTGAAAAATTAAATTATCGCTTTTCAAGACCTTGTAAATAACTTCTTGATCTAACACCCCTATAAAGAGTAAATAAATAAAAACTCCTAACAGGTTTTTATTTTATAACTTCAGCTCTAAATTGTTTAGGAAGGTACAGTTTGTGTCATTTCGTTTAGTTTATAAGGCCCTATACCATGTAAAATTTCGTATATATGTGGAAGAATATTGAAGTTATAACACTTTTTATGATTTTCGAAAAAATACCAAAGGGAAAAAAATTTATTTTTCGATCGCAATGAAAATTCGTATTCGAGGGTCTTTCGAGCTGCGAAATACAAATCTCAACTCTCATCCTCATTAAAAAAAATTTCAACACACTTTACTCCTTCCGTAAATACAAATTGTTTAAATTTTACATATTTCTAATCGATTTTTACAATTTTTTTGTTTGTTTTGTAGGTAATTTAGTAATCTTTCTTATTTTCATGGGTACAATCAAGAAAAAATGCATACTTTTTTAGTTATTCGCAAATAAAGATTATTTTCCTCCATAACTTTTTTCCCAGAAATTTCGGAAGGATTGGACTATTTTTCGCCTGTGAAGAATAAGAATATCTTCAAAATGAGTGGTCAATCATTGGATTTGATGAAGAATTGACAAAGTTATGGCGTACCGACAAAAAAAAACACCTTTTAGAAATAATAAGTATTGATTTACGAAAAATCCCGAAATTGGCCGAAAATTAACGAAGGAGAAGGATCGTGCAGTACATCACTTCCAGACTGGCCAATATATTGCTGCCTCGAGTGGAGCGGAAGATGAAGCGTCGCCCCGATAAGGCGGGGCTATTTTCATGGCACATTGGCGCCCCCTCCCCCTGGAAGGGGGGGCTAACTAGATCTCTTTGACTGGAGGAGCAGAAAGGTCCGTGAGTCAGCTAACCAAGAGTCGTTAATATTGTTCGCTCCTTAACTCCTCTAATGGAGTTAACAATCCGCTCGGAGGATACTTGCCAGAAGATCAAACGGGAGATCTCAAGTATTTCGAAGTTCTAACTCGCGCCTGACAATAAGTTTCTAAATGGATAATTCAATTCGAGCCCTTTTAACTCGGACAGCCGTATGGAGAAATTTTGATTAAATGAAGCCCTGCAATGTGGGCTGAAACGTCAGCATTCATGAGTGTCGTTCAGTTTCAATTATTAAAGAACGAGGATCATAATTTAAAGTGGAAATTTCTCTATAGCGGTCAATTTTATAAACCCCATCAAATATTAAACAATTTTGTTGTATTGAGATCTTCCTCATATTGAACACTATTACTGATACGGACAACTTTCATGGAAGTATTTTGATTATAAGTTTCTCCATAACAGAGAGCAGAGAACCAGGGAAGCTCATATTCTGAGAACATCAATTATATTTATAACATAGCTGAATTATATACACTAACGGATTCAGGATTTAATTTTTTTTGGGGGGAGGGAGGATGGTTTCATCCCGTAAGATTTTTGTTTATATATATTATGATAATTACTTTGGAAGAAAAAGAAATAAACTAACTACATATATGAAATCGCATTTAATTGATTCTTGAGGTCCATTTAAACGTAATCAGAGGAACAATAATACTTATTTTAAATATTTTTTTCATAAAACGTGTTTATATTTTTCCATTTTGGGGGGAGTTTAGCCCGAAATTCTCCCCCTGTTGATCCGCCTGTGATTATATGTATTTTAGGATTTCAATTGAGTGTCAATGTTATCTTTCGTTGTTAGTTCTCTTACTGATTTGATTAACAAATCGTCAATCTGCTATCATTTAAGTTTTTTTTTTTTTGTTTTGGTGGCATTCTGAATGGGAATATTAGCCAATATACCAATACCATTTAAGTTAGTACTCGTAAAAAAAAACACTTAACACTTTAACACTCGCGAATTATTCGTTCAATAAAAAATTCTAAAAACATAGGGTTTTAAAGAAATAAACATTTTTCTAAAACTTCTGACCTTGCCATAGAGATACGGAAGATAAT
Organism: Nezara viridula; assembly: GCA_928085145.1. Lineage (NCBI taxonomy): Eukaryota > Metazoa > Arthropoda > Insecta > Hemiptera > Pentatomidae > Nezara > Nezara viridula. The sequence goes on from OV725083.1 coordinate 24,502,696, forward strand.
TCTATCTAGAGTTACACGAACAAACCACAACTAAATTTTTAAACGCTCGTTCTCATCAAGCTTCGGAAAATGTGTAAATGCGACTAAATATGAATTGATTTTAGGCAAAGGAAGAGTTATGCACCTACAATAATAATAGTGAAGTTATTTTTCTATTTCATTTTTAAACAATTATGAAAGATTTTAAGTTATTTTACGCTCGTGCCTTAAACATACGGATCATTTGAAAAATTGGAAGAGGGAGAGAAGCAAATGGAACCATTTCAAACAATGGGGGAGGGAAATATAGTCAACGATTACATACTTAATATAATTATGTTTTTAGTAATTTTCTTCTAAATTTTGTAGAAAATCTAAAAACAAATTCGTTTAACAGTTTGACTAAACAAAATCTTTTAAAGTATGAATTTATTTACTTGTAATGGTTTCGGGGCTATTTTCTCAATGACAGTCAAATACATAAAATAATGTAATAGTGCAAACACACGTCGCTAATTCCATCTATGGAATCAATCTCTTGAATCCTGCACCGATAGACAGCGATTTATGCTGTGTTTAGGAACCACCTGATGGAACCCAACGGCAGATTTAAGAAGAAGAATGTAAATTTTATTCTGGGACATTTAGTCCCTATGAATAACCACAGAGAACAAAAACAATGACAATTGTCTGCTACTATAAGAAAATAAAAAATAATTAGTTAACGTAACATAATAATTCTACCTTAAAATTAATATAAATTAAGTACAAGTAAACATATTAATTTGTACATAAATATATATGAGTGTGTTCACATATTTGTTCGAATTAACAATATTGTTCAGTAATATAACAGTCAAATGAAGGTGTCAAATGTGGTTAAGGAAGGGGATTTGCCTATTTGCCTATGGAGGCAGGTAATTAATTCCAGAAAAAGGAAACAAATGGAATGAGGGATCTGTGTTATTACTTAGTTTATATTAATTATATGAAATATTCATTTAAAATACCTATAATTTCTTTTCCAATTAACATCCACTTACTTTGTTTTTTAGTTACTAATGTTAATTTATTTTACTTTCTACAAATATTAATTTATAATTTTTTGTTATAGTTTTATTCGTTGCTGGAACGAGATAAGGTAGCAAAAAGCACTCTAGAATACAGGGCAGTTACTATCTTCGCTCCCCTTAATTTTGCTTTCCAAAAATTCAAAGGAAAACCGGATGAATCCTTGGTGCTGTACCATATAAGTAAGTGTATTTGAAATTTATTTTATGTATTATTTTGTGAAATTTATTTTGTATAAATGAGTTATGGGTACTTGTGAAAGCCGAAACCTATTTTCTTATCTCATGCAACCTCTTCTTATCACTCGTCTCTGCTTAGTTATTTGTGCGTTATTCATTGTTTTCAGTTTTTTTTTTTTTTTTTTTTTTTTTACCTTCTTTTGTTAACTTTGTTATTTTCTATTTAAAATGGCTATAATAACACTTTGGCAGTTGCCGTCTTCAGAAGAAGAAGCTGTGAAATACTTTCAGAAGTCCGGAATGATTCCAAAGATTACATAGTGTGAAGGTCATCAAATGGAGTTTGACAAAAAGACAAAATGGAGATGTTTTCATCAAAATAGCAGGAAAAATAATTCTATAAGAAAAGGAACGTGGTTAGAGGGGTCATGAGTTATCCTTTTGAACGGTTTTTAATTTTTACTACGGCTGCTCTCATAATTTAACAAAGAGCAGCTGGAACTATCAAATAAAAATTTGGTCTAGTGGAATAGATTTTTGTGAGAGGTTTGTGCCCATAATATGTTTTACAGTTCAACTAAAAACGTTGTAGAGCTTGGAAAAGTCATTGAAATAGAGTATTTTGTTATTATTACATTTCTTTTTGTCTATTATAATTTCTATAAATGTGAATAAGGAGGAAGGTATTAACATTATCAGTGTTCAGGTTATAAGCAATGGTGGATAGCAATCAGGTGACCAGCTAAGTCACAAGTATATAATTATGTTCTATGTAGCTTTTGTTAGACTATTTAGCTTTGTTTTTAATATATATTCTTATTAATGTTATGGTAATTAGAAATTAACAGAGGAACGGTCCATATTACTTTCAAGCAAAAAGCTAATTTTGGTTTAAAATAAAAGAACTACTAATTATTACTAAGATTAGCAATTGCTATAATAAGAGTTATAACTCTTATAAACTTCACTCCACTGTGGTAAATGATTTTATTAAATATTGATAATAGAAGAAAGTCTAATGACGGAAATCATTTGCAGAAAAGAGTTAAATCACATACAGAGAGATACAATCTGTTAAAACTTTTCAAAATTATATTAATGTCTTCATGGCTTATGAATTTAAAAATAAATAAATATTTTCCAGAGGGTTTTAGTTGAATCATGTTTTCTTTTAAAATTTATTTTGATGTCTAGAAAAGTAATAGATGGCAGAAGAGAAGTCTGGAGAGTAAATTAGTCTAGTAGATATACAAAATTCTCTAATTTTTACTAAATCAGGCATGATACATAGTGTTGTATATTTTTCAAGAATCATTTTTTTCAATCATTGTATTTTTCTTCTAGGTATATATGTATGCATACATTTGTATTTATATTTCAAAGGCAGTTAATTTGAATTTGTTTTTCAGCTAATTCAGCTCATAAGTTGAATCAACTTGGATATACCGTTTCGTCTGAATATGAGGGCAACCCACCTCTTTGGGTTAGTCGAGTGAGATATGAAAACAAGGATGAAATATACATTAATAATGCTAGAGTAGTTCAACAAAGGTCAAATTTCGTTCAGAATAACAACTTAGGAAAGAAGCAAGTAAGTATTTTGTTCAGTTTGGTGTACAGTCAATAATATTCCATATATTTAAAATCTCTATATATTTTTTTTCTTTTTCAAGTTTATTTATTATCAGCCAAATTTTCACCAATTTTTAAGTTTGTCAACTTAATGACCACATATCTCAATTACGACGTTTCGGCTTGTCGAACCATTTTCAGGTCTAAAAAATTTTTTCAATTTACAATCATATCTAAACTTTACATATTTCAAAATTTAAGATTTTTTATATACTTAAATACCCATCATGTACCTGTCCTTTTCATTTATGTGAATTACATGCATTTACCCATAATAAGATTTTTTATTCTTGTCATGTCCACCTTTAATTATTTTATAACATCATTATTACTCAATTTTTTCTTATTAATTGATTCAAATAAGTGAAAATTACCTTATCATGTGTCACCCACATGTTATTAGTCTCATTTCTATTCTGTGACTGGTTATTTTTATAGGAGTAGGGGAAGACTATTCATTATAAACATATACAATGATGTTACCCAATATTATATGCGGATCTATTTTAAGTCAGTTAATTTTATCTCTATATCACAAACTCTTTTAGGTGCACTTAATTTTTATTAGAAAAAAATGTTGTATATCTGTACCTTGTAAGCAAATAACACCATATCCATTTTTTTATCTCTTCAGGAGAGCCAATTTTTCTATAACTTTCAGCTATTAAAATTTATTTTTTAGTTACTAAATCTGTACCCTGAGATAAAGTACTCCATGTACCATTTTTGTATTTGTGTGGGAAACCAATTTTTCATAACTTAGAGCTGTTAAAATTTGTTTCTTAATTACTAAATTATATAAGGAAAAGATTGATATGGTGCCCTTTATCTCCAGAGCACAGATATATTAAAAAATAATTATAAATATCGAACAAAAAGCCACATTTAAAAAATTATGAAGTGTAATTTTATCAGTAAGAATTTACCTCACATTCATTGATGAGAATCTGAATAAAAATCAACTCATCTTACTTTGAACGCTATTTTGCCCAAAAACTAAACAAATTTATTTTTATGTATGATTACATATTTTTGATATATAGCTACTGATAGTGCAAAAGATCATATTTAAAAATTGAGTATTTTACAGAAGAGCATTAAAAACTGATTATTGTTTTATGATTTATTAGTATAATTTCATATTTTATTTTCTATAGTAGCAAACTACTTATATCAGTTGCAGCCTAAAAAATGTCACATTTTGCACAAATAGAATAAAAAATGAAAAATTTTGTAATAAGGACATTAATAAATTTTAATAAGGTCATTATTTATGTTTATATGTAGACATTTCAATATCAATCTTGGTACTGTAATTGTTCTGTTTTTTCTTTAACCCCAAAAAGTTCTCTTTGATACTTCTTATCATTAAAAAAAGCAATAGTTTTTAATATGACAGAAATAAAAATTGCAATATTTTTTCATATCAAAATTTCTTAATATTAAATTTTTTGTAAGACACCTTTATGTTCGATATATAGAAATTGTACTCTATTCTAACTAAACTTCTTCGAATGAGAAAACAAACCTATACATAACATATATTTTTTTTTATTTTAAAACAATTTTTTGAACGATTCCAAATGTTTTAAATTGGATTATTTTCTCTAATATATATATATATATACGTTTTTTTTAATGCACGTTTAAACACATTTACTGTTTTATTTTTTACTACATTTCAACGATTTACAAAATTTTAAATCTTAAATTAATTGGAATTTTAAATCCTTTAAATATTTTAATATTCTTCTACCAAAATGTATAAGTAAAATAACTTGATTACTAAATACATATTATTAATTGAATAAAGATGTAAATAATATTTTATTTTTATAAAAATAAACGCCATATTTTTTCTATCTAGTTAATATTTCTCAGTGGTTCATTAAAAAAAAATTCTTTAAATGAGATTCGACTGAAATAAATTTCTGCGGTTCGTTAGTTGCATTTAATGATATGAGTTTTGCTGATGTTCATTCACATTTTTTCATGTTCATTCATTGGCTGATTTTTTTTTTCTTCTAATAAATAAGAGTTTTCCTATGGTTTATGATTATCCTAATTGATTTATGACACAAGAAATCTTTATTCTAAAAATTTAAGTAAAATCCTTATACAGGATCTCTAGATCTGTTTCACAAAAAGATTGAAAATTTCTTGTTCTAGAGTATAAGCTATATTTATATGTATGTAAGCAAATTATATGTTATACACATTTTAAGAATAGTATGCATATTTTAGGTATTGCATATTTTGGAAGGAGTTTTAGAACCAGTACGATCTACATCTCCGGAAGTGCCTATTTATAATCCTAACGCGTATGAATTTATGAATTATTCTGAAAGTCTTGATCTTGAAAACCACAGGATAAGGTAACAATTTTTTTTTTTTTTCAAAAATTGGATCTGAATGATAAAAAGTTAATATTTATTTATTCATTCATTTGTTAAGTGAACTATTAAATCTCAAAACTTTTTATTTTTATAGGTAACATGTTTATTTATTTTTTATTATAGATCTTTCAGACATCGTGTTAACTACAATAATAAGCAAAATGTTTTTACGGCAGAAGGGAAGTTCACTTTTTTCATACCCGTTGATGAAGGATTTCAGGTATAGTAACTAAATTTGCATTCATTTGTTAATACACTTTTAAATATTGTGTCTTGATTTACTATTTTAAAGATATTTAATTTTTGTATATACCTATTCATACCTATTTCAAATATCTATTCAAATTATAATTTCCGCGTTTATTGAATAGAGGATTCTAAGGGCTGTTAAGGTATCTTCTTGATTTTTTTTTTTTTTTAATTTATAAAAATGATCATTTATGTTTGAATCATAAGATTTTATGTTTACACTATACCAATGGATATTTATTTTATACCCTAAAATAATTAAAATAGTTTCTAAATTAGTTGGTATTGTTTTCATTTAACATCTTATTTTAAAATTATATTTTATTTTATGTCAACTTACATTTGAAAAAGATATTATTTTTTTATTTATTTTTTATTTTTTTTTGCTGTATTTATGAATGAAAATGAAATACAACATTGCTGAGTGGTATATTTTTTGTAAAACACTAAATTTTATCATTTCTTTTATAAAAAAAACAACATATAATTCGATATATATTTTAAAATGCATACTTCCAATTTTATTTAGTTATATTGGTTTGGCAAATTAGTCCTTTAGGTTTTTCAGGATGAAATCAGTTTATTATAGTTATAAAATTTATTTTAATCTGCAATGTATCGTTCATTATTTATTGTGACCTGTTACATCTTTTCACAAACCGCATAAGTCCACATTCATAGAACATCTGGAGTTTATTGTCAAAAAAGTGAATATAAGTGGAAGAGCGAGTTGTAGCTGCTTGGAGCTAGGTCTGATGAGTAGGAAGCACGTGGTATAAGGTCCCTTCCAAAGCTTTTTATTTTATTGTGAATGACCAATGAGATGTAGGTCCCAGCCTAGCTTTGTCTTGGTTGGAAATAACTCTCCTCCAATTTGCCAGTTCATGCCGTTTTTTTAGAATTAGTTGGTCCAATTTCGTTAATTATGAGCAATATAGTATTGAATTCATTGTTTTGCTTCTGATGGCTATATTTCATTGGTGATTGGTTGACGCTAAGACTGTAAAGCATCAATGACTTCAAAAATTTCCTGAACAAAATTTGGCAAACTAATTTTGAAATGTTTGTTCAGTTAAGTTATCGTCTCCTTAAATAATACAATTTTTTCATTAGCTTGCATTTTTTTAAAATAACAAAGCTAAATATGCTAATAATGAATGGTATATCCTCCATGTTCACAATGCAATAGCAAAAATAATGCTAATTTCTAACAATATTTTACAGAAATGGTTTTCGACTTATCGCTAGTGAAATAAACAATCCACTTTAGAAATTAAATCATCTGTGATTACAGAAATTAATTTGTGTGTGCGAAGTGTGTTATGGTGACAAAAAAATAAACAGAAAGACCAAAAGAACTTATTTGCCAAACCAATACATAAAATTAATTTTAAAAAAAAGTCATTTCTATCTTAATGAAAAGTAATATTTCAACTAGGCTATGAATTTTTTCAGACTAAACGTCGACTTAATCATACTAACGACCAGGTAAGGTATGCCTGACATTTCACCTGGTTGTTTGGATTACATTTATTTTCCCCTACCACAGTTGTTTGGGTATTGCACCTTCCTCGTGTTGTATTTCCTCTAATTTTAGTAGATATGCTGGATAAAAAAACATTATGTATTTCATAATCAGCCTGATTATAAAACCTCATAATTTTACTTTGAGGTTTTTTTTTTTTTTTTTTTTTTGTTCTCGTAAAAAGCATCCTGTAAAACCCCATATTATCATAAATGATTTAAAAGAGCATTTTGGGTTCTTATAACTCCTTAACTTGCACTTTAATTGAAGGGATGTGTGGATGAAGAAGTTTTGTATTTTTTTTTTTTCAAATTGAATTATTTCTTGCACCGCTTAAAACCCTTAAATAAGAATTTTCGTTTAGATCGAAAAATTTTAACTGGTAAATATATTTAAATATTAAAGGAATTTTCATTACAATCGAAAAATTGAATTTTATATGACAAAATTATTTTTATATTGAATTTTTATTTTAATTTCTATAATTTTTTTCTCCTCTAGGATTTGTTACTGATATAGTGTAGAATTTATAATAGACTGATCACTTTAATAAAACCATAATTTTGTTATCACGAGTAGGAAAAATTTACAAAATCCAGTGTGATGGATTATTTGCAGTATTGCATGAATACATTTTTGTTGTATTACCCTCAAATAATTCCTATCAAATAGGCTCCAAGTATTTAATGTATTATAACTATATTCATATTTTTCACAAGAAATATTTTGTATGAATTTTTTTTTTTTTTATAGAAAATAAAATCATTAATTTCTCATTACAAAGTAATTTAAACGTATTAAGTAATTTAAAAGTAACTTCAGGTATTTGCTACCGTTGAGATTACAATTGTTTTAAACAACTATATATATTTGTAATTTCATGTGAGTTTAAAAAGTATTATACTCAAATAAAATTTTAACAGAATGACCCAAGTTCCAAAATGGAAATATATGAATTTTCAGACTTCTATGTTAGGAAATGCTCAATTGGTTCCAGAGGCTATTAAAACCGTGTCTTCTCATGATCTGAGATTCATTCACTCATTTCTTATAATTTGTACCCTCACAGATTTTGAATCAGGTCAAAAATTCGTCCCATCTAATCTCTATATATTATCTAGATTTGCGTTACCATTGAAGGGGAAAACTTTTTTTATTATTTATTAAAGGCATAACAACATTTCAAGGCAATTGGCTCATTTTCAAGTTATAAAAAATTTAACATATTTCTATATTCTGTAAATATATTAATGTTTGTTTTTGGTCCATAAATATAAAAACCACAATGTTCCTTGCATTTTATTCACATTTAGCCTAATGCATGTCAATCCTAAAAACCTGGAACGCTGTACTATCTCCTCCTAATGTTTAACAAGACACTCCATGTTGGAAAATGTTGGATTTTCGATAACTTGAAAATGAGTCAATCAGCTCAAAACGTTGTTATGACTTGAATAGTAAAATTATAAGGGCTTATCCAATCCATGAAGACAACCCGTATATAAGTCCATTAAATTTCCTTGAAAAACACAGTGCTGAAAAGTAACTAAATCTTTATAAATAAACATTATTTTTTCATCTTAAAATATATTATTCTTAAATTATTTAAATAAATAATTGATAAAATATATTCTGTATTATTTTACAGCCTCCTCCCAGGCCAGACAAAATAGACGATAAAGTAATCGATGGACACGTTATTCCTGATAAAGTTCTCTTCACAGCTCCAACTGAAGATGGCCAAGAATTTGAAACACTTTCTTACACAGATACATTGAAGGTTACAATTTCATTTAGTACCGAAAAGGATGGAAAAGAAATAAGAAGTAAGGCTATATTCCTCGTTCTCTCTAATTTTGTTTTAGTTAATATATATTTTTTTTTTAAATCAGATTTTTTTATTTGTAAGTACTTCATCTGTTTAAATTGTTACAAAATATTTTATAATGAGTCCATGAGTGGTTTATAACTTATGGCATCTGTTTATCATCATGTACACATCGCTATTGTTAGTGCAAAAGGTCGTTTGTAAAAATTGAGTTTTCTTACAAGAGAACATAAAAACTGATGTTATTATAATTTCATATTTTATTTTCCATAGTAACAGACTATTTATTTTAGTTGCAGACTACAAAATGCCTTCTTTAACACAAATAGAATTAACATATAAAATTGTTACATACTTATTACCTTTTGCACTAACAGTAGCTAGACCGCGATGATGCACTGTACCTTAATTATCTCAAAACAAAAAAGTAATAAAGTAAATATTTATTTATTTATAAACAATAATATACTCATTTTTTTTTCAGAATATGTTAAAAGCCATACTATTGTTGGTGATCAACAGCATCCTAATGGCGTCGTTTTAGCAGAAATTGTGAAAGCAAATATTCCTGTTAGGAACGGTGTTGTACATCTAATACATAGACCACTGATGGTTGTCGATACGACTGTTACTCAATTTTTAGAGGTAAGTGATCCCAAACATTATTTTTTAATATTTTTTTTTTTATATTTCATATTGACACTGTATATATCCCACGAGTCAATGATATTTTTTTTCACTTATTATGAATTTAAACGGCAAATTTATGAATAGATTCCTGTGAAAAGTTTAATGAAATTTTAATTTTTAAATATATTAATTATTTTTAATGTTCATTAAATAAAAATTAATAAGATAAAAAAACTTTAGATAACAGTATTTTTACTAAATTTTACAGCATAATTGCAATTAATAATATATTCCAGTAATTTATAACTTAATCTCTACATGGCCAATTTATTTTTAAAAAAACAGTTTTTCAAATAAAATAGATCCAAGCAACAAGATTGATTTTTTAATAAGTTAAAGAATGTTAAATTTTGAGCCAAATTAGTACAACTTAATAATTTGGTTAAGTGGTTTGGTCAGAAACCATGGTAAACAAACAATGACATTTGTCAAAAACTGAAATATATTTCTACAAACGTCTGTACTTTTGAAATCAGCTTTCTAAGAGAAAATGTTCATGCGATAAAAGTTGTTATTACCATTGAGTGATTTACTAAATTTTATATTTTTCAAACAATTTTAAAAGTTGTACCATGCAATTAAAGAAACTTTTCTGGACTTAATCGGAGGTGTTTGGAGGCCGAGTCCTGACCAAGGGCCGTAGTTTGAAGACCCCTGCCTTAGATTATTGAGGTCCGATTGTATTTTTCCTCCCTTTAAATTCAATAAAATCTTTAATTAAATTTAACCTTCTAGGTTTTTGAATCGGGTAAACTGAAATGGATTTTCTTAAATAAATATTCAATAAGGACCTGTCCAAGGATTGAACTAAATATCTATGTTTAGGCAACTTTCCAAATTTTAATTAAGGCAAATAATTCTCATGAGTTCGAAATAGGCAACATTAAACTTATTGGCAACATTCGAATTATTTATGCAGTTGACTGTATTTTGATGAATTGGTAGGTTATATGTGCAAAAACAGCTTACCATTTTTATGCTGGTATAGACGTCATATTACCCTCAAGTCTGCTAGTTCTTCCCTACGTCGATATCTGCGATGGAATGGGTTCAGTCCTACGGGAAGCTGGTGCGGATTAAATTTTATCTTTCAGATCTTATCTGATCTGCCCCCACCACTCACTGCAACAAGATAATCGGGCATAATCGCCTTGTACAAAACAATCTATTTAAATATTTATAATTTTTTTTTAAACTTTATTTTATTTATATTTCTTTAATCCATGTGCAATTTAAAATCTAGTTATTTTATATTTTTTTACTTCCTTCATTTTATTTTACTCTGAATTGGAATATATTGTTAATTTGTTCTTATATTCTAAACTCTTATACTTAACTTAATACTTAACTAAAAAGATTCGAATTGTCAAGATTCTACTGCAATTTCAATATGTTAATTAAAGTGTTTCCATCTAATATATTTATTATTGCTAATCTGCCATTTCATTAAATAAATCATAGGAATCTTTTTTTTTTTCAAAATTATATTCACCACTTTTTTTACAAAATGCATTTGATATATTCAATGTGATTAAAACACTGTTCATGATTTATTCCTTTTTTGAATTCTTCACATTTATTTGTTTTTAAAACTTCGCTTATTTGAACAACGACACTGTTGCATTTTAGAGATTATATTTTTTAAGATTTTATTCAATGATATGATCTCGAACTAATGCCCGAGTCAACTAAATAGGTTCCTATCCTAACCTTAAGTTAAATATTTTCTGACATTATACAGAAAAAACAGCCATTGATATGATCACGTACAGCATTTAAAATAAACATCGGTTAATTATTTTGATTTGACTTATGAAGTTATCTAAATTAAATAATAGATATACCAATACAAATATACCTGTCTTATGAGTACATGGTTAACTGGAAGACTTTCTCTATGGAAAGTAAATAAACTTTTAAAAAATTATGAGCAACATTTTTTTTAAATTATTGGTTAGTTTGATGTATTCATTTTTATAAGACCCGAAATCATCTGTCATTTTTATAATGAGCATTAATTTATTATTACTTTCAAATAGCTTTTATTAGTGTTCGAGTCTATAAAAAAAAAAATTAAAAAAAGGAAGAAATTATTTTATCAATTTTTGTGACAAACAAATACAAATTTTTATAATTCAAACATAATTAGTTGCATTAAAAAATTGTGGATATTAAACAAATTAAAATCATGATCGAACTATGTAATTATAAATCTGTACTGTCACAATAATATTATTTATTTTTACTTTGAAAAACAAATGTTTATTTTATTTTTTTCTATTTTTTTGTTCCTGTTACTTTGGTCAACAGTCGTTTAAGGTAAGGTCAAATATTTTTAACAATGTCGTTCTGCTTTTATGAAATTTAACTGTTTCTGTTTCTTATAAAATGTTTCTTTGTTTTTTTGTTCCTGTCTTATTTTTTTATTTTCTTATTTGCACACTGGCATGTATATTCACATTTTCTCTTTATTTCTTACTCGAATTTTAGATGAATTTATAAATAAATACATTGTTTCTTCTTTTAATTTACACATAAAACCACACATTAGTTTATAGTAGATGTGTGTGTTTATGTTTAATTTATATGTATCTGCATACATGAATCTATTTGATATGACTGTTTTGCATATTGATTAAATTTTCAAGTTGTTGGTTAATTTATAATTTTATGTTTTCTATAATTTTTTTTTTAAACTGTTATTCATCATTTTAAAAATGCTTAATTTTTTAATCAATAAAAATATGTAATAAACTTTAACTATTAAAAATAATGTAGTCACTTAGTGATATGAATAAACACAAATGTTACAAATTATAATGCTGATAATAGTAATGTTTCATTGTTCATTCAGTAATATGAGGCATTTCCTTAAAGTAAGAGTGCTATTGGGCTGTCGTGCTGTGAGATTTTTTTTTTCAAAATTTGGCAACACTGAATGGTAGTGGGGGGGGGGGTCTTCCGAACACAGCAAGCACTGGCTGTTCAGTACCAAAACTTGTCTGTTTCCATGAAATATGTCAATAAGGAATCCCGCCATGTGGGTGGTACAAGCTGTCATAAGGTTTCTTCTCATAAAAGGGAAACGCTGACTGAAATGTTTACACAGATCTAAATAAAATACTTAATCACAGTGGTAGCACACTGGTTCTGCATCTGCCGAAAAATTCAAAACTTCAATTTTGGCCAAAAAAATCATGGTATTCATGTTTTGGAACCAAAAAGGATATAATTACTGCAGCTCAATGCTGTGAGAACAAGCTCAAGAGAGAAATTCAAAACAATTGTTGACAAAAGGCATGTGTTTGGGAGGGGGGGGGTGCATGTGGAGAGCAACCTTATAAACTGAATATTTCGAGTTTGAACCCTGATGCCGGGAGAGGGGGAGGGGGGACTTTCAACTTTTGCATAAACCCCCAGGCCTCTTCCCTGTTCCAGCAAAAAACCCTTATAGCCTAAAGGCGAGGAAGAGGAGAAAAATAAAAAATAAGAGAGTGTTGTATGACAATGCCCATCTACTCACGGTCAACGCCAACAAGGTACTTTCAAACTCATTTGGTTGGGACATGTTGTGAACCCCCTGCATACTCCCCTGACTTGATGACTTCAGATTTTCATCTTTTCACCTTCCTAAAGATTTACATGGATGGGAAAAAATTACTATCCTGTGAGGAGGTGAAACAAAAAGTCTTTAAGTGAACGAAGGAGATGGCCGGAGAGTTCTATGAGGAGGCCATGACTTACAACCTGAACGGAACAGAAACATGATTACTTGGAAACATTAGTAACATATATACCTGCCATTTGCCTGTAATTGTTTTTATATATTTTTTTTAATACAGAAACTGGGTACTCTTACTTTATTGGACATGCCTCATAACTAATTTTGCTTAGGTAATGTATGCTTTGTGTCAGGCATTGGGTAGGAGTGAAAAACTATAAAATTAAAAATCGTAATTGCAATTATTAATGGATGCTTCACCAAATAATTTTTTTTTTTTCAGTTGAAGATGCTTTAATAACCCTACCCTGTGTTCAGTACTAAGCATACATTACCTCTACTCAAAAAGCGCCGCATTTAAAAAGTTAGCTGAAAAAAGAAAGAATTTTGAGAATCATAAATACTTTAAATCTTGAAAAAACAAGTGCCAAAAGAATATTAAAAAAATAGTTATGCAACAATTACTTATATTGGTCATTACTGCAAAATTTTAATAATTGAAAAAATCTGAAAATGTAATTCCTTTTCTTCAAATACTGAATCTGTACCACAGTTTTGTAATTGAGAAATAAGGATAGATTTATAGAAGATGCAATGTTGATCTTAGTTAATTAATCAAATCTAAATCTTATTTATTCAATATTTTCTGGCATTAAGAAAAAATAATTATTTATATTCTTAAAAATACTCAGTATTTGTCATCTAGTTCATAGATTCCTTAATTTTCGGGGATATAGGAGAATCTATTTATTTATATACTTAAATTCATGAATATATTTCTAATGAATTTACAAAGTTTCTTAATAATTCGAAGCTATCTTAAATATATATTTGATAATTTTTTTAATTAATTAAGTAGCCTAGTTTATTTGTTGTTGAATATATATTTTACTAGTAGCTTTATTTGGACTGTTCTTTATTGTTTAAAATTTGATGGTTTAGGTTTTAGTTAACATAGAAGGATTTTTTTTTTTTTTTAATTTTCTTGTATGAAATTGATCTATCACAGATTTTTGATCCTGTGTTTGTAAAATCACAGAGAATATTTGAGGGGATCAGAAGCCAAGATGTAAGTAGAGTTTATTCAAAAGTGGGTTGAAAACAATAATTAACACTAGGTTATCTGTATGTTGAAAATGGTAAAGAGATCCAAGTATGAAATAAACTTTTAACACTGTAAAAAAAGATTTTTTTTTTTAAATCATTACATTTAGTAATTAACAATTATAGATAAAAAAAAATATGCATTCTATAGTATTAGAATTTTTAGATTAGAAATATTTTAAATTAAAATAACGCAATATATAGATTTTATTACTTGGACCCCTCACCTTCTGTCCCCTCATTTGTTTCTTTTTGTATTCAAAGATAATGGAAATCAATCCAAGTTTTGGAATTTGAATGTTTAATTTTGTATACTTACATTTGATAATGTTTGAAAAATAGTTTTGCATTATAAATTAGACTCTCCGATATCTAATCTTCAATTTCTAAAGTAAAATATACCTCTATTCAAATATATATTAAGCTGAAGAAAAGTTTATAATGCATTCATTTCAGAAACTATCAGCCCGATATACCATTTATTGTTAATGGTATTAGGTATTATTACATCATGCCATGACTCATAAAAACAGAACAGTAACCATAAATGTCAATCAATCTCGAAAACTGTAGTCAGTAATTCTAGCACAGCTTCTGTTTAAGTTATTATTGGCAATCACCATATATAAAGCTGAGAGAAAATTTTAAGCATAATGAAGTCATCTTATGAAAATAATGTTTTTTTCACATGGACAGTTACATGATGATTTATTATAATACCTAATAGTTATAACTGTTTTTTTTTTTTTTTTTTATATTTCCATCCTTGTTAACTTTAAATTATGAAATATTTTACCTGTATTTTTTTTTCAAATTTAAAATATCTGTTGTTTTATCAATGAAGTTCATTTTCAAAGTTTGGATTGATAAAATGAGTTTTCATGATCTTTATTTGCTTTGTGTATTTGTTGTGTATGTCTGTTCATGATGTTCGCATGTCTGCATGTACAGGGTATTGTAAGTACTCACATAATTTCTTCAATTTATTGCCTAATTTAATTATTTATATCATCAAGAAGTAATAATTTAATTTTCATTTTCTCAAATACACACTTGCACACACACATATAATGATTTAAATCTGTGCCAACTTAATAAATGGTTAACTCGAATTTTGATGAAAACAAGTTTTGATTACTAGTGCATGGCGAATTTTGTTCTCTGTGAGATTTATCCAGAAAGTTCACCTAGACAAAAATATCTGTACCGCTATAATTCAATAAGGTCTTGATTAAGTACTTCGTAATGAAGTACCTGTTTCTAAGCTAACAGTTATGCAAGGAGATATATTGACCATGATCATGAACATTTGTCAAATGTTTCCAATTAATGGTACCCACTTTATAATGACTGGATGTACACCAGTAGGGTCTCCCAATCCCAGGGTTGATTTAAAAACATTGAAACAGAATAAATAATTACCTCCTGGGACTATAGAAGCAAAATACCTTACTCACTAAGTTATCCATTTCCCCATAACCACTTACATCTATAACTTCTTTGTTTTCACCCTCTGCTTGGATATTTCTGGGATAGAAGAAGATTTTATCTTTTTAACCTAGATATTCTAACCAGAGTGAGAGAATCTGAGATAAATTTCAACCTGCCTAGACTGCATTTGAACTGTTAAGGTTACAACGTCCCAACACTCTCATACATCACGGCCTCTTACATTATTTCCTACTATCCAGATTCATATAAAAGTCCAAAAAAATATTATACAATTTATCAGATAATTCAATATTGTCCCTTTTACCATTCTCTCTCTAAGATATCATTGTTGGAAGTCCTCTATTTTCTTCAGTTGCTGTGATGTTTCTTTTCAGACACTTTCCATTTCTTTCAAATTCTATTTCTAAAGCGATATATTGAGAAATAGTTACATGTGCCCAAATTAAGAAGATAAGAGAAATTTTCCATCACATTAATCGAATTTAAGGCCAAAAACTCGCACACTGTGTACTCCGTAATTGTTGAGATGGAAAATCTATCACCTCTCACTAACTTTATGGCAACCGAGGACATTAACATTAAACGTCTGGTCTGGAGAGACGAATTATTTGTGAACAAATTTTTACTAATTTTAACATCTAATTTTAAGATGTAAAATGAAATGGTTTTAAATAGTGGCTGTTGTATAGTAACAACCTGAACATGTAATACAGATGGTTTATTTAGTTCACTAAAGTTTGTCTCAATAACATTTCTATACTGTAGTACATTCTATTTTTTTTTCATTATTTTTGGTAACTATAAAGATTAAATTTATTAGTAATTCAATCAAATTATAATCATATTGACTGTACATCATTGTGTTTAAATTCTACTTCTTAACTAGTTTTTTTTTTTACTGTACTCTAATGAAAAGTTTTACTATTATAATGAAGTTTCTCAATCTTTTAATACCTATTGTCGAAAACTTTTTTTTTTGTTAGAAGTAAGACATTTCTCACTGTTACCAATCGCTGACAGTTGAAATATCGATATTCGATATTGTATCTATGATATTTTAATTTACAAATAAAAATTAAAGCTATCGTTTTTGGAAAGCGCTAGGAATTATATATGAATCTGATAGTTAGAAAAAAAAATTATACCTATCTTGCCTATTTCATGTAGAATGTAATGCGTAGTATTGGAAATTATGATATTTCCTATCAATAGCCATCACTAAGTAGAGTTAAATAGCGCACTTGGGACCTTCCTCATTCAGTGAACTCAATTTGTCCAAATTTGTTGGTTAGAACCTTCAAAAACCAAGGCCACAAATTGTCAAAGAAATCTATATATAATGCAAATATATAAGCGTTTCACTGAATCCGATCTATAGGTATATAGAAGGCATCATTAGTTGAATGGAAATTTCTGGAAAAAATCTGAGGATGAGAAAGATAAAAAAGAACTAGAAAATTAATTTTACTAAAGAGGATAAAAGAATTGATATTTCCATCCATTAATTAATTTCAACCTAAATTAATGTGTCATTTTTTGATGTGTCTATGTGCTAGAGAATTATTATTTACTTTGATATTTATCTTCTTTTTTTTTTTAAATTAAAGGCTTTGACCACTAGTGTCATTATTGCCTTATTTTCATTGAGAATTATATTCTATTTTCAAGTTTCGAACATTTCGGAAAAGAAAATAATTTGTCAATTTCATTCGTATTATCCTGTAAAATGATGTATAGATCCTTTTGTCAAGTCACAAGATAGTCTAAACGCTTCTTAAGCTCTGCATTCTGTTAAAATGTGTTTTAGTCGCACAGGTTTGGCATGTTGGCGAAGAATCACGGGCCATCAGGTGTCCATGGGTAAGGCGTGTATGACCTATATACAGGCGCGTAAGAATTACTTCCTCTCTGCGCTTATTCCTATTTGACGATGCCCAAGAAAAACGTCACCCTTAATCTCCCTCAATTTATTTTCGGTTACATTCGACCATATCTGTTCCCATTTTGCCTTCATTTTCTGTTTGATGATGGTTATAAAATTCTCAACAGGTACTCCCCGATAAGGTATTCCATCAGAAATGGCTTTTTTGTTAGCTCAATCAGCTAGTTCATTTCGATTATTCCGCAATGCCCAGGGTAATTTAAAGGGGATATTCATCTTTAAAAAGTGTTTATAGTATCAATGAAAATATCGACTATCGATATTGGGCCTTCAATATCCCATCTTTATTTAAGATGTATATGTTTATTAATTATATAGTTGATTCTTCTGTAATTCAACTCATCAAGATATAAATTTTGAGAATGGTATTTTAAGTTCATATATACACTGCATCCTAACAATCTGAAGTAAAAGACTAGCCTTATATAGTTACCTTTAGAGTAAGATTAGAAAAGCATTAAAGATTTCAGATTATGAACTAAATGAAATAATCGTATAATAAAGATAAATATTGCAATATTTAATAAATATAGAAAGGAAAATTATCAATATAATTAATGAAGAGAAGAATAGTTGGGGTGGTCAGTCAAAAAAGAAGGCAAAAATAAATGATAATATTTATTTTTACAAATGCCGACGTTTCAACCTGAAGTTCAGGCCATCATCAGGGCTAAGAAAATAACCAGATAACAAGGTATGAGAAACATAAGTAGTGATGGTAAAAAAAAATAATGAAAAAAATTATTAAAAAACATAAAGTAAAATGAAATTGTTAGAATAATGACAATAGTAAGAACTAAGAGCCTTACCTTGTTATCTGGTTATTTTCTTAGCCCTGATGAAGGCCTGATCTTCAGGTCGAAACATCGGCATATGTAAAAATAAATATTATCATTTATTTTTGCCTTCTTTTTTGACTGACCACCCCAACTATTCTTCTCTTCATTATCCACGACAGTCAACCATTTACCAATTATGTATCATTATAATTCATGTTAATTTATCTGGAAGTCCATTGGAAGATATCAGTTATTTTAAGCCTTTTAACGCTGCCTTCATAGATATTTATTTAACAACGGCAAGTTTAGACAAATTATACTCACAATATTAATCCATAATAAATGCAATATGACAAATAATTATCATGATTATACTGTAATAAATAAAAAACTGTTAAAACCCTTAAATTACAAGTGAGCACACATAATGATCACTATAGATTAAATAAAAAGATATGGATAAATAAAGATTAAAGGATAAATTCCTTTTTTCTAAATAAAGTTTAAAATGCCTACTAGTGGGTAATAGGTTGACTATATTCATGTTATACATAGAAAATTTATAAATACACCTTTTATAAATTATATATTTGATTTCATTCTTTTAAACTTATTTTTTCATTAATAATTAATAATTAATTAACAATAATTATAATATTAATAATTTAATTAATACACAGGATCGCGAAGATGGGCCTCTGTATAAATTGTATGAAGTAATTAGGGATACGGATGGTGACTTCATGGAACGATTAACTAGAATGAGAGAATTGACACTTTTTGCTCCTTCTAACGCTGCCTGGCGAGACCCGAGTTTGAATCTCATTATGAGGGATCGTAATCGTATTAGAGATATCCTTCACATGCATCTTGTCGAAGAGAAATTGCCAATGGAAACTATCATATACAAGAACATCAACCAGGTATGTGAATTATAAATAATAATATAAATTATGTTACTATTTAAACGTCAATAAATTTTTATAAATTACTTTTTTAATTAATAAAGAAACATCCAGATGAATGATATAGTGTTTCCAAGTATGAATCTTTCCTTAATTCAATGTTACCTACATACAATAAACTGAACGTTATCCATTGCTCGCCACTCTTTAAAAGTTAATTTTATCCCGTCTTGTATAAATAAGAAATATTTTTAAAATGTAGGTAATTCTTATTATTACTGTGAGGAACTTGTATGAATTCTGTTAATAATAAAATTGTGAAAATTACCGCACAATTTGAGTGCAAAATGTGCAACACTAAAGAAAACGAAACACTTCATCATATATTATTTCAATTTTTATTGGTACAGATTATGTTTAAAAAAATGCTAAAAGTCCCGAATTTTTATAACCCATGAAGGGTCTTAAGTTCAGAACTTCATAAGGAAGTAGTGTTTCTTGGTCAATCGTTGTACGCAACCATGTACAAGGAGGTGATTTGACTGTGATCACGTTCCATTACCAGATTTTTCACCTTAATTATTTAACTAACAGTACTCATTTTACAGAGGCTTGGTATGACCCAGGTGGGTCTCCAAATACCAGGTTCAGTCCAGGGTTGATATAACAGAATAAATAATTACCTGCCATAGTCGGAATTGAACCCTGGACTCAGTGCATAGCAGCACAATGCCTTACTCACTAATCTATCCCTGTCTCCTTTTTTAGAAAAACATCCTCAATTCCATAAGCATTATTTATTACATTAATTCTGTTGTGGTTCAAATTATTTATATATTTTTTTCATACAAGTACCCCACAGTAAGCCATTTTATTTAATTTCAATCCATGTCCATAGCACTCATTAATAAATATTTTACAATTTTTAAGATTTAAATATAACTAAACCGTATATTTTTTATGCTTTATCATTTATATATTAATCCTAAAAAAAGGGTAATCAGGTGCACTAAAAACAAATCAGTAATATATTTTATTACTACAGTAATTATGATTTATATAACATAGTATTTTTTCAATATATTTATTTCTTTAACTATTAGTTTTCATAAATTCATTGGAAAAATGGCATTTTCATAATATTAAACAAAATATTTTTTTTTAAATATAATTTCAAATTCACACTGAGGATCAAATAGATAATAGTTATTTTGAATTAATAATTTGTCGGTATAATCCTAACATTTTATTAAAATAATTTTAAATTCTCACAAATTTGCTAGCTTTTAAAGTTTTTATTTTTAATGATTAGGGGGCTTGTTTGTGCTTTGCATGAACTTTGCATTAAAGTTCACATTTACTAAAATCATTTATGCACATAATACAGCTGCCAATACCAGTATAGCTATATTGGTAAAATGATATGGATACGGAATTATTTATTATAAATATTTATAACACTCCTGTAATTAAATGATTAATGAGTAACAGGAGAATAATGATTAATGAATTAGGGTTTATTTTTATTTTATGGTGGTCAATTACTGATATATAATTCCGACCGCTTGTTCAGTTTCTACATTTTTCAACTCATGTGCTATTTGTTTTTAATATTAATATAGCCATCATTTTAATGAAAAAATAATAATAATAAATAAGATCTTTGTATAATAAACAATATAAGGAATGGTAAGTTTTGTTATTTGTGTTCATTATGAAATCATGTTATATCAGTTCTCTCTTTAACACTCCAAAGGTAGCCTTAGATTCACATGGAAGGTTGCTACGGATCT
Source organism: Nezara viridula (assembly GCA_928085145.1). Lineage (NCBI taxonomy): Eukaryota > Metazoa > Arthropoda > Insecta > Hemiptera > Pentatomidae > Nezara > Nezara viridula. Next base: position 24,523,941 of record OV725083.1, read on the forward strand.
GTGATATTCACTTCAATAAATCAATTTATTAATCAAAAATACCAACAAATTTCTCATTGTACTGAAATACAAAAATATAAGATGAGTTTTAAAATATATTTATTGAGTAAAAGCACAGTTACATAATTTTAAAAAATATATTAAAAATCAAAACAAAAAATACGTTGACTAAATTTATTTATTAATTTAAATACGATTATATACAAACATAAAAATCAATGGATACTAGGAACAATTATAATAAGATTAAATTGAATTAAAGAAAAATTAATTTAATAAACGACACAACATGAACATCCAAAGCCTAAGCCTAAAGGCCTCCAATTTCCCATCGATAATCAAGTCTGCTCCAACTGAATAACAAGATTGTCAGTTTCTGACCAACTCTTCAAATATGTCCCGAACAAATACCATTCAGTCTATTTCTTTATGTTGTTGACATGTTTCTCGGTTTTCAAATCATACAGATCAAAGTAAAAATTGAAACTTTTGTACACTCATAGTGAGACAAAATATCTCAATTCCAAAGCCACTTGAGTCCTACAAAACATCTAGATTTTTCTACCAGTTGTATGAATTCATGCTATATATGGCATCCCAGAAAAGGCATTGATTTCAATTATATGAGTTGCCATTGCATCTGTTTCCCTTGAAAAATTTCCACGTACTCTGTCCGCAAGTTACAATTAATCCGCAAGTTTTGATACAAAAATTGGACGCAACACAGGTCATCCCACTACTGAATTGTAAGACTTCAAAAGCCAGGAGAATACGTGGAGGGATAAGTCCTCCTCTCCCAAGCGGTATATAAATACATCAAATAGAGCTCGCAGCGGATCTCTCAGATCCGTTGTGACCTTCGGAGTGTTAAGTTTGAAAACCTTAACCTGTTACATTATTCTCAACTCATTTTTGTTGATACTTTAACTATAAATGGCCTATAGTTTTATTAATTTATATTTGTATGTTTTATGTTTATTATCACTATCTGCATTTTTATTTTTTATAATTATTTTGCCAAAATAATCTTTATGTTGAGGTATATTATTATAATTTATTTAGCACAAAATATTTGTTTATTCTTCTCATAACTATGCTTTTATTAATTATGTTGCCTTACAATATCATGTATTTTACGTGTTTAGCATATCCTGTGTTATTATAAAAAAAAATGTTCTAGTTTCTTAACAGGTTGCTTCTTAAAATACTAAAAGATTCTCAAATTTATATCCTCTAAAATAATTATAGTATATTGTCTTGGCTTAATTTGATTTACTATCATTATCAGTAGTATTTTCATAAAATATATTCATCTCTATATATTATTTATTATATATATATATATATATATATATATATATATATATATATATATATATATATATATATATATATTACAATTTTCTGCCTGTATAGAAACAAACATTTTTTTTTTAAATCCATCTAGTACCTTACCCATTTTTTTTTACAAGAATCACTGTTCCCAAAATTTCCTTGTAGTTTCCTTTTCTCTCTTTTGCTTTAATTATCATGCCCACTGGTTCTTTTGTTTTGAGGTTATTGTTTCTTCACATCCTTTGTTGTTACTTTTTTTTTTAATACCGAGTGGATTACCCCTGAAGTTATTTCTGGAAATTTTTTTGTAAGATAATGTTTTTTTCTGAATGAAATAAATGAAAGTAAAAGTTACACATTTTAATATAACTTTCACTTTATTAACAAGAAGTAACATATGGCAGTAACAACAGTATATATATTTTTTCTTTTATCTTTAATTTAAATTAATCCAAATTTCTTACCAGTTGAACCGAAGAACTGGTTATTTTATTTAGTTTCAGTTGAACTAGAGCCATATTTTTTTTTATTTACTTTTTTTTATCCAATTTTGCATTTATATTTTTTAAATTCTTGCTTTGTTTTGCTGGAAAATCACTATAAATACCAATGCATAATTGCATTAATAAATAAACTATGCCAATATTTTATTATTATAAATTCTTATTTAGAAATTGAAACAGTATTAATAAGCTCCAAGAAGATATATAAATAAAAATTCCATTTAATTAGTCATTAAACTTGAATAGAGGTAAGAAAATTATATATTTTGCACATCACACGCATTTATTAGACATAATTCAATAAAACTCCACAATTCTTGATAATTTTGATAAAATAATTTATTTCACATAGATTGAGACCAAAATTTATGCATGTTTCAATTGAAACTTATCCTTATTATTTACTGCACTAAATTAAAAGTACAAAGATACGTTGCTTCAAAATATGCACTGATTCATCACAATCGTTGAATATCAAAGTGCAGGAAGGATATGCATGTTCTGTTCTTAATTTTAATGAAATATTTTAAATTCTATTCATTATACCTAGATTTGGTATCTTGAGGTTTTAATTTTTATAAATTAAGGCCGTTATTCCATCAAAGTTTTATTTATTTTTTAATTGTGGGTTGATGGTTGACTGTAGTGAATAATTGAAGAGAAGGATGGTATGGTTGATCAGTCAAAAATGAAAAGTAGTAAAAATAAATAATTATATTTATTTGTATATTTGCCGACGTTTCAGTCTGAAGTTCAGACTAAAAAATGTAGGTAGAAAAAACTTTAAGGAAAATGAAGTAGATAGAGTGAACATTAAAGTAAAATAAAGTAGGTAGAATAATAACAGTAACAGAGAACTAAGAAATAAATAATAATAACGGCAACAAAGTACGGACTAATGAAATAAACATAATCAAAATAAGGTAACATAAGAAATGAAAAATGGTAATCTTAGACTAAAATGTAAAACAGAGAAAAGGTTTATGAAGTTATATAAGGAAATAATAGATCGTATATTTCAGTTAACCGTTACAGATGGCGCTATCTAGTAGCTCTACTATTTCCTGTTACTATACCGTTGTCTTTCCAAGCTTCTCGGATTGAATATATATGTCTATATCTTTTTTATGTTAGTTATCTCTATTTTGTATATATTGATGCATTTGTTCATAAATCTTATAAACATTTTAACTTCTTATTCTCTTATACGTAGTCAGTATATTTTGATAGATTTTACAATATCTTAATTTTCTATTTCTATTTATTATTTCCTTATATAATTTCATATTCCTTTTCTCTGTTTTACATTTTAGTCTAAGATTACCATTTTTCATTTCTTATGTTACCTTATTTTGATTATATTTATTTCATTAGTCTGTACTTTGTTGTTGTTATTATTATTTATTTCTTAGTTCTATGTTACTGTTATTATTCTACCTACTTTATTTTATTTTAATGTTCACTCTGTCTATTATATTTTACTTTAAGTTTATTCTACCTACATTTTTTAGTCACTACCTTTCACCTTTTTAATTTTAATTCTTTATTATTCAATGTTTATAGTTTCTCATACCTTTTTTATCTGATTCTTTTCTTAGCCCTGATGAAGGCCTGAACTTCGGCGAATATAAAAATAAATATAATTATTTTATTTTGACTGATCACCTCAACCATCCTTCTCTTCAATTATTTACCAACTGTCAACCTTCAACCCACAATTATAAATTTTTATTTTTCCGAGAACAGTTAAAAATGTCCTGATACTAAAATGTTTCCCCTACGTCATCTCTGGAGAGACTGATCAGTCACTCAATCAGTCAGTGGAGGACTCAATTAAGACATGAAATTGGCTCCAATGTTCCGAAACGTTGTCGAGATAAAATAAAAAATAAATAAAATGTTGGTGGAATAACGGCCTTAATTTATAAAATTGAAAGATTTTAAATTTATTTGTACTCCGAAATAAACTTAAAGAACACTTTCAAATGTTTCCATTAATGTGTCTTTTAATGATATTTTAAAAAATTAAATCCACTAATTATTTTATAGTTTTGGTAATTTAAAATATCATTTGGATGTTTTTTTCGTTGTCTTCTCAATTAATGATTTTTAATACTCTTTCTGTTGTTACTGTAATAACATAGTTGGTTATTTTGAATGATATATCATTCTTCTCATTCATTTTTACTTGAATTTGAAGTTATGTTATGTTTCAATTCGAATTCTTGTCTGTCGATTGCCAAAATTGTTCTACTTTTTTTTTCTTTTAGTCACATTTGATAGGTTCACGATAGTTTTTTATCTGTCTAATGAGATTGGGAATTTGCTTTTCCTTTCATTCCTGAACCTGTTCCTTTTTTCCTCATTCTTTTTGAATTTTATCCCTTTGATTTTTTTTTTTTTACATATTTTCCTTTTTCCTCGTTTTTCTTTCTTTTTGGATTTTGTTTTGCTTCCATCTTCCCACACACAAGCTGTTCCAGGCCCCCACACTGACTCCCCGCAAAAATCTCTACTTCAATGTAATCAACATCGGAGGCAATAAGACGCTGACCGTAGAAGGAGGTGGTGTGAATGCTACCGTTATCCAGCCGGACATAGCTGCAATCAACGGCATTGTTCACATAATAGACAGAGTCCTTGGTGTTGCTCATACTACCGTTGGCAAAAAATTAGCTGCAGACCCAATGTTGAAGTAAGTTAATATTTCTTAAATTGTTATTAATTATTTTAAAATAAGGATTTATAATAAACCAACACAGATAATTTTGTGTTATCAATCAAATATGTTTTGGCAGAAGTGTCCAACCATATTAGAAACAGTTTAATCTAGGGTTATTTTTATTTATTATATTTGTAACTATTAACTGTTAATTTTTTTCTACTTGATTAATATTTATTTTTAGTATAGATAAAGTCTTTTTTTTTTTTTTATTTAAATCATTTATGGTCAAATGTCACCAAAAATTCCATTTCCTTTAATATTCTTTTATAGCTGCTGTTTCAGCTTCATGAGCCATTTCAAATATAAACTATGAAAATTATTATTAGTCAATAGAATATTAAAATATCTCAATATCACCACATAATTTGGTAACTTGATGTACTTACATTGTTTTAAATATTATATAATTCAGTATATAATATAATTTAAGTTAGATTATTTTAGTCTTATTTAAATTAAATTAGCTATCATGCTTAGTTCTAAATTATTTCAAGATTCTGTTTAGTAATTATATCTTTATAGTAAATACCAGTAATAATAAAAGGATATTTAATCTTGCAGTGGGCGCACCTTTATTTGTAACACCCGCAAGCGTGCGGTGCATGCAATGCACCACTCCTTTTTGGTGGTGATTAATGTTTTTTTTTCCTGTTTTTTAAATTCTAAATTAACTATTTTGTACATTAATACACATAAATACAATTTCTAATTGTATTTATTTATATTAAATTATGATAACTGATTTTTTTCTGTTATTTTTAACTTAATTTGATGACAGGGAAAAAATAGTGTTTACTTTTTTATTTCTTAATCATTATAAGGCAGAACATATTTATGACATGTTCATGAAAATATTTTATGAATTTTAAGTTAATATGTTACATCTGAGGATATAAAAATAAATATAAATTATTTCTACTTGATAACATAAAACATAAATATGATTACAGAACAACTCAAGTTTACTATAAAAATCAATTAGAAAAATGTAAAAACAAAAAATCAATCAGTTATTCAAATTAATCGTAATCAGATTCGTCTTGCCGTTGACATGAAATGCACTAGACTCAATTACAATGTGGGCTTTGTATTTTTTACACTTGGAACATGTTTTCGTAGTGTTTCTTTTCCTTCCACACACATTTTAAAAACTCCCATTCAACCATAAACACCAAAAATATCCAAGAATTACTAAAAGTATAACATGGAGCACTGCACAAAGTGTGCTACAACAGTTTTCCAAGCAAGTTCATAAAGTATAGGGGGTTGTAAGAGTCAGGGGAAGGTAACAGAAGGATAATAAGAGTTAGTGCAATAAACGATTACCTCGTCATCCGGACACTTTGAGAGATTTGACAGACTAACAACCAAGGCTGGTACATTCCGTGCGACAGCATGCCTGCTCAAAGGTTACGGACTTTTTTTTTTGGTGAACTTTGATTAAAAATAATTTAAATAATAATTTTTTATTCTGAGGTATAGTAATTATATTTTATTCTGATGTATATATATATATTTTTTTTTAAAGTAAAACATATCAGATGGGAAAAGCTCAAGGATTCAACACTCAGCTTGACGATATGAATAAAAGATTTACTTATTTTGTTCCAAGAGATTATGCTTGGAAAAAGCTTGAAACTCGGAATCCTTCTGCTCATAAGAAGCTCTTCATGCACGAATTCGCTTATCATGTGAGTAAATTGCAATTGTATTTTAATTATTCTTAGACACTTAAATTATGTTTCATAATATTATCCTACTATATAAAAGTTAAGCTATGAAAATAATATTAACACAAGTTTCTTTTATCACAATGTTTCATATATTTATATGTATCAGGACTTTCCTGATCCAAAGTTACGGTGGAATGAGCCCTTAATGCTAAAATGTTTAGCTATAATCATGGGGAGGTTTAATAGAAGTAATCATGATTAAAATTACAGGAATATATTTTGAAAAAAATTGATTTAAAATTAATTTGATTAATACCAAAAAATATATAGGTTCTCAAGTATTTGCTTTATATGAGCAGCCATAATTCATGTCTCTCGACCAATTTGACGCTATCCTTGAACCCGAGTGAATCATTGGGAAGGACAATGTCAGATTGGCCCCAAAGAGATTAGCTATAAAACTATGAGTGGCCTGTAGCTGCACCATGTTTGTAGCAATGTGAGGTTGGGTGGACCCCCTTAAGGCTATCTTTGCTCCTCCAAGCAAAATTATAGGCCAAAGATCTACATACTCTATAGAGCCAATTGAAAAAAAAATATTAACCACTGATTTTAATAAAAATTTGAAAGTATTTACACTATTCATCTTCTATATAATGTGATTTTAATGAACCTGCATTATTGTAAGGCAAAACAGATATTGGAGAGACATCTGGTCGTGGCTGACAAAAGTTTCACTATCGCCGAACTGGCAAACATGACCCAGCACGAGGCCAAGCAGCTACCCACCGTTCGAGATGTTGTCAAGTTCAAAGTTAAGGAAAACCAGAGAAGTAAGTTATTGTCATAATTTTCACAGGAACGAAATATATATCATGTTTATTATTAGTACCTTTATTTTTATGTAATAATATATTTGATACTTTTCCAGGCTGATATCATAACTCTTTGCTATCTGATTTTGGTTATTAGTTTTGGAGAGATAAATAAATATATTATGAAACTTTAATTTTTCATATATCATTTGTTTGGAAGAAGAGTGCCAAAAGGCTAAGAAATTCAATTATATTTCTTTGAGAAAAAAAAAAAATCAGAATTTTAATTTTAATATTTTCCTCAATAATAATTTAGTTCAGTTTTTTATTTTTTTTTAAAATGTTACAATTTAATTCAACATTAATTTTTAAATGATCAAAAAATTAAGATTAACTTTTAATTTTAAACAATAATCGTGAGCATTACTAATTAACGAAAGGTCCGCTTTAACAAGCTTTGATTAGTATTTATTATCTGATGATACCATTGGATAAGTATTACACAATGCATAATCGCCATGACATCTTCAACACAACGCAGTTCAGCTCGATTTTCATGAATTATGTCAAAACTCGCGTGGAAGCATAATTATTTAGAATTTTACCATCCCATGGCACTATATGCTTTTCATAAAAAATCATTTTTGGAACTGATAGAAGTACTTTTATATTAAAATATTAAGAATTAAAAAAAACACTGAATTTTAATTTCTCACCAAACTGTTAAAAATTGGTAAAATGGTAGTTGTAGGTACTTTTTCAAAATTGAGATATAAACATTTTGAAGTTTCCTGTTTTTATTCTGGTACAGCTTATGTACATTTACATTTGTAATGATTCATCAATGTCTCAAGATTATTATTTATCTTTTTGCTACAGTATTTAAGTGTTATTTTATTTTAGTTGTATTGTATTGTAGTTTTTGCTACAGTATTTAAGTGTGTATTTAAGTCTTATAAAAGAGAAGTTCAATGAATTTTTAAAATAAATTAGAGAAAACTCTTGCTCAGAATCAAATTGAGTTTAATTAATAATAGAAAACAAATATGATTATATACATACATTAATAATAATTATAGCTTCGATTAGAAAAGAAAAATATATGATATATCGGGTGCTTGTTGGTCTGGTTGGTGGTGGTGATTGTTTAAACACTTTTTAACTCACTCAAAATCATTTCTAATGCTTTATCATTAATCCCACAATGCATTGATTCCCAATATCCCATTTTTAAACCCTTTATGACATACATTTGTAGAAGACAATACATACACATTTATTATCACTGGATTGTTGATAGTATATTGGTACTAGAACTCTGCATAAAATGCAATAATTCTTAACAGAAAATGTTTAAACAATCAGATCGGTGTAAATAATTACAGTACACAAATACAGTAAAACCTTGTTTATACAATCTACGTTGATCTGTATCTCTGGATAATCTTATCAGATTTTTAGACTTTTTTAAAATTTAATATTCATGTTTTAATAATTTTCAACACTATTATAGTCTGATCCCACTTCAGTTAAACTATTAATGAAAACAGAAGACATTCGACAAAATCTTTTTTAAGAAATATTTTGAAAAAGTTATTTTAATGTTTTATAAATGTTACTATATAGTATAGTTTTTTTTAATAAAAAATAGTTTTTTATTAATCATAAGAAATGGTGTCAGCTTATTTAAATAATTTGTTTTGCTTATTGTGCATATTTCTCATTCTATCCGAATTTTCAGATTTCGAGATTTGATTTTGTTTCAATAAACTATACAAAATTTATTTGCAACATTCAATGAGGATTCCTGTTTATTTTTGTCATAAATATAATTTAAAAAAATGCTGTACCACTGCAACCCACGAAGGGTCTTGGGTTCAGTACTATTTATAGAAAGTACTGTTCCAAGTAAAACAGTTGTGCAGGGAGTGTTTCAATCCAGAATCATGTCAACTGCCAGGTTTTCCCCCTTTATCAATTATTTAATTAAGGGTACCCACTTTATAGAGGCTGGGTGTATCCCAGGAGGGTCTCCCGGCCCAGGGTCGCCCACGTCCAATGAAACAATAAATAATTTTTCTGCCATTAGCCGGGATTAGAACCTGAGACATTTAGCATTGGAAGCTCAGTACCCTATCACTGATCTACCCCACTCCCTATAAATATAATAAACATTATTATTGATTAATAAAATAATAATGGTACTAGAATTGAAAGGTTTGCTGCAAGAAGATGATAGTTCTAAGGAATAAAAGAATTATTTTAAGCAACAGAATAGTAAATGTAAGTTCTAACTCTCCCAGGATGGAAATACCTCATTTTTGCCAAAAACATATAATTTTTGTGGTACATTTAAGCTTAAGGTTAAGGGGCTTAATTTATTAAAAATTCTATAGATTATAAAATGCTTCATAACTTTAAAAAACTGCTGGACTGAAGATGGCTTGACTGCCAAAACATAATGAAAATAAAATTTTAATATGTGGAGTATTTTTCTAGTCTCAAGAATTCCTAATAAAACCCATGTATTTTTTTCTTTTTTTGAATTACTTTCTTCTTCTTGGATAGTATTGAAAAGATTAAACACACAACGCAATATGTTCTGATGATACGATGCCCTTTGTCAGTACCACTACAGATTATCACGCTGTGAATGGTATAATGCAATATATAGTAATACAGCTATATCACCATATCGCTGCCGAGACGAATATCGTTTTATTGGGACATATTATACTCAGGGTATAGGAACCTTAAAAACAACATTGGTTTTCTTGTCATCACAGAGATAGAAGCAGCTCTGAGAAAAGGATGGCCAAATGGCTGTGGTTGGTTGTTTTGCCTTTCAACATTTGAGTGTGTTATAACCATAATAATTTTGATTCTTTTTAATAATATTTAAATTGTGAGTTCACTATATATATTTGTAGGGATTAGTATTTATATAGTACACTCCATTTAAATACAATGGATATAATGTTCAGTTACACGTGTTTAAGGGTTATTCATTGGAATTTTCATCAACAGTCCTATTACTTTTTAAAAAGGATTGAATGGTGGTATTAGGTTTAACTGTTCATATTTATTTAATTTTTGAAAATGTATATTTTTAGAGCTGATGGTTTCTTTTATGATGCCAGTTATTTCTCACTCTTTTGGTTGTTTAAGTACATTTTCATTCTTATTCTTATTAGTTAATTAATTAATTGTTTGTAAATAGGACCCATTTTTATAAAAAAAAATAAAGTAATAATATTTGTTAACAAAATTTAAATTTATCCATTTTCAAAAGTATCATATTTATTTTTTATGACCTAGATTTAAGTTCCATTTGTCTTCTTATATTTAAAAAAAATTGTTGATGTTTAATTCAAACTAGGTTGTTTTTTTTTTTGGATTATTTTTAGTGGTTTTTATCATAAAAATAAAATTTTATAAATTGTGGTTTAATATATATTATAAAATTATAAAATAAAATTATAAAATACAATTTTACAATTATAAAATAAAATTTTATAAATTGTGGTAATTGTTTAATTGTGGTTTAATTTATAGTATATAATATGAAGAAAAATAGTATTTTGAATAAAATACCACTAAAAATGAACTTGAATAAGAAAACCCTGTTTTAATGAAAAAATGACATTTTTAAAAAATATAATAACTCAAATAGAATTAAAACTTTTAGTTTAATGTGATTATATTAACACAAGAGGGAACAAATTAGATAAGGCCACCAAAACATTTCTATATTACTTGTGAAAGGTTAAATAAAATACATATATTTTTTATCAAGAACAACACAAGACCTTAAAGAAGAAAGGGTTGACCTAAGTATTACAATTTTGAGTAACAACATAGTCTACAACAATTTACAAGGAATAATTTTCATTAAATATTTGAATGAAATAGTTTTTGTTCTTAGTTATATGTTGGCACTACTGTTGTCCAAAATCAAAGTTGCTAAAAAAAAAAACATGTTTGAAAACGGTCAAAAGGCTGAAATGTTACTGATTAAATATAGAGTAATTTAATAACATTTTGTTAAACATCTGTACTGCTTTATTTTATGGGATTAAACATAGCAATATGGATCCTATTTATCAATTATTAACTAATTAACTATTAAAAAAATGAATAACCTAATAAAAGTTAAAAATCACAAATTTTCTTTACTTTCTTTTATTTTAATTGTATGTAAAAGTTTATTTCATTTATTATTATTTTTTTTTATTTTTTTTTTACCAGATGAAATGAATGAAACAGAGGGTGAGTGCAAACCTGCTCCTAAAAATTTTCTTTTTTCTTGTAATCATTCTGGCGTAACTCACAGTTTTATACACGCATCGTAAAAACCTATGTTTAATATTATCAAAAGCCAAATTGATAAAATTGAACAACGTAAAATAGTAATTCATATTGCAAATGAGTAATATTCATTAATTTTATGCAATAGTATTCAAGTAGTATTTACTGTTATACCAACAGTATCTGGAAAATTTAATACTTAATAAACATGGAAAATTTTATAATAACATAAAAATAGTATATAATAAATCAATCATTTTATAAATAATAAATATTGAGAAAACATTAGCCAACTTTGAAAATGTTAGGTTGTAGCAGAAACGTTGAAAGGAACAATAAAACTTGATAACAGATGATAAAAATCCTAAACATTGCACACTAAATTATTATTATTATTATTGGTTCCTAGAACCTCTTAGGTGGGACATAGAACCATCACAAAGGTCTGCCAGGCGTCTTGATCTTAGCTAGTTCTATGACTTCAAACCAGATCTGTCCGGGGCTGCGCGTTTCCTTCTCTAAAGCCCTCCTCCACGTTTCTCAAAGTATTCGCTGATTTTGAGGTTCCAATCTAGACTCTGTCATGTTATTTTGTTGTGTTAAAATATGACCGTCACTAAAAACTTTTTTGTATAATAGTGACTTTTAAAAATGTTCTCTCGATCTATATGTTCTTTTTTAGTACAAAAATATTTTTCTTAAACGACAATAGTGTCTACAATCTCGTGTTGTATATAAGTCAATTTGGCTTTTGACAATAATTATCTGTTATGCATGGCACCTATTTATAATGTTGGAGCACTCTGCAGTAACCGAAGAGCTTTTTACAGATTGATTAAGCTGATATTTTTAATCATTAAATTTTTGAAATAAAACTGCATATTAAGTATTATCCTTCTATGAATTTGATTTTCTGTTTATAAAATTTTGGAATATTTTTTTTCCATTATATATTATCACAATAAGAAACATAAAAAAATGATAATTTCTAGGTTAATTGCTTTATATCATTGTTGGTTTTCTGATTGCAATCATACTATAAAAACTATAAAGCACAGTTAATTGTTTTTTATTATTTTGATTTTTATGAAGGTGGGTGCTTTTGTTTAGAATTAACATTTGATTTTCACTCTTTACATTGATTAGGTACATTTCAAAATTACATTGAATTGTGAGTTTAATTATATGATATGTAATAGATAGAGAATAAAACTTAAATTTTATATACGATTCACTATCATACTTTTAGCATCTTTTATTGTATAAATGCGTAAATATAAATGCATATGCAAATACAACCAATCTAATACAAGGTATATTTATATATGTATACAGTAGAGAGGAACGAACAAGGCAGCCGCCCTTAGTGCCACTTACTATAGGGTGCCAGAATACCAAACGAATAATATTTCATTTTTAATAAAATATTTATTCTTTATTTTTTTAACAAAAAACAAACAAATATTTGAATGAATCTTTCTAGTAAAAGCATTGCGGAATAGAAGGGGTAACTGAAAGTAAGATAATCTGGAATTAGTAATCTTATAGTTTGCCTCAGGTGCTAGTTAACCACCTCAAAAAAGAAAAAAAGCAATGGAGGAAACATGGAAGAAGAGAATGAGGGTGGGAGGAATGATGAAACGGATGCAGAGCAACCTGATGATGAAGAGATGGAGGATACAATAAATAAATTAAAGAATTACAAAGCTCTAGGATATGACTGAATCCAAACAGAACTCCTGAAGCGCAGTGGTGAAGGTCTCAGAAAAGTCCTCCATGAAATAATATTATCGATATGGAAGGAAAAAAAACCTACCACAAGCATGGAAACGAGGCCTAATAATCTCCATCCATAAAAAAGAAGACCAGGTTTACTGTAAGCATTATAGAGGTATCACACTATTACCATGCGCCTACAAAGTCTTATTCAAAATCATCTTTGGTAGACTTGTTCCCCATTCCAAAAGAGTTCTTGAGAAATACCAAAATAATACGGGAATTCGGGTTCGGCGATCCAAGGGCGCCCAAATCTTTTCTATTAGGATGATTCTTGAGAAGGCACGCGAATATCAAATCAAAACACACCATTTGTTTATCGACTTCAAGTCAGCCTATGACAGTGTTGACCGAAGAGAGTTGTATCAGGCTTTGGATGACAACAACTTTCTCCCAAAATAATATGGATCATCAAAATGACAATGGAAAAGACAAAATGCATTCTGCAGAATGAATCGGACATGTCTGAAGAATTTGATTTCAATACAGGAGTTAGACAAGGAACAAGCCTGTGTGGTTTTTAATCTTACTGAAGAGAGAGCGGTAAGAGAATCTGGAATACAAACAATGGCACAATTTTCAACAAAACCGTGCAGATATTCGGATACACCGATGACTTCAACATTGTTGACAGGTCCCAAATTGCGGGGGCGGGGTGGCCGAATAGGCTAAAGTGTGTGCACTGCACCGCGAGTTGCCTGGCAACCGGATAAGAGATTTGATTTTATGAATGTGAAACATGGCCGCTTACATCAAGGGATGAGCAAGGTTTTTGAAAATAATATATTTGGATCGAAGAAGGATGAGTTAACTGGAGAGTTCAGACGGTTATACAACACCAAATTGCATTAATTGTATCTGTTTAATATAATTGAGGTGATTACATCGTGGCAAATTAAATAGGCTTGTAAAATTGTTGGACTTAATAACAAAGGTATTCCTAAAAGATTAATATTTGCTGTGCCGACTGGTGAATCTGATGGTAGACCAAAGTGAAGGTGGGAAGATTGCATTAAGGTCGATCTAAAGGGACTGGCTGTGAATGGTGACTGGTGGAGAGAAGTATGTAGACAGGGATTGGTGGTGTCGAGTTCGCTAAGCCTTTTATTATTATTATTATAAATTACTATAATAAAACATAAATTATAGTAAAACGCCAATGAGGCAAGAAAGAGGGAAAAAAAATTATTATTACTACTATTACTAATAAATAAATGGGCAGGGTGTGTAGCTCAGAGCAATCCATCTGGAAGCTTCTTCATGACAATGAATGATAGGCAAAAGACCAGGTGGAAGGCTAAAAGGCAGATAGACAGATCAAATCAATGAAGATGTAATAGAGCTGGATGAAGATAACTGGAAACAAATAGCTCAAAATAGGCAGAGATGGAGCTTATTAAGGCGGCAAAAGATATACAAGGTCTGTAATGACAACAGAAAAAAAAAATTATTCCATCGCCGCTAGCAGATGTCTAATTTTATTAACTTCCAAATCTTATTATGGACTATCTTCAGTTCTTCGCATTGCTTTCAGCCCGCAATATTTTTTTTTTTATACTCTTAACATGATTGTTTATTGTCTCCATTATCTATAAATATAATAATCTAAGGAGTTATAATTTCCTCATATATTCCACAAATCATACCTTAAACATTCAAGTGAATAATTTTAACTTATTTTAATTTTCCAGGTTTTTACATTGAATGGAACAATGATTGGATACACGTTTTCCGCCCAGACGTCGAATGTACCAATGGAGTGATTCACGTGATTGACAAGGTTCTTCTTAAGGAAAGTGACATTTACGTGACCGGTTCCGGTTATCATCTCCACCCAACCTTCGGTTTCGTGTTCTGTCTTCTCCTTAGCCGCTATTTGTAGGCATTAGCATGTTAAGATTTGTAATAAGAGTTTCTGTCTTTGTGTGTTATTTTGACCGAATTCGCATGCAACGCTTTTCCTGGTATGGGCAGTGGGATGCTTGAAACGTAGAAAAACAAGAGCACACAACTGTCGTTAAGTAAGGAAAAGTATGCAAAAAAATAAAATGTATGATCCCTAATATGAAAGTGAAAAAGTAGAGACCCTTTTTTTGAGTAATTAATACAAACCTAAGACATAAATGTGTTGACCATTTGTTCAAGACTGACTGATTTGAAGACATAATGGGTCTCTTTCCTCGAATTTTCTTTTTCACTTTCGATTTTTATCAGCTGATTCAATTTATTTTAAAAAAACAAAAAAAATTAAAACCTAAAATAGAAATTTTAAATTGTAGAATTTGGTAAAACACACTAAGTTATTATTTCTAGCCAAAATGAATAAACAAAAAACTATTTTGATTTATTTATATACTAAAAAATAATATTGTTAATTATACAATTTATTATTTTGGATATATGACTAAAGGACTAGATCGGTGCATTAGAAGTCAAAATAGTTGAAATTTTATTTCTGATTTAGGTTATGTTTATTCATTTTGGAAGTTTTGTAAGATTCTTGGGGAGAAGATCTATGAAAACAGTCTAGTCTTTTTTTTTTTTATTATAATTATTAAATTTGAATAAAATGTATGCGTTTGTATAATTCATCGTGTTTTATTTTCGTTCTTGTGTTTACACATTATATTTCTGATTCAAAATTGCACAATTGTTATTTATTAATACTAGAAAAATATAATTTTGATAATTTTAAGATAGTCAAAATTAGATTTCTGTAAAAGTAATTGTCGAAATAACTTTTCCTGGTAGATTTTGTTTTCTTTTCTTTTTATATGATAAGGCAGTTTTTTAAATTTTATTTTTTATTTTTCTTCAAGCAATTGAAGTTAAGAAATTAATTGAGATTAAAATAAATATTTATTGTATTATTTTCTTTTGAGGTATTTGGAACGTTTCACATGTTCTTTTATAATTATATTATTATAGAATTTTGAATTTTTAGTTTTAAAATAAACTGTAAATGGAATAGAAAAATTCCATAAATTAAATATTAAAAAATAAGTCCAAATTTAATGTTTAAATGTTACTAAATAATATATGTACATATAATCTGCATCCATAATGCAGTTGTTGATATTTTTTTCTTGTAAATTGAAGTTATTATATGATCGGAAATTCTAAGATTCTATATTCCATAATATTGCAATTTTATTGGTATTCTTCAAATATTGTATTTGCACTATTTTTTATCGACCAGTAATTTATTAATGAAACTACAGAGGACAATATATAAATTATTTTTTGTATTGTGTTCTGATTCATGTATAATATAAGATATATTACTTCATATAAAGCATTTATCGTGTTGGGAATAACTTATGTTTAATTAAATGCTAAATATTCCATTTCTCATTGTCCATTGTTGTTATTTTATTTTTTCTATTAAAGATATAAATAGCCTTATAGTAAATGTCAGTGTGTAGTCAACTTCTTAACAACTAAAATAAAAAAAAATGTTAAATATAAATTTGTGAAATCTACTTGTTATTGTATGTTAGCCGTAAAAAAAAAAAAAAAAAGATTCATGGATTAAAGTATAATTTAAATGCTGTAAATTTTATAATAAGGTGTAATAAAATAAATCATGATACTGCCAATATTTATAAAGCCTGTTGTGAATTTATTGCAATTCTTTTAAAAACATATTCTGTACTGTTATAATTCTTAAAACTTTGTAAACAAAGGAATATGGGACTTATATAATTAACTGTTTGGTTTTAACAGAAAGCTTAATTTAAAAAAAATATATATGTTTGAATTTAAATGGCAGTTTGGCATGGGTTATACTTACGAGCATTGCATGTTTTGTCTCTACATTATCTATTTTTGCATTATTTACCTCTGTTTTATTTAGATGTAATATAGATATTTTAGCTGTACTTCTAAAATGATCGAATTTCACAGTATATTCACTTTTTAAAATATAAGTGTAATAATTTAAAATTCAAATCTAGCTCCTTCAAATTACTGCTCATCTTATTTTAATTATAACTATTTTAATTTTTAACATTTGTCAATAATTTGAAAGGTTATCCTCATGAAAATTAAACAATGAACAACATCGATAATTAAATTTTATTTTTTATCATATCTGTCCATTTTTGGTTCAAAATATTTTTTTTTTAGCTTTTAAAATCTTTGAATTTAAGTATTAAAAATAAGGTTTAGATATTTTAAGAAAGCAACACCATATTTTTTGAGATAAAGTTATAGCAAACAATTTTGGGATCATTTCTTTGTACACTAGCTTTCTAATTGTTGGAAGATATAACCCATATAAAATAGAAATATGTATGATTAAAATAAAATAAAAACAGTTACAAATTATTTGGATAGAGTCTTTGATTCGGTAAAGGTCCACATAGATTTTAAAATGCTATTTTTTATAATTTGGTCTTTTATTGAAATTTTATTTTAAAAACGGCAATAGTGGAATTAATTTAAGTGCGAGTATTGATGGATTTTGTGCGCTAAATGAATGAAATTATGTTTTAAGGGTTTTCTGAGGAAGGGTAAAAGCTTTGAGTCCTATGTATATTTAGGGAACAATGTACATACAACTTTGCAGTAGAAATATAAGCATGGTTTAAAATGAATCTCAAGAATTGCTGTTTAGATCTGCCTTTCATAATTATTAATAACTTTACTTATTTAAGAAAAAAAACAAGAAGAAAAGTGAATTGTTCGCAATACCATAAGTTCAATATGCTATTAATGTTGTAAATAAATAAATGTAATATATGTTTTTTTCATTATGCATGGACATAAATGAATAAAAATCTCTTAAACTTTACATCATGCTCTATTCTTATGCTATTTTTTCTTTGAAACCTTTCTAATTCTTACTATGTGAATCTAAGTTATGATTTCACAGTCAGATGAGAAAATAATATGATATAAAATAATATTTGAAACTCGGTGCACTCGTTCCAGATTCTGACCATTTGGAAGCTATCAGTTGCGGAGTTATTTTGAACCCAAGGTATGTCCTTTATCTGTTATTTGTGTCATAGCCATGATCTTATTTATATTCTATTTAAATGTTTTATTCATAAAATAAATGTTAATAAGTTAATTTAATAATTTTTTTTTTAATTTAGGTTTTGACTGAATGCTGATTTTGGTACACCTGAATTTCTGTATTTTAAACAAATCAATGTAAGTTTCCTACATTTGATATATATTTATATAAAATGTAACAAATAATTGTAAAAATATACAGAATTGAATTGATACTTTAGTTGTTTTATTATTTATCCATCCACCTAAAAACAATATATATATTTCATATAATATAAAATTGTTTAATTTTTATGATAACTTACAGTCATTTTTATGATAATTTTCAGATATTTTGCTTTTCAAAAATGAGCGAATACGCAAGAAATCGAAGTGTTGGGGGATTGCCGTTCTAATTTTGCATTGCTATGTGTGGCCAGGAAGGCATATATCCCATTTTTTAAAAGTTGAATAAAAACGTTATAATGCATTTTTGAAAGCTAAGTTTTTTTTAATGTCTTTGTAGATATCAGGATGCAACAAATTGGTAGAAACTCACAAATGAGCTCCCGCAGTCCAAGGGTTAAAAAGTGATTTAGTGCTCTAGCATTATGTTACATAATTTCTAAGGAGTATTTAAAAAAATTCATAGCAAATATCGTCAATCCCAGCAGCTTTATTATTTTTTAAATACCTTTGCTTCTTATGTATTTCTTATAAGTGTAAATATAATTACCTATATATATATACATATGAGGCAGCAAAAGATCTAGAATGTTTATAATCCTAACAGGAAGAAACAAAAAGATGTACATATTTTATAAATGTATATCGACTACGGTTGCTTGGTTTATGGACGACTGTCTGCAAGACTTGAGACAAGATTGAAGAGACTCATAAACTTTTTTTTTTTTCTTGTCCTCCCCTTCCTCGCCTTTTAGGCTATACAGGGTTTTCCTGGGCCGGAGAGTGATGGTGGGGAATATAAAATCCCTTTTGTCACCAGGACGCGAACTCTTACTTTTTTAATATCCTATAACTCTGGTTATGTGGTTGCCAGGCAACTCGTGGTGCTGTGAAAAAGCGTTAGTCCATTCAGCACCCCGCCTTCTAGAGACTTGTGAACTGTTTCATAAGAATCATCTTTGGGATTCGCAAGCATTCTCATGTTTCCTGCTGGTCCATTTATTTGAAGTGGCTATATCCTTATAAAGACGATGCCTTCTTGGTGTTTTCCTTTTCCGAGTCCTCAGAACCAAAAATCTACCCTACATCCTAGAACTCCTTACTCTATGTTCCTCTATCCACTCTCTTAATACCATAACTGAACCTGTTGATTTATATATTCCCTATCATTAAACTACTTTCTTCAGCAAATCGTTCGTCATTCATACAACCACCTTCTGTAATTACAATAGCTCATTAACGATTAATGGACAAGCACCATTTGATTTGATTTTTTTTTTGTAATTTTGTATATATGTGAACCATATAAAATTCACTTTTGTTACTTAATATACTGTACACAATTCAATTAACTGTATTGTAATTAACAGTTTAATGACAAGTACCTCTTTTTATTTCGTCAAGCCAGACTCGCGTGCTAAATTTTTTTAACTCTGTTGTTATTCTAAGGAGATCTTAGTCCCAGAATAAAAAATTTTCATTCATTCTTTATTTTTCTTTTGCATAAAAATCTAGTTCCTAATAATAACAATACACTTTGCTTTTACTTCAATATGTATGACACTTTGGTAACATTTTTATGAAGTGATATATTAATACAGAAAGTGTGTGTGTGTGTGTGTGTGTGTCTTTCTCATCAAACATTATATATTTTCACTTCATTCCTGATTAGATTGCTTTTTTAAACCTCAATGATTTCCATATATATTGATTTTTACTATGCTCTATAAGATAAGAACATAATTCTTTCTTTGTCTATACCTTTTATTTCATAATCTTAGATGATACTGTTAACTTTAAATTTAACCATAACTAAAATAATTATAAAACTATAAAAAGATATAAGGTGCTTATGATATAAAATAAAAAATCCAAACTACAAAGCTATGAGTTCAAACATATAGGTGAATAGTTATCATGCCAAGGTTTCGCCAATTTAGGTTTCCTCAGGGCAGAAAAAACAACGCATATATGCAGAAAGAAAAAAAAAAATTATGTAACCTTACTTAGTGGTATTAATAGAACCTTCTTTTTCCTTCAGTATGTATTTGGATGGTATTGTGAGATGTTAACTGCAATATTTTTTTTTTCTTTTTCTTTCTGCATGTATGTGATCTGATGAAGCCTGAGTTGGCGGAACGTTGGTAAGTCAACTATTCCCTTGTAAGATGGAGGCTTATGGCTTTGTGGTTTGCATTTTTATTTTATACCTTAACCATTACCTTTAAATGAACTGTAAAAATTTAAAGTTATTATTGAAAAAACAGAGGAAAAACTAAGAAATATTTATTTCTGGAAGTTTATCAGTTAGAGATTATTTTACAATACAATGCGGTGTTCCAAATTCAATATCAAAACTTATTAACTGTTCAGGACGGGGTAAGTAATTTTCTTGCACTGCTTCGAGGACACTTTTAGTACTTGATAATTTTGAAATCATTTTTAAAGCCTGGAACATACAAAATTGTTTTATAATGTTCCCTTACTAAAATCTTATCATTAATATTTTTTTTCATAATTTATTTTTATTTGATTACAGCAGTGTCATACACACCGCTCACTAATTTTAAAAGCAAAAAAGTTGAAAACTGTGTGGCAAACAATTTTACTTAAAAAGTTATTAAAATTTGAGACAAATACCAATTACTGTAAGTTATGAAATTGGTATTTTATCAATACAATGTGTTTGAATAGAAAACAAAATTATTGTCATGTCAATATTCGCAAAAGGTAAATAAAAAGTTTAAACTCAAAATAGTTGGAAATGTTTCTGTACCTCATAAAAATATTTCATAAATTTTTCATTAATTTATAGTTAAATTTTGTTCCAACGATTGAAATTTTTGGAAAATTTATTTCCTAAAATTTAATTTATGTGGGAATTTTCTTTTAAATATTGAAATTGTTAATAAAAATAACTGTAACGTCACTGCTAAAGTGACCTTATTTGGATTTTTTAGTTGACAGAATGACTTACTCCAATTTCAAAATTTTTAAAATTAATTTTAGTGATATTTCTAATAAGGAAATTTATACCTTTATTTACAATTCTATATTTCAAAATGCAGTCACCTACTCTGAAATCAACTTACTCACCTTATACGACTTACTAATTCAGGGTTTAATTTTAATATTAATTACTCTGGAAGAAAAAGAAAGAAACTATACAAAAATAATGTTTAATCCTTTGACTATGGACGGGATACATGCCTTCCCGTTAGGAGTTGGGTTACTGGTGCGGCTGGGATATACGCCTTCCCACTTTGTCTGTCGCCACTTAAACAGGTGAGGGCAAGTCTCGCCTTCAGCATTTGACTTGTGGCTGAAGCATTCATTAGTCCTCTGTAGCTGTAGCTGCAGGATTCTGACCATTTGGAAGCTATTAGTTGCAGATTTATTCTGAACCCAAGGTATGTCCTTTCTCTATTATTTGTGTCATATGCATGATCTTTTTTATATTAATTTTTTTTTTTTTAATTTAGGTTTTGACTGAATGCTGATTTTGATACAAGTGAATCTCTGTCTGCTGAACAAATCAATGCAATTTTCCTGCATTATATATATATATATATATATATATATATATATATTTATATGTATGTATATATATATATATATATATATATATATATATATATATATATATATATATATATATATATGTATGTATATATATATATATATATAATGTAATAAATAAATGTAAAAATTACAATGTAATAATACACATTACATTAATAAATGTAAAAATATACAAATTAAACTTATATTTTAGTTGTTTTATCATTTTTTCATACACCTAAAAACAATATATATGTTCACTAGCGGATCCAGGATTTATTTTTGGGGGGAGCTTCAGCCCGAAAGTTTTTTTTTTTCATAAAAATAACGATAATTACTTTGGAAAAAAAGAAAGAAACTAACTACCTGTATGAAATGGTGTTTAAGTTATTCCTAAAGCCCTTTTAAATCTAATTACACGAATAATAATAGTTTAAGAGATACTTTTTTAATATTTTTTCGATAAAACATGGTTATATTTTACCATTTTGGGGGGAGCTTCAGCCCGAAAGCCCCCCCCCCCGTAGATCCGCCCGTGTATATGTTTCATATATAATATAAAAGTGTTTGCAAGTCAAAATAAATATAAATACTATAATAAAATTTATAACTGTGCTATGTTTCAATATGGAACTTTTTTAGATAAAAAAAAAATTTGTAAATACAAAGAAATATATAATTCGAATCCCACCATCGGTGTCCTATTTTTTTAGAAATAATATAATTTAATTTTTATGATCACTTACAGTTATTTTTATGATAATTTTCAGTTATTTTGCTTTCCAAAAATGAGCAAACCCGCAAAAAAGCAAAGTGTTGCGGGATTGCCGTTCTAATGTTGTATTGCTATGTGTGGCCTGGAAGGCATATATCCCATTTTTTAAAAGTTAAATAAAAACGTTAAAATGCATTTTTGAAAGCTAAAATCTTAAAAGGTGACTCAAAATAGCATTTTAAACAAGAGAACAAAAAAAATCCGTTTTTTTTAACGTCTTTTTGGATTTCGGAACCCGCCATCTGGTAAAAACACCTGAATTACCTCCCGCAATCAAAGGGTTAAGTGGTCCCGTTAAAAAAAAAAAAAAAAAAATGGCTTTAACATTTTCGGTAAAATAGCAACAATTTATAAAATTAAAAATATAAAATTGCACTTTCGGTAAGTCGAATTACTCCGCAATCGACATTTTTAGAACCAAGAGAGAATATTTTGTTTGTACTGTGGTAATTTAACATACACTGTAGTTCAAGCTTACCGACAGTTACTATCTGAAATGAACATAGTTTGTACTGGCGTGTCATCTTTTAAGAAACAGCGAGAACTCATTCAATGTCTTAATAAATATTAAATAAGTTTTTATAAAAAAAAAATATTACTTTCCAAGCAGGTTCTGGAACTGAAACGCCATAGCATAAAGAACTCCCTTTGTTGAGAAAATTGTCAATGGTGCTTTTCATTGTAATGCAGTATAAGCCTCCATATTTTTTGAAAACATCATAAATTCTCTTTAAATTGAAAATTCATTAAGCATTAGTATGTTACAATAATGAAAAATGGAGGATGAATAAAGCTAAGCTGAATACTCACAGTTTCATAAATCAAGTCACTGCTGTAAAGAATTCTTCCTTGGCTTGTATTAAATTTTACAAGTTCTGTTAGAAGTGTTGGAAAAGTGCTAATTGTCGGACCTTCAACATACATAAGCACTTGATTCACACAGTCTATGCAGAAACCTGAAAAATGGTTTAAAAAAAAACTACAGACTTACTGGTTATGTTTTCACAATAATAATCAGAATAGTTAAATTGTTCTAATTTCTAATTCAATTAATATTTATTTTTAGTATCAACCTTCCCTGCCTTTCGAAAATACAGGCCATGAAAACATTAACCTGTTAAGCTGGTCATCCACTCTGGTGGTAATCATCTTCTCCATCCAGTTTTATACACTGTCTGAAACAAATTTCCCTCATCGTCTTCCAGGAGCTTTTCATGATTAAAATGGGTGCACTGTCGTTTTCCAACCGTAGAAAAATTCTTCGTAGTACGGGTAGTTATTCTTGGTCACTAACTAAGGGAAATCGTTCTTTGAATTCCCAAGGCAATACAATTAAGAGGATGTGTTTAGCGTATTTCAGGACGCCGCAGCATATGGGTTCGATATACTTCCCAAATTGTAGTGTATCCTGAAAGACACCATTCTCTGTAAAAATTTGCAAGGCCCAGTGTTGTAGAAGCTGAGATGAGCATATGCTACTATAAGTACTGAGTTTTACTCTAATAATAATTTAAGGCTTAGCGAACCCGGAGGTTCACCACCAATCGCTTATTGCCTCCCTCCACCGTTCGGCATCCAAACCCAGTCCCTTCAGAACGGCTTTAACGCAATCTTCCCATCTTCGCTTTGGTCTGCTCCTCGGGCGTTTACCATTCGGTTCAGCAAATATCAACAGCAAACTCTATTTGATTCACCGCGATATAATCACCTCAATTATATTAACTGAATACAGTTCACGCTATTTGGCGTTGTCCAACCTTCTGAACTCTCCGGTTAATTCATCTTTCTTTGGTCCGAATATTCTACGCAATACTTTATTTTCAAAAACGTTAAGACGTTTCTCATCCCTTGATGTAAGCGGCCACGTTTCGCATACATAAAGAACTGTAGGTAAGATAATGGTTTTATAGATTCTAGTCTTTAAATTCTGGGACAAGATGTGCGAGCTCAGTAGTTTTGTCACAGAAAAATAACAAGCATTTCCCGCCTTCAGCATTTTACTCAAATACTGACCTTTTTGAGTACCAAATAATTTAATTACTAGCTCAGTTGATGTCAAACGATTAACTGAAGTAGTGATTGAATTTCCGATAGTGATTCGATTTGAGTAAAATATTTCGCACTCTGTACTCAGAGTAGCGAACTCTGCGTGGGAGGAACTATTTTGCTTGTAACTTTCATAGTTGTCCCACATTACCGATTTTACTCTTCTGTCTTATCCTCCCGAATAATGTTTTTTTTCATATTCTACGATTTTCGTTAATCCTCACCTGAAGATTAAGACGGCAGACCTGTTGAGCCTCATTGCTTAAACATATGATTCAATGTGTCTCCTCCCAGGAGGTCGAGAAGTACTCCTAAAATCTGTACCGTCTCATGAGACAGGGTACGGTACACCCTGGACACACATAGAACATTTCATTGATAATTTCTTGTTCGAGCCGTGAGAAAGATTCTGATACCATGATTGAGATGCCTACTAGAAAATATTCAAAACTATATCTTTAAATGGGATCAACGTACCTTCCATTCGACTAAGGCTGTTTAGGGCAAGGACCATCCTAGATATTCCGAAGGATGATGTTAAATTTCTCTCTGAGCTTCATATCAAGGGTGACTTTACTTGTACGTATTATTATGCCAACAATATTTCAATATTAAATTTTTTTCCGTGGTCCACTATGATATAAATTTTTATTATCGGCAGTACTAACATGAAACCCACATACTAGACTCAAAAGACAAGAACTCAACCGAAGATACGGCCAGTTATACAGACTACTAAACAGAAAATCTAAACTTTCTATTGAAAACAAATTACTTATCTGTAAGACAATCCTGAAACCTATATGGACATAAGGACTTGAACTGTGGGGGGACAGCAAAATTTTCTAACATCACACGTTAGAAGACTTGCAATCAGTTTTATCGCGATCCACGATCCATATCTAGGAATATAACTTTTTTTTTTTTAATTATTTTTTAATGGACTTTACAACTGTATTACATAGAGAATACAATAAGTAAATGAGAAATTTGTAACATGGCATGTACAACATGAAAAGAAACTACCCATTGGTAGAACTCAAAGGAATATAACTTAAATTCTTAATGTCATATTATGAAAATATGGCATTTCTAACATTATGAAATAATATTATTTTTTTACCAGTAAAGTAGGCGTCTTGAGTGGTAGTGTCTATCGGATCGTAGGAATCTTCCTCATCAGATATAATCGAGTTATCGGGTTGAAATGTGAAAATAGACTTCAAGACCGGAGGTTGGTTTGGCTTATACATTTTTCGAAATGGGACTAATGGCAAGCTATAACCCCGCATATCCAATGATTCCCTGTTGTACATGAATATTGCCTAAAAAGTTATACACATCTTTAAACAAGTTAACGATTAATGTCAGTAATATATATATTTTAAAGGAACCAGAAAGTAATGTCCATGGGCTTTTATTTTTAATCATTGATAGGAGCAACCTCATTATCAACAACCTTATGCCACCTAGTGTGCAAATTTTCAATGCAGGATCTATAAAAATAAATTGTTTTTTGAGCAAAATACATAGAGATTGTGATGTCAGGAAACAAATGAGGCTCTCTGTTGATAAACTTTATATCACAATACACTACACACCTTTAATTACTCTACATAAACATCACACTATCAGGAACAAGGGACTACTACTCACTGAGTAACCTCACCCAAACCAACCTGTTTTGTTTACAATAGCTTAGCAGTGCTGCCAGATAACATGCATTAACTCTACAGAGATAGCATTATTCAAATTTGTAAATCTTTTGGCCCATAGAAAGTGATGAAACTACACGAACAAATGGAAATCCGATGGTATGGTGGATCAACCAGTATCTCCCACCCCAATTTATTCATTTTTTCCTTAGTTCGACTTACGTAGTGCGATCTTGCATTTTCATGTTGCAGAATAATGCCTTTTCTGTTGCCAAATACTTTTTAATTAAAGATTGATTTACACGATCCAATTATTTACAGTAAAGATCTGCATTCACAGTTTGTCCAGTTTTTACCACTTCAAAATGAACAAATCAGGAATATTTCACCAAATACACAAAAGGGTGTTTTTGGGATGTAAACCTGGCTTAGCACTACTTCGCACTAGCGGATCCAGGATTTAATTTTGGAGGGCGGGGGCTTCAGCCCGGAAGCTTTTTTTTCATATATATAACAATAATTACTTTAGAAAAACATAAAGATACTAACTACCTATATGAAATGGTGTTTAAGTGATTCTTGAAGTTCTATTAAATGTAATTAAACGAGCAATAAAACTTTAAGACATAATTTTTTAACATTTTTTACCATAAAACATAGTCACATTTTACCATTTTGGAGGGGCTTCAGCCCGAAAGCCCCCCCCCCCTCGTATCCGCCTGTGCTTCTTCGTGAAGATTGTTTTGGAGAGAGCCACTGCCTTTTGCGTTTTGAATTATTATATAGGACCCATTTTTCATCTCCGGTGATCAAGCCATCAAAAAACACTTCTGTATTGTGCCGTTGAAGCAATAAGTTGCATGTGTTGGTTTCCCAATCTGTTGCATATGTTCTGCGATGGCACTAGCGGATCCAGGATCTAATTTTGGGGGAGGCTTCAGCCCGAAAGCTATTTTTTTGATAAAAATAACGATAATTACTTTGGAAAAAAAGAAAGAAACTAACTACCTGTGCGAAATGGTGTTTAAGTGATTCCTAAAGCCCTTTTAAATTTAATTACACGAACAATAATACTTTAAGAGATACTTTTTAAATATTTTTTTCGATAAAACATGGCTATATTTTACCATTTTGGGGAGGGCTTCGGCCCGAAAGCCCTCCCCCCGTAAATCCGCCCGAATCGATAGGAGTCTGAAAGATCGTAATTACCGGATTTAAATTTGAAAAACCACCTTTGGCATTTAAGAATGTCTAGTGCATTTGGATAAACATCGCAAATATTTTTGTTAGCAACTGTCTTGCGAAACTCAAATAGCATGGAATGCCAGAATATGTACCTCTTCTGGTATTTGGCTTACCATTTCACCACACTTTACAACAAAAAAAAATTAATTTAATTATTTGCAACTAATGAAGTCACTCTAACTATAGAATGTCTTTGCCACGACATAGACATGAGCTGACAAATGATAATCGAATCATCAAATGACAATCAAATCAAAAACATTACTTTCTGGTTATATACATATACATACATATATATATATATATATATATATATATATATATATGTCTTTATGTGAAGTATAGAGTTTGCACAAGAAAAGGTTATAGTTATCAGAATTGATATTGGTTCACCTCATTAGTAGATCTAGAATGTAATTTTTTTTTGGGGGAGAGCTTCAGCCCGAAAGCTTTTTTTCATATATTTATAACGATAATTAATTTGAAAAAAAAAATAATTTAACTACCTACATTAAATGGTGTTTAAGTGGCTCTTGAAGTTCTATTAAATTTAATTACACGAACAAGAAAACTTTAAGAGATAGTTTTTAATACTTTTTTCTGTAAAACATGGTAATATTTTACCATTTTGAGGGGAGGAGGGTGAGGGGAGGGGATTTTCTGCCTGAACCTCCTCCCCATATAGATACGTCTGTGGTTCACTTTGTTAACAACGTCTCTGAAAAATTTATATTAATAAATACAAAATTTGTTCCTTGTGTCGTTTATTTTGAAAGTCAATCCTAATCATTATTGACAATTTTTCAAAAAACGCGAAAATATATATTTTCTATTCCTTGTTATACCAAAACCAATATTTAAAAAAAAAATTATAAATTGTTTAGTTTTGGAACATAAATTCGAAAATCACTGATTATTCCAGCAGTAAATAAAATATATTGAAACTTGAATTTCTTTTGGAAAGAAATAAACTTCAAGGCTCGTTTTGGAGAGAAAAAATTATGTATGATTCAGAGGGAAAATGTCATAAAAATCATACTATAAATCATTAACTAATTTTTTAATTAATTTTTTTTATTTGTTTAAAACGGTTATAAAAGTTTGATAATTTTTTTTAATAATGCTAAAGAAATTCAAGTTTCATTACATTCCTTGAAAAAAAGGCCGGTTTCGGAAATAAACTTATTTTCTTCACAAGTCCTAAGAGAGATGCTTTTTATCTGAGGTATATAAATAAAATTTAATTACAGCATTTACTATCCCAAAAATTTTTCTTTATTTTTATGATGTTTCGAGATCACTTTCTTATCCTATCTTCAGACAGTATTACAGTACTTCATACTACATCAGACAGTACTTATATTATCTTATTTTTAAAAAGATTTATCATAATTTTTATATTTTCATAATTTATCCCTTAATTATATTGTGGACTCCTCTTGGTAGAGCCTAGTCAGACACTGGCTTATTTTTATACCATTTGTTTTAATATTTATTTTTTATTAAAAAATAATTGTATCATCGGATTCTTGATTTTTTTTTTTTTTTTTATACTATTTGATACTTGTCTCGATTTCCATAAAAATTGATCAGGGTTTCTTTTGGAAATAAACGACTCATTTGTTCTGTGATGTTTAAAATGTAAAAGGACATTTTGTATTTTGAGCTCAAATATGTTTCTAATTTCTCGCACGAATCCTACTTTAGCGAGGAAACAATAAGAGGTATAATAATAATTTTTCAAAATTTGATGTAATAAATTTTTTATTTTTTAAACTTTTATTATGATATTTACAAATGTATTAGTATGAATACATCAAGTAAATGTGTACAAAGGAATATTATCACATGAAACACGCTTGTTAAGAAACTACCCATTGGTAGCACTCTAAGTAATAAATTTAAATTTTAAAACCAATACCATATTTATTTCTGTAAAATAAACTAATATAATGGATTACCTGTAATGTTTCTGTTGCGAATTCTTTGTCCACTAATATAGTGATGACACGACTGAATGCATAATTTATGCATGGATCTGTATTAACCAGCTGAGGTGTCAGTAAAAATGCACATTTTGCTGTCAACTGTAAAGAAAAAAAATATTATTGTATAGAATATAAGAATCAACTGTATTCTGGGACAAAGTCTCTTAAGAATAACAATATTGGACATAAAAATTATCATTAAATGTGGCCCAAATACATATTAAAATAAAAAAATAAGTAATAAGAGAACATAGCTATACAGATATATTAAAGACAAAATATGAGCAATAAGGCCACAACATTGCAAAATAGCTGCTACAACCAATAAAGTAAGAAATAACTAAATGAAATCGGAAGAACGATAAATTACTTTTGTTGGAACACCATTTTAGTAATGAAAAAGATAATAATAAAAAGTAAAAAAAAAATATAGATAAATATTTAATAATAATAATAATACTTTATTTATTCTGGGACAAGTCCCTTTAGAATAATACATAAGGACAGTAATGTGGGCTAAGGAGCCTCAGAGATACATAAAAAGAAATGTTGAGTAATGAAATAGTCATATTAAAAATTATATGTAACTTTCTAACTTAAGTATGTTAATAATAAAAAAAAATTAAAATAAACTAAAAATAATGAAGAACAATCTAATAATTTATATACATATTTACAGTGGTATCTATTTACAATTTTATGGGGACTGGATGGATAAGAAATGATTGAACAGGCGGGATTTAAAGGTAGGAAGGGTATTGGATCGACGGATGCTGGGAGGGATGGAGTTCCATAAGCAGACCCTACACGGTAATTCATGAATGAACGTCACAAGAAGTTCCAAGATTGCCCACTATCGCTTTGATCATGAAGACCCTTACACGTTCAATCATTACTTATCATTGCTGAAGCCATTTTAGCGCAGTTGTAAACAAAGAAACAGCATAGATATTTGGACATTGTCATTTATAATATTGGGCATCAAGAGAAAAACGGAGATATAATAATTACTTCCTAGTGCCTGAAAATCGTTTAGACCAAAGTTAGTCCAAAATATAAGTCAACTACATACAAAAATCTATGAAAAGTATTGCGAAAATAATCAATTTGTTAAGAAAAATGGAAAAATTAATGGCAAATAAACACAACAGTTAAAGATTTTTTTCTATAAGTAAATTGTGAAGTTTCCACTTTTTTTTCTCTCCAATTTATTGCCTACTTGACTATTTAAAGAAAAAATAGTTGAAAATGTTTAATAATAATATAGACTAGGGATATAAACAACTATTTACTTTTATGAAATTATTTACTTAATAACGAGACCTAGGTAAACTAACCTATCTAGTAGTAAGGTTAGTCTCATATCGTTTTGACAAAAGTTAGTAAAATATAAGTCTACTACTTACAAAAATTAAGGAAAGGTATTGCGAAAATAATAAATTTGTTGAGGAAAATGGGAAAAGAACTGATAAATATACACAACGTTAAAGTTTTTTTTTTTTTCTTTCAAGTAAATTGTGAAGTTTCCTCATTTTTTTTAATTTGTTGCCCACTTGACTATTTAAAAGAAATAGTTGAAGATGGTTTAAAATTATAAACAAGGGATATGAAAAATTATTTAACTATTTACATATAATGAAAATCAGGAATTTATAATGGTTGTGAGGCCTAGGTAACCTAACCTATCCAGCAGTATGGTTAGTCTCCCCACTACTTTTACCTCAGTCCCCCCTCCACTTCTCGTGAATGAACCTTTGATTTCCGGATGTTCGGAAATCCGCAGCGCACCACCATCAGTACTTCATTCACTACCTTACACGACAATTCGGAACGTCATTAGTCCAATTCCGACTGACCGTGTAGGGTCCCCTATAAGGATGAGGATCGGATAATGAACGATCTGTCGAAAGCAGCGGTTCGGTGGGCCCTTATGTACAAATCAGGAGACTGGGAACGGGTATTGAGGGAACCAACAGAGGATTTTAATTGAAGAAGCTCGGAGATGTATGAAGGAAGGTGGGATTGGATAGGAAGGATAAAGCCACTTCAACTCTACATCATTTACAATAAATGATTTACGTCTTTACCTTAGTATGTTTAAATGAGTACTCATAATGGTACTGTAAACATTAGAAAAGTTTTATCTATATACTAAGACGTAGATTGATAGGAGATAACAAAAGAAGAAAAAAAAGATAATATACATATAGAGGAGTGCGTTCAATTTTATTAAAAAATTAAATACGTCTCGAAGATTTAAAATCTTATGAATAGAAATGAAACAATTCTAAGTGAAAAGTAACTGGAAATCTTTTCCATGCTCATAAAAGAAACACACACACACACACACACTCACACACACACACACACACACATATATATATATATATATATATATATATATATATATATATACATCAATTAGAAACCAATTCGAGCTAGATGTTAAGAATAGGTTTGAAGCTTTAGAGCTTCCTGACGAGGACCACGAGGATATTGACAAGTTATGGATAGAGATCAGAGATAATATTAAAGCGGTCGGTAACTCGTGTCTAGGAAAAAAGGAAAATAAGAATAACAAACCGTGGTTTGATGAAGATTGCTTAAACATGTGTGAAAAAAGAAAAGCCGCTAAATTAAAAGCTCTAAATAATCCTAGCGAAGACAATCTGGAATACTTCCGAATCTCAAAGAACGAAACGACAAAATTGCTCAAAAATAAAAAAAGGGAGTATCTTAAAAATAAAATAATTGAAATAGAAACTAATAGAATCGAAAATAACGTAAGAGACATGTACAAAGGTATAAACATATCACGTAAATATGTAGGGCCCGTAACGTCTGGAATTAGGGATGATAATAACAATATTCTGACCGATCCGGTTGACATATTGAATAAGTTTAAGGACCACTTTGACAATATTTTAAATACGGTAAATTATGATCTGTGTCCTCCTTCTGAGTACCAGAGTGCTGAACCATTAATAGAAGGACCAAGTAAAGAGGAAGTTGAAGTAGCTATCGGAAAATTAAAATCATATAAAGCAGCGGGAATCGATAATATTCCTACTGAACTAATTAAGGCATGCGGGGAAGCTGGAGTTTCTAAAATACATCGGTTGGTTAAAAAGATCTGGGTGAACGAGAAATTACCTGAAGAATGGAAAGAATCTATTCTTATTCCGATTCACAAAAAGGGTCCGAGGACGGATTGTAATAACTATCGAGGAATTTCACTCCTTCCGGTATGTTATAAAATATTCACTTTAATCTTAACCAGTCGAATCACGGAATACGCCGAGGAAATTATCGGAGACTACCAATGCGGATTTAGACGGAATCGTTCGACTATTGATCAAATATTTTCTTTACGGCAAATATTAGAGAAAAAATTGGAGTATAACGGTATTGTTCACCAGCTGTATATAGATTTTAAAAAGGCTTACGATTCTATTGACCGCCAGATATTGTATAATATTCTAATCGAGCAGGGGATTCCAAAAAAACTAGTAAATCTAGTCAGGATGTGCTTGACGGAGACACTCAATAAAGTTAGAATCGGTAATAATTTGTCCGAAAAATTTGAGGTTCGTTCGGGCTTAAAACAGGGGGATTCTCTTTCGCCTGTCCTGTTCAATTTGGCATTAGAACATGCCATTAGGGAGGTAATGCGAACCGAGAAAGGGTTGGATCTGGGCGGGACAACATCCGTGCTGGGCTATGCTGATGATCTGGTACTGTTAAGCGAAGACGTTGAAACTATAAAACTGAATACGACAACGTTAATGAAAGCCGGGAAAGAACTAGGACTCGAAATAAACGTGGATAAAACAAAATATATGGTTAGCTGCAAAAATGGCGATACTACTGGTGATATCGATATAGATGGTAATATGTTTGAACAGGTAGGTAAATTTAAGTATCTAGGTTCTACGATAACTAGAAAAAACGAAATTGAAGAAGAGATTAAGGTTAGACTGAAGGCGGGGAACGCTTGTTATTTTTCTGTGACAAAACTACTTAGTTCGCGCCTCTTGTCCCGAAACTTAAAAATTAGAATCTATAAAACAATTATCTTACCTACAGTTCTTTATGGATGCGAAACTTGGCCGCTTACATTAAGGGATGAGCAGCGTCTTAAGGTTTTTGAAAACAAAGTATTGCGTAGAATATTCGGACCGAAAAAGGATGAGTTAACCGGAGAGTTCAGACGGTTACACAACGCCGAATTGCGTGAGATGTATCCGGGTAATATAATTGAGGTAATTTCATCGCGGCGAATCAAATGGGCTTGTAAAGTTGTTGGGCTTAGTAACGAGAGAATTCCTAAAAGGTTAATATTTGCTGTGCCGAATGGTAAGCGTCCGAGGGGTAGACCGAAGCGAAGATGGGAGGATTGCATTAAAGCCGATCTGAAGGGACTGGGTTTGGACGGCGAACGGTGGAGGGAGGTGTGTAACAAGCGATTGGTGGTGTCGGCATCGAACCTTCGGGTTCGCTAAGCCTTATTATTATATTATATATATATATATATATATATATATATATATATATATATATATATATATAATTATTATTATATATTATATGAACGGCTCACCTTAATCATGGTATTATTTTCATATAATGATCTGTTATTAAATACGCCATTCTCGTATTTACATAGATCCTCATGAACAAGTGTGATACTTAAACGCTCAAAGTCTACAGTTCGGGGGTTATTCTAAAAAAAAAAAAACGCTGCAAATTATTTCACAATGGTTTAATATTTCCAAACATTTATACATCTAAAGTAACATTACCTTCCGAGTTACAAAGAAAAAAAAACAAAAGGTGATTCCAATTATTGGACTAAACTGTTTTTCTTTAATCGTTAGTAATATGCTAAAAAAATAATAGCATTAGTTCAGTAAGACATTCAAAATTTAAAAACCAAACCAAGGATATAACATTTGGAGTAAAACATATTAAAAAAAAACGGAGACCATATCTTTGCTCCTAATTGTCCGATTTTAACGATTTTTTAAAGGAAATTTCGTAAACTTTAAAAAAACTATATACAATATCAACAATAAAGTAAACACTTTTCGAGTTATTCCGAATTTAATTTTACCATCCCTCGTAACTTTTTTCCCAGCTTCTTTCGTTGAAGTATGTCATATAGATAAATTTAAAGGGCGTCGAGAAAATGACTTTAGCGAAGTTTCATTTAAATCTGTACATTCGTTTAGGAGCTACAGTCTATAGCAACGCAGGTTTTTCGGCCACCATTTTGAAAGTTAAAGGCGGAGAATAATTTCGATGAAGGAGGTTCATCCTCGGGTGACTTCTGATTTTATATCAAAATTTGAAAAAAAAATCGGTCCAGTAGTTTCGAAGAAAATGCGCGGACGGCGGACGGACAAAACAATTTTTATTCGTTTCTTGGATTCTACGCGTCCTGAAACGTGAAACCTCAAATTTTGAGAGGGGGTTAAGTTTTTGAATTTTTTGGTCGATCACAATGGTTGATTTTTTAAAATAATAAACCAAAAAAGTGTCTTTACAAGTGTGTGTATATATATTTAAACACCGTGTTGCAATACAATATTGGCCAATATCGAAAGGAATATATCGATAATATCGCAAATCTCTGCTTGTTTAAATGCCAGAATCCTCATACGAACGGTTATACCGGTTTCGGTCCTGTTTTGTTGACTTTCCTACGAAGTAAGCACTTTCATCAGCTGATTTTAGGATCACTAAACCTTGTTATGTACAAACGATCGCGACAAATATGAACCTCCTCAAGTTAAATTTAACAGAGTTATAATAATTGATCAAAAATTAACACAATACTTGCAATTAATACAGGCAGGGAAGATAATTCTTCATAAGCGATGACCGAACTGTTTCCAAATACCAAAGGTGATAAATCGATTCTTGCAGTTCCGATAAGGGCATGATAAGCCTTGCTCTGAAATAAAACCAATTGTTCAAATTTTTTTCTCATTTTATTCCTTACACTTCTTGAGGCTGAACTTCGGCGCTTAGTAGATCGTGCACGGGTTGATTTAGATTTCGGGACAGGCGATCTGACAACTCGTTGGTGTTGAAGGATGGTAAAAGGTGTTTTGATGCATGACGAAAGCCGATCATCGTTGAGATCTTCACCGTATACCACTACTTTATCATCTTTTTCCTGTGAAAGGCTATCTTTGATCCCTATTACCTAAAAAAGACTGTGGTTATAATAAATAAATTTAAGGTCTGCAAAAAAGAAGAATATGTGTATATATATATATATATAGTTCTCTCTTCTATTCCAATATGGCGGTCGGTTTCAAAATCCCAGTGTTGATAGTCCGAAAGCCGGTGCAAAAAAATTGATCATTTTTTGATTATTCATAACATTTATATTAAAAATATCTGGTGTGTCCACTCACATGACTTTCCTGCCTATTTCAGAAAAGTATTTATATCTTTACATATGTTCATGAAGAAAAAAAAAAAGAATTGAACTAGATTTATTTTCCTGAAAATTGATCAAAGAAAAGATTTGAGTGCGATTTATTTGATAAACTAAAGCAATGTAAACCGGCGGCTTAAGGTAGATCAGTGTAAAAATTTCAATGCTCACTAATATTGCTGATCAAAAACTTTTTGCCATAGCTTAGTATTGTCAAACAATAATTTCTGTTAAAAGTGGAGCTTGTGTGATGCGGACAACACATTTTCTTTATTTTCACACTTAGTCATCTTTATTATCTCGTTCACCCCTTTCTGAAACCAGGATATGTACCCGTAATCTTATGTTGGATATTGAATAGCTGTAACTTGTTAATAATTGTCCAAAATGAAAGATTTTTATATGGCTTTGTCGGAAATTTCATAACCTTTCAAACCCCGTTTTTCGGACGTATAGATCCGTCGAAAACCGCATATCGGAAATTTGACCCGATTGCAATACTTTCCTTACCTAGTATAGGTAGGAAAACAATGTGTAAAAGTTGTAACATGTGTAAAAAATAGAATAAGCTGTATCATCGCTAATAATGGTTCGATTCCGATGATTTTTTTTTTGTTTCGTTGATAATTTAATTATCTTTCAAAAGTGTTATTATAAATTTTATCGTATAATATATACTTAGGGAGTTAGGCCCCATAACATTTTTCTTTTCCTTGTAACTTTTTTCCCTGAATTTTTAGGGGAATTTAGTTTATATACAAAAGTTGAAAAAAAAACAATGATTAGAACATTATAGGAAAGTTTCATCAAAATCTTTAGAGCCGTTTATGCGCTACAGTCTTATAGAAATATTAGCATTATAGAAAAACGTGTTTTTCGTTTATTGCGCGCAAGCTATTACGCATGGAACAATGAATTTCTGTCACAGCCATCAGTAGTCGAAACCCTACAAAATAAAAAAAGAAGCAACAAAATCGGTTAAGCAGTTCCCGAGAAAATCTTGGCACAGACAGACCTATGGCTAAAAATGTGTTTTTCAGACTCAGGGGGCTCTGAAACGTATAGATCCGTCAAAAACCGCATGTCGGAAATTTGACCAGATTGCAATACTTCCCTTACCTACTATAGGTAGGAGAGTAAAAAGGAGAGTCTGACAGTCGGTTCATGTTACCTTAAACAATGGCGACTGATTTTATGAATATTAGGCCAGTAACTTTAGGATCTTATTATATAACTTATTGTGAAAAATGTGTGAAAAGATTTGATTTTGTTAACTTGTATATATGGATTTAAACATGTATAAACAATATTGCTAAACCGGTCCACCAAGGGATAAACATTTTACATCCAAAAAAAGCAATACTTTTTCGATTTTTTTTTCCCATTTATAACTCCTAAACGGTGAATTGAAGCGAAAAAAATTAATCTATGAAGTTAAATAACATTAAATTGTAAGCCGAAGGAGACTTAAGTGGTCGGTTAACGAACGGTGCTTTTTATCAAATTTGCCAAAAACTGAGACAAATTATTATAAATGGTCCTGCAGCTTTGAAATGGGTTTCCTAGCAGAAAAGAAAATCATAAAACTTGAAGAGCATCAAATTCGGTTAGGATTAGAAGTAGCATGCATTGGTGATCTGAAATCTAGCCGCCATCTTGGATAGAGAAACGGAACTATGCAGTAGAAATTACTTGGTCTTATTCTAGTTTGAAAGTTTCAACTTACTCTCACGTATAACTTTTTCGTTTGAAAACAGCTCATAATCGATAAAGGACTAAATTGTTCGGTGAAAAACACGTGAAGATCTTTGAAGGGGATTATGCTGCGCTGCCTTACATATAATACTTTCGTTCTTGTTTTAGGAATAATTGGATCAAGTTCATATTCCACAAATACTTTGCTTATCCTGCAAGACTTATCAACATTCAAGAAATTATATTATGATGAAGAAATTATTAACCATTTTCATTACCCTTTTGCTTGTAATTCCTTCAAAGGTAGGTATTGTAACGATTGTAGATATATGCTGATCGGATTAATGATTTTTCTGGCTTCTTCATCGAGGAAGGAATAAACAGTTACAAAAACATAAACGTCTTGAACATTCCTTGTCATAGGCCTATCGTTTTTGAGTACCCATACAGACTTATCTAAAAAGTCAACTTTTTACTATGAGGCAAAATAAATATATAATTTTATTAACCGATTAATTTCGTAATTTAAAGAAATTACTAAATTGATCTCCTAGCTACTGATTCCTTTTTATAAAATTATTAATATCCGCCTAAAACTTTGTGAATGGCTTCATCTTATTGTAACCAACACATATTTTATCTACTGAAATTCTCAGAAATTAAATTAATCTATTTAATGAGTTAATTAAATAAATTAACTTAACGAGTTACTAAAAGCTCATAGACACCCATTTGCTTTCCACTTGCATTGTAAAATAATTTTATCACAAAATCTAAACAAAAGATGGCTTACAAAAATATTGGGTCGTTTGGCCTACAACACACTGTTTGCCGATCTCCAGATTGAAAATGCCACATTTCAGAGAATTTTTGTTAATACAAAATTTATACGTAAATAGATGAAGCTATTCACGAAGTTTTAGGTAAATTTTAATAATTCGATTAAAACGGACTACTTTTGCAGCTTTACTAGTAAATACGCTTCACTTAAGATTTCACAATAAAAAATGGATGAAATAATATTTTTCTTTGGGACTTAACTCCTCTAAGAATAATTGAAGTGTTTAGAAATCATGAACATTGCCCTGAGAATAATAATAACTAAACTGACAACAAACTAAGATACTTGTAAATTAATAATAAGTAATCATTTAAATCCAAAAACAAATAACTCATGCATATTTTGAACATGAAAAAGGTGTCAGAATAAGAGTTGTTTGAAAGAATTTGTGGACGATGATAAACGTATGAAAATTGGTAGAGTTAAAAAAGGAAATTGCACAAAAGGCGAAAAATTTGCTGAAGGTAGAGAATAAAAAAATCAATAGGTTGAAATCTATTAGTTAGAGAGTGAATAAGGGGACGAAAACCAAAATCTAGGATATTGGAAGGGTTTATGGTCCTGAGGATTTGGAAAAAGAAACCAACAAGGAGGAATTGCGCGTGGGAGTAAAATAGAGCCACTTCAAATCGGTATACCAAAAGGAAACATGAGAATCTCAAAGATGAATCTTATGACACAATTCATCAGTCTCTTTAGTTTCCTCTCCAGCCGCGCAGACAGCGCTCGATATACCAAGTAACCGTATAAAGTAATATCAAACTGAAAAAAAGAGAGGTTACAAGATTGTTAGAGGTTATTAGAAGAGGTTATTATTCTTAGAAAACTTAAGTCATCATCATCATCAATTTTGGCATTACAATCCATAGGCGCCGATTTCTCTGGGCTAAGCCACCTCAAAAATCGCTACAGTGTGAACTTCATAAACATATCGATCGTGTACATTACAACTCCTTTACAAAGGACTCCATCTATCTACTAGCAGGTATAATAGAATTTGTTTCACGGTGTTCTATTTTGTTTTCGTAAACTCAATGAAACTGTAAAAGGAATCATCTATTAAAATACTACACTGTTTTAGTTTTAAGAATTTTGTGTGACTTAAATGTTGTTTGTCATCAAAGAAGTAGGTGTTTAAAAAGGAGAGATTTGAATGAGGAAACTGATTGTGCATGTCGGATATCGGGAGGGATGGTATTCCAGGTGGAGACGGCTTGAATTAAAAAGGATTTGTCAAACGCAGCAGTTCGGTGAGGAGGTGGATAGAGGTCTGAAGAACGGGATCTAGTGGGACGGGATTGAATGGAATATTTAAATTGTAGGCTGTGGAAAATATAGGAAGGTCGCTGAGTTCTGATGGCTTGGTATAGAAATGTAGCAAGGAAGTATAGACGGCGGTAGGACGGATAAAGCCACTTCAACTTGGTGTAATACTGGGTAATATGCGTATCTCTTGAGGTTTCGAAAATAATTATGCTACAATCCACGTAAGGTTAAGGGTTCCTGTAGCATCGGTCTTCAGGCATTCTTGTTCTTTACAGTCGATTTCCAGTCTCCATTATAGAAGATAGATCTTGCCTCAGCCGATAGATAATCAGTCTAATGCTGTTTGGGTCTTTCAGTTGGTCTTAAGAAAACTTAAGTATCAGAATAAGATTATTTTTTCATTCATTTCATTAATTAAAAAATATAAATAAAAGTCTACAACATAAGAAGATAAAGATTTGAGACCCGATTCGATGATTCCATACCTATAAAGGTAGATCAAAATTTGACAGGTTCTCCTGAAATTTTGAAAAATGATAATGAACGGCAAAGTATGTGTTTCGTCTCATTGCTGTTGGTTTCTTTTCATCAGATTCTATTCAACAGTAAGAATCAGAAAATTTGTATTCTACAACAGGAAACCTTTCCTTGCAAAATGTCAATACTTAGAAAATAATTAACTCACTATTCCAGGTACATCGGAACATTTTATAAATTGAATATAAGATAAATAAACTGAAACTAATAAGATAACATGAAGAAAATTTTTAAGTACATAAACATGAACGAGTGTACCCGATTAAATATAGTAAGCTTACTCAGTTAAATTAGGTGTATTTTTAGTAACCTACCATAAAACAATTTCGCAACTGGTAAGAACATAGCGCAGTTTGATGGGCTTCTCGGAGTCATGGGTGGATTGGTGTCTTTTTTAGTTCTCAATATTTTAAGGATTTTATGGAGATGCGCCGCCGCAACCGTTCTACATATATCTGGATCGCTGAAATAAATATCGGTTTACTTGTAATAATAGAAATTGATAAAGTAAATTCAAGAAAAGAAGGGGTGGAAGAAAAATCCAGAAATTGGAAGAACTAATTCAAAGGGGCGATTCAAGAAGTTCTCATTTTCACTAGGAATAAGAGGTATAAAAATATACTTGATCATCTACGAATCCTGAGTGATTCCAAACTCTTAACAGAGACGTAACTAAGTTCTCTGATAGGTTATTCCTGTGCGTCCCTTTTCCTTCTAGAAAAAATAACTGTATAATCATTGATTCTTATTCTTTCGTCAAAACATAATCCAACAACATCAACCCAAATGATTAACATTAATAGATTGTCATTAAAATCAGCATTATTCATCCACATAATATTTATCAAATTATCTGAAAATCTATTGATATCCTTAAAAAGTCCCTGAGATTCCGCGATTCTATGCTTCTAAAAACTCGCCAGCTCCTAGTTTCCTCTCTCATTTTTCCTCACTTCGATTGTGACTATTATTTATTTATTTATGTATTCCACCCTCCCATGCCACGATGGCAATACGGGTGTTTGCGATAATGTATTATTAGACATGAATGCTTAATAGCACACTACTACTAGTTAACATGATATGCAGTTCTTCTGTTCTTTCTTCTTCTGTTTCGCCTTAACTTCCAGAATCTTTAGGTCTTCCTGGCGCTTGGCCTCTTCTTCTGCGGGCACCAATATGGAAGTGAGCGGGCCCCACCGCCGTTTTCCATCCATTTATGAAATCCTTAAACCGCGGGAAATTTCCCTAGCTGACTAACTGAGGAAACTCATTTTCAATGAGGATATAGATTCCCGCGGCTCTTGTCATAGTCGCTCTTAACGTTTCAAATGCGGTGCAGGTCGTGACCACGCGTTCTACAGTTTCCGGAACACTACAGATTGGGCATAGAGGATATACATCTATGCCCAGACCGTGAAGTTTAGCTCGAAATCCTCCATGCACAGTGAGGAACTGGGAAATCCAGTAGTCCGTGAGGACCCACTTTGTCTGAAGACTGGACTGTACTGAGGAAAGTATTTCCTCAATGTACTTCCTTTAGGGGTTGTTACCCCCCGGCGGTTCCATGCTTCAGTTGTATCCTCCCGGAGTATTTTCTTCCATGTATTAGGTGCTTCCATAATCCTCACCTGCAGATTGTCCCGAAAGTACTGTAGAGCCTTACATCTTATAAGAATATTTTGTCACTTCTTCTAAAAGGAGGAGAGAGGACCTGCACCGCTTCATGTGAAGTTGTCCTGTACGCTCTGGTGACCCGAAACAGAGCTGTCCTCTGAGTCGAGGCTAGCCTTTTTTTTTGTCGTAGTGTGAGGTTACGGAACCAGACCCACCCCTTCGATTGTGGCTGCATTGTATAGGGTTGGCTTGAAATCATATTGAAGAGACTAATGAATTGTTTTATTATATTCATTTCAGGAGTCCCCAGACGCTCCCACGTCTCCAGTTAGTATGCCGAGTTGAAGTGGCTCTATCCAGTTTTCCGATGGCCATATTTCTAAGGTGTATTTCTTCTTTACAACCTTAAAACCCTCTTACCTTCTGGATTTGACTACTCATTGTCACAGACGGGGAAGAGAGAGGCAAATCTTCATCCGTAACCTCATTTAAACACCAATTAATTTCCCCATCTCCTCAGCAATCAATCTTCCGGATATATGTAAGAATAATATTTTTGTATTTTATAAATGTCAGCCTCATTTCACTGTTATCTTACAGATACCTATATATTATCTACATTGTTTATTAGTACAACTATGGGAGAAAATTCATATATATATTTTCTGTTGTCATTTCAGACCATCTAGTTCTTTTGCCGCCTTAACAAGCCTGCTCCATCTCTGCCTGTCTTGGGATATTTCTTTCTCATTATCTGCAAGCAGCTCTATTGCATCTTTGTTGATTCTTCCCATCCATCTGCTTTTTGGCCTTCCATGTTGTCTTTTGCCATCTATTGAGACATTTATTGTTACGTAGAGCCAGATGGATTGCTACGAGCTACATGCCCACCCATCCCAAGCTCCGTGCCTTCGTATCATGGGAGATTGATTGACCAGTTTCTCTAAGCAGTTCTTTATTGGCCTTTCTTCTCTCTGATCCCACCAGATAGCTCCGGTTTTCGTGCGGAGGATTTTTCTCTCAAATCTTTCAACACTTTTTTCTAGGGTG
This sequence comes from Nezara viridula, assembly GCA_928085145.1. NCBI lineage: Eukaryota > Metazoa > Arthropoda > Insecta > Hemiptera > Pentatomidae > Nezara > Nezara viridula. The sequence continues at coordinate 24,566,987 of OV725083.1, forward strand.
CTGGTTAGTGTCCAGGTTTCCCAGCCATATATTACAACTGGCTTTATCATAGTATTGTACACCCTTAATTTGAGATTTTTCGGGATTTCAATACCTTTAAAAGGGAAAAAGAAGCTCTGCTTACGCTAGTCTATTTCTGCCCGTTGGTTATTCATTGAGGTTATTATGGAGCCGAGATATTTGAATTGTCAACTCTCGGGAATGATTTTCATTCTACGCAGATCCTGATATTGGGGTGAAATTTTTGGGTTATTATCATATATTTTGTATTTTGTCTGCGTTTACTCGTAGAACGATCTGTTCTGCTCCTCTAATCTGAGTCGTGGCGAGTTTCTCTATGTCCTCTTGATTACTTCCAAGGACAGTTATATCACCTGCTTACACAAATATTTTGTGATTAATTCCGACGTGGACCCTCCCTTTTCCTGTAACGTTGTTCTTAATACCTTCTCCAGAGCTAAGTTGAACAGCAGCGGTAATAGTCCATCTCCCTGCCGTAAATACGTTCGAACTTTGAGGGCTTCAGATATTTCTCCTTATATTACAGTTCTACATTTGGGGTCATTAGTACACGCCTTTGCCAATCTCACTTACTTATTATATATATATATATATATATATATATATATATATATATATATATATATATATATATATATATATATAAAATTTCATGTGTTAACTTTTGTTTTTCCTTCATTTTAATTTTAAGGTTCGATAACTATGTAATTTAAATAATTGTTGATTGTCTTTTAATGTCAGGCAAATGTCACTCCATTGTTCATTACATATAGTTATTCTTAAGGACTAAATTTCTCATAGTAAAATTTTCTTTTCTTTCATTCTTACAACATATTTCAAACTCAATATACAGAGTATAATTATGCTTACAATATATACATTTTTTTCTTCTTTAATTTGAATGAAATGTCTATGCAATGCACCGCAACAGCAGATTCAGGATATAATTGTTTTTTTTTATTGTTTTTTTTTATTCTGTCTTTCTTCTTTCCTATATGGTAATTACTCTAGAGGAAAAAAAGGAAAACTAAATAAAATGATATTTAATTTTACAAGCCATCTTTATTCTTTTTATCATCAGATTATCCTACGGTTCAAGTGGTTATTTATGAGTTTTTAGTACCTAAATAGACAAAGCTTGCTGATCTTCATATTAATAATGCCCCGATTCCAAATTTTTATACAAATAAAAATATTGTAGGTTACGAAGAGATGAAGCTATCCACGAAGTTTTTGGCGGATCTTAATAATTTGATAAAAAGAGGTCTATACCACGGACTATTTATTATTTATGAATGAGTTGAAAACTGCCTATTACTGGTACATTTTCCTTATATGAGTTGTAGTTTAAACATTAGGACATATTATGATTATTTTGGTACTATAGCCAGATCACTCACAGAAAACAATATGGACCAATCATTTTTTTGGGGGGGAGGGGTAGGGCAGAGAGGCGGACTTCAGACTGAATGTACTTCAGACTCACTACCGCGGTTCAGCCAGTCATTATTTGCTGAATAACGTCGTAGCTCGAAAATTATTAATTTTTTTATTTAATGCCTAAATATAACAAGTAAAGTACCATTTTTGAGCTTTTGACAATAATCGCGACATTTTAGTTTGCATTTTGTAGCTAAAGCGCTATCGCTCAAACTCCACTGGCTTTAGCAGCGCAGGGATCTCTTGCAGTCCTGCTTTTCCTTCTATAGTTGGTGGGAGAAACCTGGCTTGAGGTTCTCTGCCTGATTGTATAATATAGGTATAATGTATATAGGTATGACTGTTTTTTTATGTTTTGATTTACTTATCTTTAGGTAATTTTATTTGTTATTGTACATAGGTTTTGATTATTATTTTACTTTTATTAATTTTATATTTTCAGTATATATGGTGTGGAATGTGTTCATACATCACTATGATTATTGTCCACGTGACAGATTATTATATTCCTAAATAAATAAAAAAAGTTTGCATTAAATCCTGAAAATTTTTGAATTTCAGATTTATGACGTTGCAGCAGCAAATAAGTAAACATATATTGAATGAAATAGAACTTCCGTTGTCTTAAAAATCAACAAGGTATCAAGAATCAGATTAAATAATTACGATGTTTTGATTCTCGTTGTAGTCTCCGGCTGTTTCCTGCTAACAGAAACTTCTTTTTTTCTATTGTTTTGTTGAATAGTTCCGTACTCCGGTTTCACTCTTGCGGGCTGTTTAGTTAAATCTTTAAGATAAAATACTGGCCCAAAACGATTTTCCTTAGGAATTTTGGGACTGAAGTATGCTCCATACGGGTCGTTTCTAAATCTAAAAAATACGAGACACGATGATAATTATTTGTATTCCTAATTTTTTAAACTTAAAAAACTAAATCAATAAATAAAAATTTCACTAAAAATAAACTGCATTCAGCTTAAGGTAATGATGGCGAATATGTATAAAAAAAATGACCATTTTATCAAATTCAATATTTCAAAGGATTAAAAATTATCAATACTTAATAATCCCCTTGGAGCATTCTCTAAGCTTGTTTAATCCCATTCGACTTCTTAAAAAAAAATCCTCAGTTTAATTATTTCAAAGAAGAAACATGACTGTGTCCTACGAAACTCTCATAATTCTAAGTCATTACTGGGAAAAAAAATATCACAGCCGCTGAAGCAACTCATGAAATTATTAAACATGAAGGGAACGGTGTCCTTGACCAGCGCACTGTGCGGCGTTGGTTCGAAAAATTGTCGTATAGATACGACGTTGGGAAGGAAGAAGGGCTCTGGGCAACCATTAATGGATATTAATAAGGTTATGCAGGAAGCAGTGGAGTCAAATCCGTCCATAAGTACTCGCGAACTTGCCAGGGAATTTAGTTTGTCAAAAGATACTGTTAGTCGCCATCTAATCTCCATGGAGAAAGTGAACAAGAGCACAATACTGGCCCCTCACTCCTCAGATATCAGCTAAGAGGCTAGAAATTTGTGAAAATTTATTGAAAAACACTTCTGATGTGAGACTACTGCCTCATCCACCATACAGTCCACACCTCGCATCATCAGATTACTACATATTTGGATCCATGGTCCATTTTCTTCAAGCGAAAATTTTTTATAATTTTGGGAAAGTTGAAATTGCGGTCCGAGAGTTCTTTCATGGTATCAGCGTGAGATCGAGCAATTGGCTAGCAGATGGCTAATGACGGACTATACAATGGACTATACATTGAGTATTAATTATATCAAAGAAATGATAAAACAAATATGTGGTTGAAAAACGGTCATTTTTTTTTTTTTATACATCCTATTAGATCACTATGAACTGTGTTATTTGCCTCAGAAACCTCGACTGTTTCAACTGACTCCGCAAAAAACTGTTATCAATAGAATGGATTTATAATCTTCAGACAATGACACGTTCCAAATAACGCCATTAAGGAAAAAAGCGAAAGAACTTAATATTCTGTACTCCATTAACTAAAAAAACTGAGTTGGGTTGGGCACGATCGATGGCCTAAATAGAATACTTAAACATGTACCATTGGAAATGAAGAAGACAAGTCGACTGGAAAAGATATGGATGGAAGTTATACCTGTGGGCCAGTAATTGTATTTGATTCCATACCACTCTTTTGGTTTTGAGGCCATTGGGATGGGGAGCTATTCACATCTAATTTTTACATCCTCATAATTATTAAAGATCGGATCTTTTGAAAAATTAGCCGTTGTTCTAAAGCAGGAGTCTGAAAACTAAATCGAAATTTATTTGATTACGTAGTTAAATTTTAAAATCTAATTATAAATATGAAATTTAGCTATTTATTCACACATGAGGTTACTGTAGCATTTATTACGTGGGATTGTTCTTTTAGAAAGCCCATTTCAGAGCTGAAGTGTCATTTATAGAACAAGTTTTTTTTCTAAGGAGTTGGGTCCCTCTGTCGCAAATGCGACAGAGATCCAGAAACACCAGCCCATGTGCTGGGAAAATGCCCCCACAACTCCCTCCTCATAACACGCCGGCACCATAGAGTAAAACTCGAATTGATGAGTCTCCTTAGAGAAAGGGAATTCGTATGCTTCGACGAGGTCTATTGCATTGATAGCGATGGATCAACAAGATACGCGGACATAGTTGCATTCTCCAGGACCGGAAAGGTGGCACTGGTCTTGAATCCAGCTGTTCGCTATGAGAGCAACGACCTCGATCAAGCCAAAGAAGTAGAAAGAGACCCAGTTACCTTTGCGAGAAATTGGAAATTCGTTTTAGGATCAAAATAACTTATTTATTACTATTAATCAAACTAAAAGAACCATTAAATTTATCAAATGGGAAACAAATAAAAAAAAAACCTTTGTACAGATTTCTGGTCTTCATTAAAATAAAATTCAAGAGATTTTGGAAAAATGTTTTTGAACTGTTCAAGTTTGATGTTGTCCAAAGTTTGCCTTACCGAAAAGGCAGCCCAAGTTTTATCGCCAGTGCATTCGGTTTGGAAATGATAGTCTTCTTTCCTATTGTAAACCTAGAAAACCATTTTTTTATTTATGATATTTACAACTTAGAATATAAATATATCAAGTAAATGTGTACATAGGAATATAATCACGTTAAAATGCTTGTTGAGAAACTATCCACTGGTAGCACTCTAATAATATGTCTGCATAAGGAGATCACGAGGCCATCTTCTTTTCAGACGCCTCGGAGGATTATCATGAATCGAAGAGGAAGTAAGGTTAGAAACAAGAGGATTTGGATGGTTATAAAGTTTATTATGGAAGGATTGGTATCCGGATTGAGCCAAATCGGAAATATATGAAACATTAAGGTGTTTATGGATTATTTTATTTGAGACAAAGTAAGGATCATTGAGAATTTTTCGAAGGATTTTGGATTGTTAGGATTGGATACGAGAGGAAATCGATGGTTTAGTGGAGCCATATAGTGCAACTCCGTATGTCCTAATAAGTCTCATTACAATCATGTATATGAGTCTTTTCTAATTAATTGGAAGTTTAGAGCGTTTGTCTATTAACTGTTGGAGTAAGCGGAAACGTCGAAATTTTTCTTGTCGTTTCAGTCTTGTATTATGATTCCAAGTGAGGCATTTGTTCAGGTGGAGTCCTAGGTATCGGATTTGTTCAACAGGGATAAGTGGGTATTATTACAGGATACTGTAGGACAGAAAACCATACTTTTACGACGAAGGGTAAAAGTGATTTGGTGAAATTTATTTTAATCCTCCAGTTTTTACTCCATTCTTCAAGGTTTGGAACACCAACATTAGTAATATAATATCATTAATGAAAATCTAATATTATTTATTAAATCCATTTATGAATAATTTTTGAAAAATACTTAACGAAAATATAATAATTCAAAAGGAAACCCAACGTAACCTGCTTGTTCGTGAATAACAATGTGTTCATGTATTGGGGCATAAAAACCACCTTTTCTGATTACATCTATTTTATTCTTTCGAATCGCACAGTTGTGTGAGCTAAATCCTCGACTAATTTCTGTTAACGTACATCTCATATTAAGTAATCCTTTAAAACTATTGAGTCAAAGGGCATCAATCGACCCCATTGATTCCTGCTAATCTTCACCTCACCCCATTGTCATCATGACTATTTGACTATAATTATCTATCTCTTTGGTGTGTTTCTGGCATTTATTGTTGCAGATTAACTTGTGGATTCCAATGTCTGTCTTTTTATATCATAGTTTTTAAATACTTATACAACGAATTTCGATTTCCATACTTAGGAAATAATAAAAGTTTAAGAAACTTGCCACATATAGTGCCACAACAGGCAGGGGTATCCATTCCTCTCAAGGTCGAAGACGTTGGAACCCCCTCCACTCTTTCAAGAAATTTTATTTTTGCCCTCTTCTAAAAAGCCGTGCAAGCAAAAATAGAATAAGAAAAATCGTAGATCTTACATAATTACACCTGCTGTAGTCTAGTCCATGTTTCCCATCTTGTTCTCTGGTTTAAAACTTTTCACTTTGAAAATTCATAACCCCATAGAAATGTGCCTCCCTCAAAACTTCATAATTCTCATAAAATTTATATGTCCCTTTCAAAAAAAAAACTTGGGCCATATAAACTCCGTCTAGGCACCCCTGTTCACAAACTATGGAAAACACTAATATCTAAAACGGTTGTTATTCTAAGTCTGTGTTATTGTTTCTTGTTTGTGCCCGTTCTGTCTATTATTGGTTTTTCGAGTGAAATCAAAGGAAGCTTGTGTTGTACAAGTAAGTGGCTTCATGTAAAAGACGGACATCTGCCTTTAAAACATTATAGGTTTAACTCAAACTGTTTCTGACAATTTTGTTTTAAAATGTTGGATCATGAAAAATACTAATTAGATTTGGTTTGAATTGAAACTTTGTTATAAAAAAATGGCATTTTCTTGACTTTTTAAAAATGGCAGGATCTCGCCTTTCACATGAAGCCACTCAAGTATCACTTCACTTTAGTTGACGGCACTAGATCTCTTGATCACACCATTAATGAAATCCTGAGAATGACCGAGTGTGCCCGAAAGTTAACGGAATTGAACGATCCGTCTGGTAAGGCTCCGAATCCGATTTAAAACTTTAATGGTTTATTTATCGCTTTAGAGCGAGCGTAGCCAACGAGAGTTGAAAGCAGGTATGAAACTAAAACCAATTACCTGAAAAGCACCAGTAAAGCCTAAAAAACAACTAGTATACATTTAGTGTTGCCCAAATGCGAGACCAATACGAGTCTTGGTATTGCAAACTCATTGCGGTCATGGTCTTGGCCTTGCGCAAGAGTCTCGCTACAGTCTTGCAGTTACTTGTTAGCTTATTACTATAGAGATAATACTGATTTTTTTTAGATAGGAGAAACCTAACTAAGCCCGAATTTCAAATTAGAGGACTTACATGGAGAGTTTTTACATGGAGCTATTTTCAAGTGAAATAACGCGAAAACGTAAACATTGATGGGTGCTCAAAATGCTTGCTGAAGGACCTAGGTTCAGTAATGCATTAATTAATAATTTAAGATTGGAAGGCGCTACGATAATCTTCTATTAGTTTTAAAACTTTCTCGTTAGACCAAAAGTTTTCAAAAGAACAGTAAAACTTTAGAAAGTAACTGTAAACGGCCGAAGCAACCACTCGGTAGTTGGAGCCAGATTGGTACTTGTCTCGCTTCTAGATGCCGAGAGACGCCCACTCTGTAGAAATAACATGTCTAACGTTACATAATGTCTCTCATTGCGATCAGGAAACTGATGCGATTTTTGGTCTTGATACAAGCCTGTAATCGGAGATTGTTCTATAGACATGTCTACATAGACAAACTGAGACATGTGTCACAGACCAAAATTGCGCAACATGTCTATTAGTGTGGACTAGGCCGAAGTCTACTAGTTTGCCGAAGTCGTAAATCGCAATTTAAATAAAGGGAGATTGTACGTAGAAATCACGTCAATCCTCGGCTGTTCTCAAAATCATATTTGTAGTTTTACCATGAGATCTTGGTCCACATTTCCAAGAGGACTTACAGTTGTACAGTAATACCGTTTGGGCTATCGCTAGAGCCGCTTTTAGACATTTGTTTACTGTTTGGGTTGCCTAAGAGATCTTGTTAAGTTTAATTGTTCCTTGTACGATTTAAATTTATTTATCTTTTTTTCCATCAGCTTCTTTCTAAAATTATAATAGATTAGATCAAATGCGAATATCAGCGCCCGCCAAGTTTGTCTAGAAATACAGAAATGTACATCTTTGTTTCCTGTTTCTGTTTGTCTATGCTTCTCGTGTATTTTGAATGTTTAAACCCGTCATAAGATGAGGCCTGGTGAACTTTGATGTATATCTGTGTGGTAACTGATGTAGTAACTATTGACTGAAAGCGAATCCTGTTGAAAGAACACGTGAAAAACCTAACCTTTATCATTGTGTTCCAATAGACCATTATATTTTCTGTATTAGTTATGATTATTAATCATTCACTTTAATGCACTAAACATCAGAAGTAACTTAATAGTCAATTATATTATGATATCGCATTATATGTTTCAGATAACTTTATTTTAACTAAATGATAGCAAGTATTCAACAGACCTTAAGCATTGGTGACCAACAAGCAACTGATATCTTCTTTTCTACCAATTCTCTAGGACCTGGTATTATGTAAGTGATATTACAAATATTCTTTCGATCTGGATGAGCTTTAAATCGCAAATATAGTTCTTCTGTATCATCTTCTGTTTTCTCTGATAAATGAGGATAAAATTGAACACCATTTTCAGGGAACGATTTGAAAGAAAATAAAAAACTCATAACAAACTTTACCATTTTTATCCTTTACGTAAACATATGGCAGAACTCAATTTTACTAAACTGACAAAAAGAAAAAAAAATTGATGTTTTATTTTTAAGACATTTTGATTGATGGAATGCTGCTACATTCGCCTCAATTAAAGGAAGCCTTTTAGGTTGGTTTAAAAACAAAGCGTTCACCATAGAAATTTTTAGTAACAGATAAAATTGCATTAAGTCAGCAACTAGTCATTTTTCCAAGGGGGAGGAGGAGATTAATTTAGCCGCTCTTCTCCCCCTTTTATCGACTCTCATCCACAGTAAAATCGACTATTTTATAAACGTATTTGAACAAAATATTTCCAGAGTGGAGGGGAGTAGCCTAGTCGATTAACACGAGTCGATGAATTAAAAAAAACATCTACTACTGAAATTAGAAAATTGTCTCCACCCTAAGGGAATGTACTTTCATGTCAACTAAAAGGTCTTGGTAGATTGATAGAGAATATTTAAACTTGGTAATATAATAAGGGTGTCACCCAGAACGAAACTCAAGAATCATTCTTTTCAAAACTCGAGACGAAATTTATTTTCCTAGAGCTATAATCTGTAGTCAAAGGCACTCGACTATTACATCAAGTTTAACAATACGTAGATATCAATTTTCTTAACAATCTACAGAAATGTTTAAGTATATATGGAAGTGCATTCCCAAAGGATGGGCAGGATTTCCCGTTTTTTGTAGTCGGTTTTTTTAAATATTGACAATTTATATTCAAAACATATGATTGAGATCTTACATATAATATGATATGAAACAAATATATATATTTTTTATTAATATATATAAAATTATATTTGTTTATATATATATAAAAAACTTGTACCACTACAACCTATGAAGGGTCTTGGGTTCAGTATTATTTAGAGAGAGCACTGTTTCTAGGTTAACGGTTGTGCAAGGAGGTGATTTGACCGAGTCACCCTCAACCGCCAGGTTTTTCCCCTTAATTTATTATTTAATTAAGGATACCCACTTTATAGAGGCTGGGTGTGCCCCAGGATGGTCTCCCGACCTAGGTTCGCCCCACGGCCAATGAAACAGATAAATAAATTTTCTGCCATGAGCCGGGGTTCGAACCTGGGACCTTTAACATTGGAAGCTCAGTACTCTACCACTGAGCTATCCCACTCCCTATAAATATCATAATTCTTTTTTCATGTTTTGTAATCTTCCAGGAGTGTTAACTGGAATGCTGGAATACATCAGATTGTTTCTAAACTCAGTATAAATAGCTATCCATTGCTGCTGAATTCAATCAGTTGAAGAAAACCATAGAAGGAATTAGCGCTGAGTTTAGAGACTTCCCCCTTCTTGAATGAAATTGTCGATATTTGATAATATTGAGATATTTCAGTGACGTCTATTACATAATTTCGTGCTAATTGCATTTTTTTTAAACCATTTTGAATGAAAATCTTAAAATGAAATTTAGAGGTATAAGTTAAAAAAGTAGGTAATTCAATTTCCAGTTAGCCATTTATAAATCGATTCTTCTGTATCAAAAAGTCATTATTTGTCCAAAAATAATAATACTTTTTTCTTGCCCGTAATGATTTTTCATATTTAGAAAGTTATTTAGATTTTATTTTCGAATTCTTTGGTAAATAAATTTGTTAACAGTTTGAACTCGATATTGTTGGCAACGACTATTATAAACTTTTGCCTTTATCTTGAACAGTCTTAATGGCTGCGTAAATCGTTTACCCGGTTTAAAGGCAGTTGAAGGGATTTTGGGTTAAGTATATTGTGGATGAAACAGACTTCCATGTATTCTTACATAGACTTATTGTAAGTATTCATTCTTCACTATTTTATCCTTTGCTTATTTAAAAACCGAAACTTAATGTAGATAATTACTGAACAGAGTTGTTTTCTTCATAAAAGTGTAAATTGTATGATACATTAAGATATTTCCTGTTTATAGTTATACAGTAAAAGTTTGTGTAGTTTAATATCCAGGCTTAGTTCTTGTCAACTTTTAGAATTGTTCATCATAAGTTAAAAGTGTACTACTCATTTTCTTCATTGTAGAATATATGCTTACAGTATTTACACTATATCAAATACTTAATTATCACTATTCACTTACTTTGTGTTTATCAATAAGATTATTATTATTTTTAGAAGGTGGACCAAAAATGACCGTGTTATGGGATGTCGGTGAATGTCCACCCAGGAAGAAACTCTGCTTGTCCACCAATCAGGCAAAAAAAATAAGCCAACCTGTGGATGAATCGCTTATGGCAATACCTATTGAAGCAGGTAATGAATCGTGATATAGTTAATTTAGTACTATGAGATATGTTCATTCAAAAATGAAATTCTTTATTATTAGATTAGATATTTAGTGTTAGATAAAGCATGGAATGATTGAAGGATTTAATATCATTAGTCTACTTGTATTCACTGAAATCACACTGTAGATTGATTATTGAAAGTAGCATAGTATTGACAAATAATGACCTGTCGGTAATTAATATGTTACATTAAATATTAATTTTATTTCTTTTAATTATTGATATTCTTAGTTGTTTTTCTCAATTATCTGAAAGAGTATTAGGGATTGTTATTATTGTAGGTTGGGAACAAAAATTTCTTTATTTTCTATCAAAAGTAAAATTTTCTTTCAACTGAACAACCGATAATTTGTTTTCAATGTGGAAAAACATTTTTTTTTACTTTAGTTAATTATCAATTCGGTACTAGTTCACATGAGTTCCTCACAGATTACGCGTGTTTCACAATCACTTCGATCACACTTGTTCATAGAGTGCCAAATGCATTCGGGTTTATCCAAAAGAGAACGAAGGCGACCAATCTCTTGAGTCAGTTACTATTAACTTTCCCGCCATTTAAGTACTTCTATAACCTTAGTCATGTTCATTTATATAGCAGGAGCTGACTTATATTAAAAAATTTAGGCTACATCATGTAACCTTAATCGAATTTGTACATATGTTATACAGCAATGGAAAAGATATAGTAACAGATAAAAACCTTTAATTATTATATCTTTGAATGCTATTTCACTATATTATTTTTCTTATTGATTTCCATTATCCATTATCTCGGAATTATCAGATGTTCTTCGTCAAATGTTTCCCCAGTACGTTAATTCCTTCTTCGAAAATAAATATGATATTTTTTTTCTTTACAAATGACTACAATAAGTTCCCATTTTCGGATTACTAAGCAAAATAATTACGAATTACAATAATTATGCTGTTAATTCATTCAATAAATAGAATTGCGATTAAAATGAGAAAATAAATTTTAATTTAACTGTGTTGTCCAACTAGCATTTTATTTATTAATATTGTCCACCTTTCTCGCGCAATCTTCAATCTGACATTATTTCTATAAAAATCGTCCTCGACAACTTAATAGTGGACTCTTGTATCTAAGAAATACAAAAAGCTGCAAAAGTTCGATGAACAATTTCAAATCCAACATATAACAGATAACTTCAGATTATTTTTTATCCAAATGATAAAAATTGTTTTTATACACTTATAAAAGATAATATACAACAGTATATGTGTATTTACACCCACTACATGTAAGCACATGTCAATAAAAATTTTATTTCTAAAAGCATTTTTTTTTAACATGCCTTGAAGGACAAGTCAAACATAATTTTATATGTATATATTTATTTTTATTTCAGATTAATGACCGTTATAATAAAAATTAATAATTAACAAATTAGTAAATGCATATTTCGTTAAAAAGGAAGTTCTATGATGGGAATACATGTTATTTTTTTTTTTAAATGTTTGATAAGGGATTTTGTGGTGGGAGCAATAGCTGATTTCATAATAGATGGCAACATTTGGCTGTTTTCGGAATTTCATGAACAATTGTGATCGAAGTGATTGTGAACCACATGTAATTCGTGCGGAACTCATGTGAACACATACCATCAATTCCTTTCATAGCTTATATATAACCATTTATTATCATTACTATCAATAAAAGGCTGTTATAAAAAACAAAACAATATTAATGGTACCGTCAGACTATTTCGATCAGGATAAGACCTATTTGAAATTAAAGACTACTTAATTTTACATTGATGTAATGAGTATAATTAAAACAGTTTAAGCTATGATTGAGAAAATCGTAAAAACATGTATAATTGATTATATGATTTGCCACTTATGTTTAATCTATTCTAGTTAAAACGTTTCTCTTGCATCCCATGCACATGCCTACCTTAAATGCGTATTTTTAGTTTCCTACAGCTTATCGTTTTTTTAGTTAGACTGTTCCCTTACATTGACACTAACCACTGTTGATGCTTGGTTTTCTGGGATTTAGAAAATGTGTATTTTCGTTTACAACTTGTATTTGAAGTTTTTCACAGTATTTATTTCACTCTGCAAAAGTATGAAAACTGATAACGAACCAAACATTTTTCAAGTTAAAATGTATCCAATAAAAGTAAAACTTTTGGACATTGTAAAAAAAGTGTCATTATTTTTCCGTTGGAACAATTGTTTACGACCAGAGCATCAATGTTTGGCTTGATAGACCTCAATTTTCCTGTCCTATTGACCATTTAATATTATATCCGCTGCAGCTTATTACATCAGGTGGTATTTATTATTATTATTATTTAGGTATATTATTTATGCCATCAGGTGGTATCCTTACCTATTGGTCGTGGAGTGCAGGGATAGGAAAGAGTCCGGTTAAGGCCCTCAGGCTAGGCACGACTTCTTTTCGTTCCCGTCCTCTATACGACGTACACACCTGTAGCTTATTACTTTCACTTACGTATATATGTAATATATAGTAAGGGTAAGTATTGCGATCGTGAAAATTTTCGAATCTCAGTTTACAATAGAAATACATGTTTTGAAGTCCCCTGAGTCCAAATAACCAAGTGTCGCAAAATGGTCTGTGTGTGTGTGTGTTAACAGTCTAGCTCATAAATGATAAGTAGTACAAAACTTATATTAAGTATTTAAGGTTTGTATATGAGCCGGATGTGACAGCAACTTTTTCGTTAAAATCGGCTTACAGAAAGTGCCACTTTATATGGACGCTGAAACAAATTTTTACAATTTTCTCAAAAACGGCTCTAACGATTTTGATTAAACTCAGTGAATCATTGTATAATTAAGTGGTCTTTAATATCATTTAAGTCTTATTCCTGTTGATGTCACTTTACAGGGCTTAAATTCTCAATGTTCATATATGCCTTCCTCTAAAGTACCTTTAATGTGGTTTAGTTTAAAAAGTTAATCATTTCTCATTAATCAGAGTTACAAAAAAATACTACATATAACTTTTGAAAGAATTTGATGAGTTAATAGAGGAGAAAAAAAATGAAAATGCAGAAAAACCTGCGGTGCTATAGACTGTAGCGCCTAAACGAATGTACCGATTTCAATGAAACTTCGCTAAAATCATTTTCTCTTCTTTTCATAAGGTAGAACAGAATTAGAAAAAAGAAACACCACAATTAGAAACAGCTACATAATTTCTAGCAAATACACAATCGTTGATATCCGATGAAATTAAGGCGACATACAGAGTTTCAAAACTAATCATTATTTCTCCCATATTTTATCTAATGTCCCAATATTCTGGAACCTCTTGGAGCTGTTAAATGGAAATTTTAATTTCCTACATTAAGATTTTTTTTGTGCTGAATAAATTGTTTTCGATATCTTCTCCATACCTTTTGCCTATACGTCCCGTTCATCAACAGGCCAAAAGTAAGAACAAGATAGTTAATGAAAAAGAGCAAATACTGGAAACTAGCAAAAACTGAATGAAAATCTATGAGTCTAGTTTTCTTAATAATTTTATAATTTGTATACTTCCTTTAATCTAATCTAAAAATGTTTTTTGGTATAGAACCATAATGTCTTTATTTTTTCCAAACTTGAGTTATGGAATAAAATAGCTTCAGTGTGTTTTATTGCTCAGCTGCTTACTCCCATTGGATTAAATGACCATCTATTGGTTTGTTTTCAATTCGAAGCATTGAACATTAGCAATGAACACAATGTACCACCGCTCACCTCAGTAACTAATTTTTCTAATTCTATCTGCAATATAATTATTACACCTAAATTCGTAGAGTTTAAGAGACAAATGGAGTTATTATACTAGAGTTTTAATGTGTTCGACTTGGCTATATATGTCAATTATTGATTGAGTTCTGGGTGCAAAGCTCCGAAATAAAGTGGAGCAGATGGACACCCTTACTGACTTGTTGAGATCTATATCTAAAATTGTGGGGATGATGAACCTATCAATGTTGCAGAACTGATCATATTTCACTCCCTTTTCATTGGGAACTTTCCTGCAGGATGGTTGGCAATCTTTTGCATCAATCTTCCACCAACTTTTTTTATGGTATAGAGAATTATCAGCCCCATGCCCAACTCCTAACCTGGAGGACCAGGAGCATTGGTGTAAGACACAGGTGTTGCTCATCTCCCTATGAGCTTTAGTCTCTACCACTAGTGGTCTAAGTAGTCGAGGAGGGGGCCTGCACTTAATTATTTAAATTTATTATTAATTATTTTATTTATTTTTTGTGTTATTAATTCTCACGAATGGGATTTGATATAAAATTTTTGGAGGCACGTAAACTCGCTCGACCACCACGGCCCCCAAACATTAATAAATTTTAACTTGCTTAAATAAATAAATTTTAACTTGCCCAGCATGGACTTGAACCTGTGTTGTTGGACTCAAGAATGTTGAAAATTACTCTTTGACACGCTCAGCCATCAAGACCTGCGACCTTAACTGTAGTTGAATCCATGTGGCGGTCATAACATCTTCTGCCAATTTTGATGAAATTTTCTGGAATCGTGTGAGTTGGGACCATCTAGATACCAACTTTTATCGATTTCCATAAATCGATTCCATATTTTTCAAAAATTGTTTGTCATTAATTTTATTTATTTATAAAATTTCAATCAAATCACTTATAGAAATTGAACTGTAAATGTAGTATATGTATAATGTACCCAATAAAAAAGGTGAGGAAGCTTTGCTAACCCTACTTGTTAAACTTTTTTAAAGGAGTTTTTGACCCCTCTGCCGAGAATCATACACCTTTCATAGGCCGGAAGTCAGAAACCGCAGCTCGTGTATTGGACTAATGTCCGAATAACATGCTGCTTGTCACCCTCCGGCACAATAATATAAAGTATTGAATAGCTGAATTCCTGGAGATAAAAGAGAACAGATACTTCCTTCAAGTTTATTGATATAGAAGGCTCAGCATGATTTGTAGCCTTTAGTATGAAAGGAAAATAGGCTTTGATAGTGGACCTAGAATTAGATTTGAAACAAACAATGAGAATCAAGATCTACAAATAGAGAAGAAGGAAATATATTGTAGATTTATTTCAAAAAGTGATTTAGTGCTTTTTTTTTTTTTTTGTACATTAACTTTCAAATATGTTTTTGTTAATTTACACATTATTTATCTAGACAAAAACACCTTATGTGCAGGTATATGAGGCAAAACCCTTTTATTTAACATATTTAGTTACCTTAAGTGTACAATTTTCACTAAGGGAAAATTCATCAAAATTCTTAATTATTTGAAGTTAAGAAATGTATATTTAATGATTTTTTGCTATATACTGACGATATAATAAATGTATACCCTATTGCCATGTTCTTTTTTACCATAATTGCTTTTTTTTGTGTTCAAAAATTAAAAAAAATCATAATACGGTAACGAAAACAAAAATGATAAAATTAATGTTTTATATGGTATAGTAATTAAAACTGTTTTATATATACAAACGATTATCTAAATTTATATAAATGAAATTGAAACTTTAATGAGATTTTGTGTGAACAATACATACAAGAATGGATGATACCTCCTAATCTTCTTCTGAACAACTCTCCTATCTCCTTCCATACCACCGTTAAAAACCTAGGCGTTACCCTCGATCAAAGCCTCTCCTGGAAACCACACATCTCCCAAATTTCCCGCCATACTATATTCACCCTGAGACAGTTTTACCATCTAAGTTATCTTCTTCCATTCAAAACCCGTCAACTCCTGGTCTCCTCTCTTGTTTTTCCCCACTTTGACTATGGTTGCATGGTGTATGGTGGACTCTCGGGAGAACTCAAAGCCAAACATAAACAATTAATGAATTGCTCAATCCGCTTTATCTTCGGGATCTCAAGGGATACGCATATTACCCACTTCTACACCAAGTTGAAGTGGCTCTATCCATCCTACCGCCGTCAATATTTTCTGGCTACCTTCCTATACCGAGCCATTACAACACAGCGACCTGCCTATATTCTACTGATCCTACAATTCAAACGCTCCTTTCAATCCCGTTCCACCAGATCCCGTGCGTCCGACCTCTATCTTCCCCCTCACCGAACTGTTGCATTTAATAAATCCTTTTTAATACAAGTTGTCTCCCTCTGGAACTCTATACCTTCAAATATTCGACACGCAAAATCGATATCCTCTTTCAAATCTCTCCTCTTCGAACACCTACTCCATTCCCAATCTGATTGATCACGAAATGCACTTAAAAACCTAAGCTGTAAAAATCTCAAAGTACACCCAGATACTCAGATTATTTTGTAATTCATTGATATTTCGTTCACTTAATTACTTTCTCTGTATATTTTATATTTATACGTATTTATATCTTTTTATCATTTATAACTGTATTGTACTCCGAATCAACCTGTAAATATTAAATTGTATTTCATGAACACACCAAAATATTGATATATATTCTGTATTTGTGACTTGTTCTAAAGGGACACTAGTCCCAGAATAATAAAATTATTTTCATTTATTCGTTCATACATATATTTTTTTTTTCTTTTCAGGGCTAATGGTGGTCGGCGGAGTGGACGGCAGTGGTCGAGGGGGTGGAGATGCTCCAGAGAACCCTATTACCACTCTTTCAAACCTTGGAAACACTTGCTTCCTCAATTCAGTATTATATACCCTTCGGTTCGCTCCTTCTTTTCTGCACAATTTGCATCATCTTGCGCTCGATCTCCAAGAGTATTCCGGTCGGGCTGGCCTTAAGGTGAACTTTTTTTTCTTTAATTTAATAATATGTTGTATTAAAAAATAGTTCTTTTCAATACTTTTTGTCACTTGTACCAACTATTGGTTTAGCAAATATAATTCTTCTTCCATTCTTCATTTGGAGCCGTTTTGTAGTTATGTGAGGTTAAATAGTTTCTAAGAAGAAATTTTATCAACCTATTCTAATCTTCGAATGTTAACAGGGCTTCTACCATTACTTGTTAACTCTTATCTGTTTCTTTATTACTAGTTAGCTATATATAGAATATGAGAAGGAGTTGATCGGGGGGATGCTTTCAAATTAATACTAAATTAAATAAGTAGAATTATTTAGTTTTTGCCGACGTTTCGACCCACTTTGTAGGTCTTCATCAGGGCTACAAAAGATAAAAAACATGGTGAAAATAAATGAATATAAGTAGATATAAAATAAGAATAAGTTGTCTGTTACAGAACTAAAAGATGATATCAGAGATATAGTGGGTGAAAATGTAGTTAAAATATCAAGTATTATATGTAGAAGATACAAACAAAAATGGAAAATTTAATAATTTATTCATACTTATTTTCCATTTTTGTTTGTATCTTCTACATATAATACTTGATATTTTAACTACATTGTCACCCACTATATCTCTGATATCATCTTTTAGTTCTGTAACAGACAACTTTTTCTTATTTAATATCTACTTATATTCATTTATTTTCACCATGTTTTGTATCTTTTGTAGCCCTGATGAAGATCTACAAAGTGGGTCGAAACGTCAGCAAAAATTAAATAATTTTACTTATTTAATTTAGTATTAATTTGACCCCTCCCCCCTCCTCCCCCCTCCCTCCCCCCCCCCCGACCAACTCCTTCTCATATTATATCAACGGTCAACCATGTCTACATCATATATAGAATAAATGATTTTACCGATATAAATGGTAATTATCTCTCCAATGCTTGTTGCTGTTTGTCTGGATGGGTCCATGGATGGTGGTCCAGTTTCCATACAAAATTTTCATTTCAAGGGCTATCCGATACGAGTAACTTGGTAGTGATTTAAATATCAAAATTTAAGTTTGTTAGCAGCTATTCTGTTCTTTTTATTATTAAATTACTTAAACATAAAAAAATAAAAAAAATGAAAAGTGTGGAAGAAATCCTGTGTTGAATAAATTACTTATAACCTATAAAAATATTAACATTTATAATTAATATTAACTTTTAATTGTTTTTGTTTCTTAATTTTATTGGAAAATGTCAGTTTTAGTGACCAAATTTTAATATTGATATAAAAAATATCAGTCAAGTATATAGATATATCAATATAAAAACTTGTTGATATTTTTCCAATAACTGGGTACACAGGAATTTAATAATATCATTTGCAGCAAACCTGTGATGTCTAACTTCCACTATGTTTTCTTTTATATGTATTGAGGAAAAAAAAATTAATAAATCAAATAAATAAAAAAAGATCAGATTTAAACTCCGGTTTTTTCACTGCAAAATATTGTAATGATAAGTGATAAATAGTCATGGCGCAGTCAATTTTAAGGTTTTTATTAGTGCCGATGTTCAACCCAAACATGTGGGTGATCATCAAGGCGTATTTTGAGCACTGAAGGTATTCAAGTACTGAATACCTTGGAATAATATGTACTTGAATACCTTCAATGCTCGAAATACACCCTGATGATGATCCACATGTTTAAGTTGAAACGTCTACACTAATAAAAATCTTAAAAAATGACTGCATTCTGACTATTTATCACCTTTGATATGTAGAACAGTCGACTAAATTCCTTAAATAAAATATTGTGTGATTACTTAATCAAATTCATCCATGTGATTTACACTTAATTTAAAATTGTTTTTTCCTTTCTTTTTTTTTTTGTAATATTAGTAATTTTATGATAATAAGAAATTGTAATTTCTTTAATCTTTTGATACTTTCTTGGTGAAAACAGAGTCATCAGACTGACTCATGAGGGTATAAATGAGAAAAACACATATAAATTGTAATTTATATATATCAATACATATATTTCATATTCAGTACACATATAGATTTATATAATTCAATACATATTAATGTGTATTTTAGTGCTCATCTTTGGGTAGAGGAGGAAAAAGTTGGAGCAGTAAAGACCTCGGTTCATTGACGGGTGGAGATGCCCTGAAGATGCAAATTGCTACCGATAAGCTGCATCAACTGTACGAGTCTTTGAGGACTGAAGAAGTGAAGGATCATCATTCCGAACCTTTCCATCCTCATCTATTTCTCCAGTCTCTTAGGTAATACTTTATCGGCTTGTGATAGTATTAATCAATAACAAATTTGTTCATAACATCTTATAATTTTTGTATTTTGCTAATTTATGAAACCTCAAAGCAGAATAACAAACGATAATGCAGAACAAAAATGAAAACTATTTTCTATTAAAAGTGTGAAAACAAAAATTAGGCCTATAGATCGATCATCTAGCACCTACTTTTTATTAGTCTTCGGATAGGAAAATTCTAATGTTTTGTTTTCAATTTTTCAAAACAATTTGATATTCATTCTTCAACTTCAGAACAAATGTCATACGACACCTGAAATGATCCACTGAATCATTCTCATAATTTACACTGATAATTCATCTGTGGGATTTGTGTAAAGGAGAGGAACAAATAAATGAATAATTTGAAAGAATTATAGCTTCCTCCACTGGCAGATCCACAGTTGAGAGGAGTTTTTCGGGTGGAAACCATATCAATGAAAATTAACATGTGATGAATCAATAGTCTAATTACGAGACTCACTAGTTGTCCTATGTCGGTCCAGTATTAGTTAGTAATTAGTTTGGCTGCAATTGTGAATAGCCTTCCGCTTCGTTGAAGAACTAGGTTATTTACACTCGTGAATTTAGTTTTCTTAAAACAAAATCCTGGCACTGAATATAGACTTTTTGGGGTTGTTTAACTGTCGTTGGGAATTCGGGAACCTAATACTTTTGTGACACTGAGTGACAAGAAATAATAAGAATATATAAATATGAAATATGGGACTGAGTAAATACACTTTGAATGAATTGACTCACTTGGTTTGTTATTCTTCAATTGTGAGGCCTATAGGACAACTAAATAAATAGATGGCTTTTCACTCCTGTCTTATCAAAACAATTTATTTTTACAACTGTAATAAGTGAATCTATTAAAGTTTTAAAATAATTTATCCACTGCACAATTGAGTACAATTCATAGTGCAACTTCATATTCCTATATATTTCTTCTCATTCCCTCGCACAATGTCACATAAAGGTGTAAATACTGGAGAGTATCTACTACAAATTTAAAACTGCATATAACTTATTGTTTATAATTAGATCTTATATCTTAGTCATAAAATTGCTTATTTAAAAAAATTATTCTAAACACATATTTTAGGGATGTGAACCCAATATTTGAAGGCAACCAACAACACGATGCACATGAACTTTTGGTGTGCTTATTAGACAACATTCGTGAAACATGTTGTCAGTTACGACAAGCTGCGTCTGTTTCTGCTGTTACCACGGCACCTCCTCCGCCACTACCTCCTGTTAAGCAGTCTTGGTCTCGACAGGTAAACAATTAGTGATATATATATATATTATTAATATTTTTGGCTGTTTTAAAATTATTTATTAAAAGTATATTTACTCTACCTATTGTTATTTTATTACAAAAAAATTATTAAATCAGATTTTAAAATATTACATTGTTGTGTAATTTGATGAATTTTCCCTCTGTAAAATTAAAGTATTATGTATTTAGTGTAACTATTTTGTAATTATGACGTAAATGTTCCAGTCATCGACAGTTTTCAACTCATGAAAAATCTATATACCTAGTATTTATTACTGGTGCAATGTATGCTGTCAGAATTTCCTAAATTCTTCATGAATAATTAACTAATTGACTGTATAGAAAAAAAATTGATAAACAATTAAACCCATTTGCAAAGACCCACTTCCAGAACAAGAGCTGTGGTTCAGATTAATCTTGAAAATTACTCTTAAAGTATCTATTACTGATAAATTTACATTAATAGAGTTTAGGTTTTTGCGTCCATAAATTTGATCCAAATACACTATTCGAAATTAGCTCTAAATTGTAATTAATGATAAAATTGATCTTTTTTTTTTTTCTGTTGCCATTTCAGACATTGTAGTTCTTTTGCTGCCTTAACAAGCCTGCTCCATCTGTGCCTGTCTTGGGCTACTTCTTTCCATTTATTTGCATGCAGCTCTATTGTATCTTTGTTTATTCTATTTATCCATTTGCTTTTTGGCTTTCCACGTGGTATTTTGCCTTCTATTGAGGCATTCATTGTTACAGAGACGCTTCCAGATGGATTGCTACGAACTGCATGTCCTGCTCATCTTAACCTCCATGACTTCATATCATGGGATATTTATTGATCAGTTTCTGTAAGCAGTTCTTTATTGGTCTTTCTTCTCCATGTGTTAGTATTCTGATCCCAGATCCCTCCGGTTATATTTTTTTCTAGGGTGCTGGTTAGTGTACAGGTCTCACAGCTGTATATTAGAACTGGCTTTATCATAGCACTGTACACCCTTGATTTGAGATTTTTTAGGATTTCAATATCTTTGAAAGGGAGAAGAAAGTTCTGTTTGCACTAGTTATACCCTGGTATATTTCTGATTATTGATCATTGATTGAATTTTTCTACTCTCAGAAACGATTTTCCTCCCTTCTACACAGATCCTATTATTGGGGCCAAATTTTCAGCCTCTTTTGGAATTTCGGACTCTAATAAGAGAGGCAATGCAGTAAATCGGCCTTCAAGTAAATGAAGACAAAACAAAATAATCCGAAAATTGTTCTAAGAGACTGACTTTTTTTTAATATAAGCCATCAATATATTCATTTTTTATTTATTAGGATGGATATAAAAGTTTGTCCATAACATAACATACACACTTAACTTTAATTTATTTATTTTAATTTACAAATATGTAGTGAATTTTGAAACAAATTTTTCAAAATGAATATCTTTCCAAGTTCTTATTAAACAAACTAGTTATACCTTATATTTTAATCCACATGATACATATATCACTGAATATGTCTAATTATCTGAAATCCAGGTGGAAAAACGAAATGGCTTGAAAAAAAGTGATATCAGTTTAGTGACTTTATCCTGCTTACTTTTTAGTTTTTTAAAAATAGATTTACCTTTCTCATTATCAAAAGACTAGGCATTATTTTGTCTAAAGAATTGTTGTTATAGAATATTTAATAGTTGACCGTTGCAATTTAAAGGAAGGAGATGGTGCGGGGTGGCGCTCATAAATAGGCTAAATAGTGGCAAAACTATTTTATTAAAATCCGACCCTTTTGAAATTGGCTTTTAATAAAATTGTTTTGCCACTATTCAGCCTATTTATGACCGACACCCCGGACCATCTCCTTCCTTTAATTTTTGTTATATATTTGTGGTGCATATTCATATGAAAAAAGTTGTCTATTAAAGATCTTTTAGTATATTTATGCTTTATTTTTTATTTTTTTAGGTACGCAAATCATTAAGTATTGGAAGGCAGGGACGTGGTAAAGGAGAAAACGACTCTAGGGGAATCGGTTAGTATAAAATAATGTATCTTGTACCCTATTAAATAGCTGTTCTATTTGAAATAAAACCAATTAAAAAATAAATACAATTAAAATTAGTTTATTTATATAAGAAACAAACCAAGTTCATTAAGCCTTTTTGGAGCACTTTCACTACCTGATGATGTTGGTGATTTATGAAATCTGAAATGTCATTGTTACTGATTTAATAAAATAATACGTTTATCTAGTTTTCTGTTTATTTGTTTATAGAATCTATAGCTCAAAACGGGGACTGTTGTACCAACGGTGTCGATTACGAGGAAGAAAGTACTGCTGTCGGACACAACTTCATATCCGAACACTTTGAGGGAGTGTCTCTATTGAGAACTACCTGCCTTGAGTGTGAGCAGGTGACGCAAAGGAAGGAAACATTCTGTGATATCTGTGTTCCTATCACGACAGATTCACAAGGGAAGGGTGAGTATTATTTTATTTTATGAAATAATTTTTGTTCATAATTGAAATTTTCTCTGCTTTTATCAGAGTGTATTATTAACCTATTTCTAGTTGCCATTAATTATATCAAGGAACGGGGTAGCTCAGTGAGTAAGGCACTATGCTCCAGCTCTCAGGTTCTGTTACCTCAGCCATCGATCGATCTTGGTTGGGATCTGAACACTCCTAGGGCTTACCCAGGCTCTTAGATTACTCTTGAATAATTAATTAATGAGGGGGGGACCCGGCAGTTGAGCAGGTCAAATCACCTTTCTTGATCAACCTCTGACCAAAAATACAGTACTTCTTTACAAACCACGGAACCCAAGACCCTCCATGGGTTGTAGTGGTAGCAATTTTTAAAAATAATTTTGGAGAAGGGTTCAAGGCGAGTATAACAGCTGGTAATAGGTTCAATTGATC
Source organism: Nezara viridula (assembly GCA_928085145.1). Lineage (NCBI taxonomy): Eukaryota > Metazoa > Arthropoda > Insecta > Hemiptera > Pentatomidae > Nezara > Nezara viridula. The sequence continues at coordinate 24,590,942 of OV725083.1, forward strand.
TCTAATTAAAATATTTCAAATTCAGAATATTTCGAGTTCTTAAAATAAGAGCGACAGACACTTCATGATAAACATCTACATGTTAAATATGTGAGAAAGAAAAATTCTTATCAGAAATTCTTGATATTTCGGGGTGGCGACCGATCTGCAAAAATAGGAAAAGTCTGAGAATTTTTAAAACAGGGGTAAGTAAGAAGGGAAACATTGTTAAAGTCAGGGAACTTTTTTTAGTACATCTTTTTTTTTTTTTTTTTAATTGGAAATAAATATACAATGGATATCGTTTATGGGGCAGACGACCTTGAAGGAACAAACTTCATTGTATATAAACGACCACGATCGTTATGTTCATCCACCTTTGACTGTCAATAACGTCACTGGTCGTTATATTGATGTCAAATAGGGTAATGAATGGAATTCAAAAATAATGTACTTAAAACAGTATTTTTTTTTTTAAGTAAAAACATCAATACTATTTACTATTTGTAATATACACAACTGGATCAAGATCTGGCTGGCAAGCACGCGTTCGTTCGACCCGTGGTGCTCCTTAAGAGAGTATTTCTTAACCAAAAATTGCATAGTTGGTGTTATATGGATAATTATTATGCTGTTTCTAGTAATAAAGAAACTAAATTACTAATGAGAAACTACATTAATATTACAATCCCTGTAGCTCACTTTATTTTATAATAGAGAAAATGTCAAACATCAACTTTTACTTCCTCTCAGTATATGAAAATAAAATAAAAGCGATAAAAATAAATTACTAAATGTTTAGTCTTCTAAAATAAATAATCCTAATCAAGCTTAAAAAATAATCTCTCTAAAGCATTATATTTGTTATTTAAAAGACTGATTTTTTTTTTACTCAAATCATTTTATCATCAATTTTCTTTCATGTATGATAAATAAATTTAGTTATAAATTACACATTTTTAATATTTATAATGGAAGATGGTCCGTGGTGACGGTCATAAATAGGCTGAATATTGGCAAATCTATTTTATTAAAAGCCAACGTTTCAACCCGACTTTGCAGGTCTTCTTAAGGGCTAGAACGGACGAGATACAAAAAGATAGAGAATTGTGGAAGTTACATAATATTATGACAAAAAATTATAAACAATGTGAATAAGCTTATTAAAATTATAAACAGTTAGTGCATTAAAATATAAACAGAGTAAGCTAAGTAACAAGATCCTAAACTGAAGTAAATAGATGGTAACAATTGTTGTAGCGTAATATATAATATATGCAAATATGATTATACTTCTACAGATCTACAGGAGAGATTGAAAGAAAAAGAAAAAGGATATAATATGAAATAATAGACATAAAGGAATCTGGAGAAAGAAAAGAAAAAAAAAACAATAAATAAATAAGTAAATAAAATTAGAAGAATAAAAATAGAAACTTACAGATGTGTTCAGCTAGGAGTTTCACTTAGAGCTGGTAAATCAGGATTAGGGCAGGTATTGGAGAATTTGCTGACTTGTTTGGGTAATGGGAAAAACCTAGAAAATTACAGTTTCTAAAATTTAAAGATATGGGTGGATGCAAGGGAAAAATACTATATCTATGAAATATTAAATTATAAATATATACGTATACATATAAAATAGAATTAAGAGATTATAGATAAGAGTACAATGTGAATAAAAACAAAAATGGAAGAAGTAAAATACAAAAAGTAAAAGTACATAGAAGTATTTATGACCGCCACTCCAGACCGTCTCCTTCCTTTATAATGCAACGGTCAACTATTAAATATTCAATTTTAATATTTATGTTCCCCAGGCATATTGGTCAGGGAAAATTGTCATTAAATGGGGAAAATTTGGGAATTTTATTTTAACTATTTAAACCAACTAAACTCTTAGAAATCTCTATTTTAAGATTTTTAAAAATATATTAGGTTGTGTTTTTAATAGCCAGTTCAGTTAGTTAATGCAAAATAATTAAAGCTTTACATTTCAAATGAAAACAATACAAATTAAATGATTTTTGTAGTATATTTAATTTTTATTCAGAAGTGTATTAATTCATGTTATATAATTTGAAATATTTTAAAAATGATTTCTAATTCTTGTTTAAACAGATGATGGCCTTAACGTTAACCAGCTGTACCAATCTGCTCTCGTGACAGAGGAGTATTTACATGACAGTAACAAATACTGGTGTGAAAGATGTCTTCGTTACAATGAAGCTAGGCGATGCGTTAAATTTGAGTCATTGCCCAAACTGTTAACTTTGCAAATTAAAAGGTTCTCTTCTGGTTATGGGTAAGTTACATTGTACTCATTTTTCTTTAAGTATATTAATTTTAATATAATGGTTAATTATATTAATGATTATATATTAATAAGATGTCATCACCAATGGATTCACAACACCATGATCAAATTGATCTTGAATTAGTACACTGTATATGATATAAACCTCCTATTCCAATTCCTGTTCCAAAAACAGTCTGATACCAGCTAACGATTAATATTATATATGTATTGTGTAGCAATCATATAATCATAACACTTGGTAAGAGATAGTACATGCATTTCCTACTATCGACGTAGGAATTTCAATACATACATTTTTTTTTATTTTTTTCATTCAATTATAAGTAACTGTTTATTTTTATATATATATTCAAGTAAAGTTTTTGTTTTTTTTTGTTTTGTTTTTTATGAAATGAACTCATTGTATCTCTTTTTCGTTCTTCATTTCTCAAAGTGTATGTTTATGTTGTTCAACCCTTAAATATAATTTTGTTCATAGTTCAAGTGATTCGTTCATTGTTTTAATTGTTTTGTTCATAATTTTAAATGCTCTGTACATAGTTTTATCTGTATTGTATATAGCTTGTGCACCTAAGGTTTTCTTTACTTTTTATTTTATTTTATCAATTTTATTTATTGTTTCAACATTCAGGCCAGTAATATTCTATTATTTTGTACATTATTGTTATTCTGAAGGGACTTAGTCCCAGAATAAAGTTTTTTTTTCTATCTATCTATCTATATATGACAATGCAATGTGTACAGAATATGTGTATTATTCAGAGCTCGAAACGGAAAACATTTCGTAGATTGTGCCTATAATTATTAATTGATTATTAGTGACTAAATTCCCTACAATTAATAAATAAATTATTATTAATCAATAAATTAATTATTGTTATTGATAATTGACACTGTACATTGGTTTGATACACCTAATCATTTCACAATATTACCTTAACATTAGATAAGCACTGATAAATGTTCATTACTAATTTTCTTCACGAAGAACCTTCTTCTAAACTAAAATACTTGCACTAACTGACTACGAACCAGAGACTGGCTGCTTTTGAATTAATTAAAAAATTTCTATTATATGTTAAATTCACACGATATAGATGGTAATATGTTTGAACAAGTAGAAAAATCTAGATTCTACGATAACTAGAAAAAACGAAATTGAAGAAGAGATTAAGGTTAGACTGATTGCCGGAAATGCTTGTTATTTTTCTGTCACAAAACTACTTAGTTCGTGCTTCTTGTCCCGGAACTTAAAAATTAGAATCTATAAAACCATTATCTTACCTACAGTTCTTTATGGATGCGAAACTTGGCCGATTACATTAAGGGATGAGCAGTGTCTTAAGATTTTCGAAAATAAAGTATTGCGTAGAAAATTCGGACCGAAGAAGGATGAATTAACCAGAGAGTTCAGACGGTTAACGCCGAATTGCGTGAACTGTATCCGGGTAATATAATTAATGTAATTTCAAAAGCAGCGAATCAAATGGGCTTGTAAAATTGTTGGGTTTAGTAACGAAGGAATTCCTAAAAGCTTATTGGCTAAAGCTTATTAATATTGGCTGTATACCGAATGGTAAACGTCCGAGAGGTAGACCAAAGCGAAGGTGGGAAGATTGCATTAAAGCCGATCTGAAGGGACTGGGTTTGGTGGGTTTGACGGCAAACGGTGGAGGGAGGTGTGCAATAAGCTATTGGTGATGTCGGCATTGAACCTTCGGGTTCGCTAAGCCTTTGATTATTATTATTATTATATTGAATTCACATAAATAATAATTATTTTATTGTTTCTTTTTAGGTCTGTAGTGAGCAAAGTTAATGAGCATATGCCAACTCCTTTGAGGCTCGGATGCTTTTGTGAAGGATGTGAAAAGCTCGGCAGCCCCAGCCCAGAACATGAATATAGTCTTTACTCTGTTATCATGCACCTCGGGGCTACCATGGCTTCAGGTCATTACGTTGCCTATGTCAAACCACGAGATTTTTCAACGGATTATGAATCCTGTAACAGGTATCTCCAATTAATGAAATTTTATAGTTATTAATTAACAATAAAAATGATAATTATATTTTACATAGACCTCATAATGGAATGTTGATCTTTACTAAAATGAAACCCAGAAAGGATAAATAAACAGCTTAAAGAAGAACTTTGTAGAACTTAATCTGGTTGGTTACTGTCAAGGGAAAGCTTTTATTTTCCCCTCTACTTAACTTCAATACCTTTCCAAACGAGCACCATATTAACACGTTAGCTGCTAAGCTTGATATCTCAAAATCAAAATCGATCCCCGGCGACCGTCACTAGTTCTGAAGTTCCTAATGTCATCAGTCATACATCAGTCTCGAGGTATACCACTATCTTTTGACAACAAAGTTTATCTAAATTCCTTATTCAGTGTCTCTATCTGCTAATTGTATCCTCATTAATGTCCAGCGACATAGGAGTAGACTCCGACGTCTGGTGCCATTTATTTATTATATCTCTTTATTTCATTAAAAAAGTTATTTTTAGGGATGTAAATCTTAAATATTAAAAATAAAATGAGAAAAAGGTTCTTTATTAAATATAATTATTATAATTATTAGATGGAATATAAGAAATTTAAGCTACATAATAAGTACCATATTGTGACATTGCAAGAAAAATATAGGTAATTGAGTATTCACTATTACATTGGAATTTGTTTTAAGAAAAGGAGAAATGAAAGTGAAGTATTAAGTTGCTAACTGGTTATGATACTGGTTGAAATTCAGCAAACAGTTTGGGAATACCAGCAAAATCCTCACAGAAACTAGTGACTTTCATGTTTTCTTATTTGTCTCCTTATTTCCTAGGATCTTTCTCAAACCGTAGCTAACACGTTAATTTTAAAAAAATTAAAAGTAAACTGAATATTTAATTGTTGACCGTTGCATTATAAAGGAAGGAGATGGTCCAGGGTTGGGGTCATAAATAGGCTAAATAGTGGTAAAAACTATTTTATTGAAAGCCAACGTTTCGACGCGACTTTGCAGATCTTCTTCAGGGCTAGAACGGACAAGATACAAAAAGATAGAGAAATGTGGCAGTAATATTTAGACATAATTTATAAACAATGTGAATAAGCTTATTAAAATTATAAACAATAAGTATAATAGAATATGAACAAAGTAAGCTAAGTAACAAGATCATAAACTGAAGTAAATAGATGGTAACAACTAAATAAATAGATAGATGGTCTATTTACTTCAGTTTATGATCTTGTTACTTAGCTTACTCTGTTTATATTTTAATTTACTTACTGTTTATAATTTTAATATGCTTATTCACATTGTTTATAATTTTTTGTCTAAATATTATGTAGCTGCCACAATTCTCTATCTTTTTGCATCTTGTCCGTTCTAGTTCTGAAGAAAACCTGCAAAGTTGGGTCGAAATGTCGGCTTTCAATAAAATAATTTTTACCACTATTTAGCCTATTTATGAATATCAATCAATGTGTAAATCAAATTTAGGAATAATAACAATGATGTCATTACGAGGTCACATCCAATTGATCCATCGACCCCAAAAGCCGATGGAACCGCCGAGCTATTGCTGATTTAATCATTGAGTAATGGGACACATTAAATCTCATTTATGAATTCATCGATGAGTTAGAAAAGATCTGATGGATTTAATCCCTATCAATGAACTCAGCCTTGAGTTTAGGAACTTGCCCTACAATCGTATTTACTAAATTAGCAAATTTGTTTGTTGCTATTCATAATATATTATAATAAATTTTATTGCTCTAAAGTACAAGACTCATTCCATCAAGGAGTTGACCAATTAACAGTTTAACTCTATTGTATAAATATGTTCTCATTTATAAATTATAATAATGATAAGAAAAATATTTATATATCTCTTTAGGAAATAATAAGTTTCTTAATTTCAGACAGTGACAGGAATACTTTATTAAATTATCATTAAACTATTAAATAGTTTATCAATAGTTATTTTTCTTTCTTTTAATGGAGATAACATTCTTCTTAGCACTTTTCACCGATTTTCATCTGAAAACTATTATTATTATATTATGGGGAAAAAAATATATGTAAAGTATGGGCTCAGTGTTTACATTACCTATGGTTAAAGTCAAAGAAAAAAGAGTATGCGATTGAATTTCATGGAGTGATGTTCGATTAGCTGTTCTTTTCTGTCCGGATGATGCTCGAATTGGCAAAACGTTGACAGATTTTTTTCTTTGCCTGCATTTAGGAGATAATAAGTATGGTTTGGAATTTTTCCAATAATAATCTAACATTTATAATAACCTGTCTCTTGGTTATTTTGTTACTAATTTATAAAAATATAGAATAATTAATGTAAGTAGGTAACGGAAGTAGAGGTAATGTTGCTAGTAACGAAAGATAAAAAAATTTCATGTTTATTTGGCTATTTTTCATTAAAAACCATATATGTGGAGCACTGATCATATATGGGTCAAATCGAAATAATTTTCTGAAATGTGGTTAAACATTAGTGATGTTTCTTGAATGAAGTGAGTGATAGGTAAGTTTTTTAAAATGGTTTTTGAAAAGTTTTGGAAATGATGTGCCACGAATAAAAGGTAATTTTTAGTTATAAGTAAAATTTTGGTGCGTGTCGTTGATTTCATGACTCACTGAATAATTAAAATTTATCTTAAAATTGTTATAATTCTTCTAGAGAGAGAAGGAAAACAGCTTCATTATCAAGTGCAGCTCCTGACAAGAGTTCTTCTGCAACTGCGAAAAAAAAGTGGTTTTTCAGAACTCCAAAGAATGGTTCAATTACTGAGAGTAGGGGACAGTACTTCAGGTTTGTAGGAAGGTTAGAATTTACATCAGTACAAAATTTATTAATTTTTTTTTTTTTTAAATAAAATAACAAATATGTTCCATCTTTTTTAAAAATCATTTAATACCTTTTTTTGTGTTTTTGTTTATGTCGAGATTATTATAATTTTTTTCTTAAAACTGTGTTGGATTGGCAAATAAGTCCTTTCGGTTTTCAGGGTGAAATAAAACTCAATACATTATAGACATAAAATTTATTTTAATCTACAATATATTGACCATTATTTAATATGACTTTTTCCCATCTTTCCACTAACTGCACATTGCCATTTTACTAGAATGTCTGGAGTTTATTGTTAAAAAACTGATCCAAGTGGTTTTTGATGTCCTCTTCCTTTTGGAATTTCTTTCCATTCATGGAGTTCTGCAGAGACCGGAATAAGTGGTAGTCACTTGGAGCTAGGTCTGGTGAATAGGGAGGATTCGGCAAAAGTCCCCATCCAACACTCAATAATTTATTTCGTGTGACCAATGACGTCTGGGGAGGGGGGCCTAGCGTTGTCTTGGCGGAACACAATACCCTTCAGATCTGCCAGTTCTGGGCGTTTTTTTTTTTTTTTAATTGATTGCTCCAATTTTGTTAATTTTGAGGAGTATAGAATTAAATCAATTGTTTGTCCTGATGGCAATAGCTTATAGAAAATAGCACCCTTGAAATCCCACCATATGGAAAGCATTATCTTCTTTGGATGCAATCCGGGTTTTGACATTCTTCTAGGAGCCTCACTACTAGATCCCCATGATTTTCTATGGACTACATTATCGTAAAATATCCATTTTTCATATCCTGTTATCAACATTTTCAAAAATGGGTAGTTTTGTTGCCGTTTCCATAGTGAATCACAAACAGAAATGTGTGTTGCCAAGTTGACTTTGCTTAGAGAGTTAGGGACACAAACATTAAGCCTGGAAACATAGCCGAGCTTGTGTAAATGGTTTTCTATGCTTGTGTGCGACACATTTAGGGCCATAGTAATCTCTCGCACTGAATGGGCGGGATTTTGATCAACAATGGCCTTAACATTGCTCGTTTCAGTTTCATGTGGGCGACCAGACCACTGAGTATCATTGATGTCAAAATTCCCTGAATGAAATTTGGCCAACCAATTTTGACAGGTGCGCTCAGAGATATAGTGGTTGACATATTACAAACAGGACAAACAATCCATCTTAGGGATTAATTCATCAGATATGAAGTGTATCATAGTGACATAAAAATAAACAGAAAAACCAAAAGTACTTATTTGCCAACCCAATATTAAATTCTAAAGACTGTGAAAGATAGAAATAATATGAATGTTGACATTCTGCGGTGATAGTTGGTATTCACCGTTTCATTGGAAGTATGAAATATGAGGGCAAGTCAAAAAGTAAAGGGAAATTTGGATTTCCCTTGGAATTATGTGTGGTAGCACTGATTTTTCTGCTATAATTTATAATCTCTATCAACTGTTTGTTCAAAATGAGTTCTCCTTTGCCTGATTGCATCAAGGAAGAAATGCTAGAAGTGATACTTTTTCTCAATTCAGAAGGTGTAAAACCAGCAGAGATTATTTATCGAATGCAGCAGCAACATGGAGATAGTCGTTTGAGTGGAAGATTTACAAATGGATTGATTGCTTTAAAAATGGTACAATTTCTCTGTGTGATATACAGCGGCTGGTATGCTTTCCACTTCAAGGGATATGGAAGGTCTATTTATTGACATCAGACCTAAAGATCAAACAATAAATAGTGACAGCTATTTTGGGCTACTGCATTAATTAAAGTCAAAAATCAATTCCAAAAGACTTTCAAAATGTGTAATTTTATGTAAGATGATGCTCGTCCTCATACTTCCAAAAACAGTCCTCTGTCTTCAAAATCTCGATTTTCTGCTGTTGTACCATCCACCATATAGTCCAGATTAGGCTCTAAGCGATTTTCATCTTTTTGGTCCATTACAAGAGAAGTTGTGAGGGTATCATTATCGATCTGATAAAGAGGCCATTGAAGTCTAGACCCCTTTTATCGTATCCTTGGCTTCATGTTATTGTATCATACTTTTTTTCTTTTTTTTTTTATGAAAAATCTCGGAAATAGGACCTTTTCAATCTGGAGATCAGTAAACTGCTTGAATCCATAAGATAATTTGATCGCAAAATCGATAAAAAAGATAGCCTTAAAAAATATTGGGCATTTTAGCGTGACTTCATTCCCCAGCATGTCCAAATAACAAAAACAAGATTCTACAGGCCAGATGGCCCAATATTTTTGTAGGTCACCTCCCCCTCTTGGCACGATTTTGTGATCAAATTATCTTTCATTTCAAGTGGAAAGTAAATTTAATGAGGAACCATCCCATTTCTGAGAATTTTCTTAGATCAAAAGTTGTAGGTTATGCTGAAGCCATTCACAAAGTTTTAAATGGATGTAATTTATGCAATCATAATTTTATAAAAAAGGGTCTGTACTAAGGACTATAGTAAACATCCGGTCTTTCAATGATTTTTAGTATTTGTCACAACTGATTTTGATCTTTCACAGTTACATAAATTTATTTTTTTAAGAGGAAGAAGAAAGGCTTATTTACCCTGCGGAAAAGTGTAAATGTTGAAAAAATTATTTTTTTTTTTTACAGGTCTTCATGTAGAGGATCCGACTGCTGTGGAGTGAGAATGCGAGAAGAGGTTAACGACGAGACCTGGCTTGAGTGTGACGATGAAACGGTTAGAGTGATCTCGCGCCGACAGCTTGAAGAAATATTGGCCGGAAAGCAAGCTAAGGGTTCAGCCTTAACACCGTACCTACTCTTCTATTCAAGGCACTAAATTTAGATTTTTAAAGATGTAATTATTATTCGACTAGTTGTGGGGCTTAACAGCTCTTTCTTTTTTTTTCTTTTATCGTTTGTCGGTTTCGTTACAATTGAGGTCATCAGAAATAAGATTGTCCTCAGTATTATTGATATGATAAAGAATGTGGAGAAAAGGCTAAAATCTAAGAAATTTTATAGACGAACTGCAATGAATGAAACCATTACATAACTTGAAGATACCTGTTATTAAATTTGATAAATATTAATAACAGGTATTTGATTTAATATTCATCTTTGTGTGGGTTAAGCAATATTTCTGTGGAAGTGAATATATTTTAGATTAAAATATTGGTGCATAATTTTACCTGCTTAATATTAGTTATTTATTACATTTATAGCGGATCCATTAAAATATCTAGTGCAGGGTGTTTTAACTTTTCATCTTACTTTTATAATAAAAGTTATTATAGTTAGTAATACTGCACACTTGAAATTAAAACAATACATTATAGGGGATATAATTCATGATTTTATTATATGTTCTGATAACGGCCGTACTATTGAAACTTTGTAACATAAATGAATCAATAAATGTCAAGAATAATTAAATTTTGTTCAAAGAAAACGACATGAAACTCAAATTTCTGGTGACTTTAGATTGTAAACTTTAATGGTTAAGACTTAAAATGTATCCCGTTTTACTTCCAGTTTGTTAATTATACTTTTAAGAGTTTTTAGTTTGAAAAAAGCTATTTAAGTCTGTTTTTAGACTCTTGTTTCTCCAGGATTAAAATTCCTATACTAGCAGGTTTTTAAATTTTTTTAAATTTATTTTATTGTTGATTTTTTTTAAATCTCATTTTTATGACAGACCATTCACTTATGGTTTTATATAGTAAGTTCCATATTTTTTTCCTTACTTGATTTCAAAAGTATAAATTTGTTGATATATTACTAAAAAATCATATTAAAAATAAATTGATTCAGTTTTAATTTGTACCGACTAGGTCGGTTCCTGTTTCTTTGTGAAAATTATTTTTATTATGTCCTAATTCCTATCGGCAGATGTTTACCTAATATTTATATTTCTCAAGATGCCCTATGATAACCAATTTGTTATTTTTTAAACAGCCTTCCCGGGTCATCAAAATTTACTTATTATTTTTAATTTATATTAGTTACAAATAATAAATAAATAGGTTTTGTGAAGCAGAAGGTTTGACCCATCATTGGTCGTTTGCATGTGTTCTCTGCCTCCTACTCTTCTCAAATACTTCCCTACAAAAAAATATAAAATATATTATTTGTATGGCAGAGGATTCACTTCAGCAGCGTGTCCATTTGGACGAACCGCCCCAATTTTTTTAAAAATTAAATATAATTGAACAAGTAGTGAATTCATGTGCTATCCTGCTTGTCCTTTCTGAACTAAACTAAGTAGGGATAGAAGTCGAGGTTGGTTATGTCGATTTAACATTCCTAGGTGGCTAGGAAAAGCTCTATGAAGCTTTTAACAAATTTGTTTACCCACTAACTTTTTATCCATAGTCAGTTGTTAACCATCGATGTCTTCCTTTCTTACAAAACACATAATTTCTAGTACAGGACAGTCTTAATAATCTAAACGTAAATTTCATGGCCTGTTCAGATTAAATTAAAGATTATGGAAAATTGCACAATTTAACAAAAATATATATATTATCAGTTAAACATAAACACATTGAAAACAACATTAATTCTGAAAATTATCATATAATGTACGCTAAAGAAAATGCCTGATCACGCAAATTCCTTAAAATTACCAGGCTTCGATGGTCGACATTGTATCCATTCGCCCACTCCAAGTAAGTATTAAATGCATTTATGGCCTTTCTATAACTTATCTATAATATAAAATAAAATGGGTGTAAATAAATTTTCCAATAAAATAAAAGTTAATATCATAAACGTATTTTATACCTGCTTTTGAAATCATCAAGCCAATCTTTACTGGCATTAAAATCTGCTCTTTCATTCTTAAAAAATATAAAAGGCAAATTTCGACTTTCAGCTATACATACATTTGAACACACTTGTGATCTTCCCTGTAAAACCCACATTAAGGATTCCTCAGTTTCTGGATGACTGCCTTGTTTTAATGTTTTCCATTTAGAGACACCAAAATACTCTATTCGATACTACCACATGAAGCAGTCCTCGTCAGCCAACTTTAAACTTTTTTTTCTTGTTCGGATTACTTATGGGTTTGGATTATTGAGACCATCCTGTATATTCCAAATTCTAGGAAAACTTTCTACTTATTTAGTTATATGAACATTTCTAGGAAGGTTATAGCGGTCCAAGTGGTCACCATGCTTTGTGGTTATAGATACTTCAGTCTTTTAAGCCTTCATTACTCATAAGTTATTTGATCTATGTCCATTCCAATAACTTTATTCATTTCACAACTCTATTCATTAATTTATAACATTACTAAGTGAATGTGATGCCATTCTGTGTTGTTTAGTTGCCTTCTTTCTTCAAGCCAATTATTTTGTTTCGAAATATTGTAATCACTCCGAACTGTATATCGTTGGCTTACTTCTAAAGGCGTCCTCTGATGATCATTCTAAATAGAACGATGAAGTAGAACCCTTAATACGCTAGGATCGAAAACAATTTCAAGTTCCCCTCTGACTTACTCCTGCCTACTTCGACTTACACCTACCTACAAATATTTTATTTATGAAAGCTCTTGAAAATGGGGCGTTTTCAATCTGATGGTCAGCAAACTTTGTCTATTTAATTAGGTACTAAAAACTTGTAAATACACATTTTCTTTTCACTTGGATCGTAAGATAATTTGATTAAGAAAAAAGTACCCTACAATTATATTGGACCGTTCGTCCTATAAAATCTCATTATTTTGATATTTTGGGGATGCAAGTCATGCCAAACAGTTCAATATTTTTTAAGGCCACTTTTTTCATCGATTTTGTGATCGAATCATCTTACAATCCAAGTAGAAAGCAAATGTGTATTTGCAAGTTTTTAGTACCTAATTAAATAGATAAAGTTCACCGACTTCCAGATGCAAAACACCCTAATTCCAAGAGTTTTCGTAAATAAAATAGTTGTAGGTTACGACGAGATGAAGCTATTTACTAAGTTTCAGGCGGATGTGAATAATTTGAAAAAAATGGTCTGTACCAGGGACTCTATAAGTTAAATATTTTAAGATTATAGGCAAACAATTTTTTAAAAAACACTTATGGGTGGAGCTTAGGCCAGGAGGTTATAATAAATAAGGGAAGGCCTTCTTCCTTCAACATAAGTTCAGCGACTCCCTTTAAGCATCTGGGTGATCCATTTTTACTTAGATAATTGTAAAATTACAAATACTTGTATGCTGTTTAACATTAGAATAGTAATTTGTGGTTCCAATGAAATTCGGCAACAGGTAAAAATTTTATTGTACTTAAGTTTAATTTACTATAAGCCTGTTAGGTTAAATGTGGTAATTTTAAATCATCTTTATTTATTTAAATTTATCAGGTCGTGGCCTTGGTTTTAAAAGATTTAAAAAGAAAAATTGTAAAAAAAAACTTTATTATGCTAAAATGATATAAGATAAAAAATCTGCAAACAAACAAATTTTAGATTATTTATGTTGGTTTTAGCAATATATTAGACAATCAGAATTTTTTTTTACTCTGATTTTTTTAAATAAAAAAAATATATTTCTTTATTTTTTCTTAAATTATAACTACATGGGTAATAATTTAAAAGTAGAGTATTGCTTCTGAAATAAATAACATTTATTTCATTTAACTTCAAAAGTACGAAATATTTTTGTTTAATTAGGCTTTTCAATTCTCTATGAAAAGTAAAATTTCATATTTTAGAGTGCTGCTATCTGCACTTAGAAGATGCATTCTGGAATGAGAAAGTTTTAACTGTGAAATTTCAATATTAAAAATTATATTAATAAGTGGAAGGATTAAGTCATTGATGAATGCAAAAGTAAATTCACAGCTTCAAGGTATTTTACACAAAAAAAATTGTTAGTCTAATTTACAAAATATTCATACCAGAGTAAATTGTAACATTAAAGCACCGTTTCTCAAATTTATAGTGAATGCAGTTAGAACCTTTTCAAACCAAGGCCACGAGGTGTCAATGATAGTTAAGCATTATAAATACGAGATTACATAAACAGTGACTATTTTTTATACATTTATTGATTAATATTATACACAAACCATACTTTCACTATTTCTGAATATAGTGTCCTACGCGATTACATGCTTTTGATACCGATTTGTAAGTTGATATTTTTTGTTCATAAGCTCCTGAACTTCTTCATTATTTTTGACTTGTTCTCCTCGACAAGAAGGGAAGAATTTTTTAAACGTGAATTGTCACTAGCGATGAGAGGTCCAGGATTACACTCTTGCGTGGAACTTGGCAGTTAAAGAGTGGTGTGGGAAACTTAAGCAGTGTGCAGTGATGTTGGTATTTCTGTAATGTTTATTGTGCTATTGGTATTTGGCCAACCTGAAGCTGTGCTACAATGCAGGCTTGTTGTGTCCTTATTTTTCGCTTTCTGTCAGGAATAATGAAACAATTGAGAAATGTTAGCTTTACTGACATTTCAATTGAAACGGTTGCTAATTTGAATTTCTTGTCAATTTACAACAATTTTAATCGAGGTGTCCACAAAAAAATATCGTTTCTCAGTTGTCCCATTATTCATGCCAGAAGGTCTTGAAGTGAAGACTGGAAAGAGATACTCTTTTTACCCAATGAATAGATAAATAATTAATTCAAATTCATAATCCATTTTTAATAAATATTAGCTTGATTAGCGAGTTTACTAACTTTTATCTCTCTGTAGAAGTTGTTATATTGATTTTTATTTTTTTATGACCCTTTTAGACTATAAAATCTTTACCTTGTTTTGAGTGGTTGTTTGCTTGTTTGGGTGAAAAATATTTCCTTCAAGATAATTATCAAGGTTATAATTCTGCCAATTAACTCTTCATTTATTTTCTATATTTTTTTTTTTTTTTTGTTAAGTGATTAAGGTGTTACTCAATTATCATTTTATCTCGGTGGCTGAGACAAAAATCACACTGTAGATTTCATTCCAATAATGGCCAAGTGAGATGCAGGCAACCAATCCCCATTATAAAGTGAACGCTATTCGATCAGTCATGAATGACAGTCACAAGCCTGGATAGGATTGCTTCAATCATGATGAACCCTACGTGTACCCATCAGACTGAGGCTATTTTAACTTATTTGAAGTTGAGATAACTGGCAATATGGATCTGGTGTTAATCGTTAAAAAACATTATTTGGACATTATCCTTTACATCATTGGATATCACGAGAAAAATTAAGATATAACAATTACTTCCTAGTGCCAGAAAATAGTTTTGACAAAAGTTTAAAAAATATAAGTCAACTATTTACAAAAATTAAGAGAAGATATTGTGGAAATAATAAATTTGTTGAGAAAACGAGGAAAAAGAACCGACAAACATGGGATAATTAGCAGCCAGACTGGGATGTTAACAACAGTTAAAGATAAATTTTTTCTATAAATAAATTTTGTAACTTTTCACTTTTTTTTAAAAATTTATTTCCCACATAACTATTTATAAAAAATCAGTTGAAGATTGTTTATAAAAATATAAACTAGGTACATGAAAAACTATTTAATTGAGAATCAGAATGCTAATAGTGTGTCGGAATGTTATCCCGAATGACTTTGTAGAGTCCACTTCAAGCTGTGATCTCTACTTAAAAGAGTCTGTTGAGGGTTTTCTAATAAACTAATAATCGCAATTAATCTTATATTGTTGTAAGTGAGGTTACACCCATGAACATGGCTGCTAATATCCAAGCACTTATAGAATATCTTCTACAGTGTGATCAATGTGATTTCGAGCCAGCCACCATGTTGAAATAACGTGCAGCTTTATTACGATTGATGATATTTCAATGAATAATAGAAAATCTTAAAAAGATATTTCTAGTCAATCTTCTTTGTTATTCATTACTGATGAGTGAAAAATCATTTAATAAAGTAGGAATAAGGAGCATTAATTTGAATTATCAGTCATGGAATTATACAAGATAATTTTAAAGTAAGGAAAAAATATTATTGGAAATAAGCTTATGGTTAATACACCCCAAAAAATAAATATATATATGTGTATATTAATTAGCACTGCCGTATTTCATATATATCTCATAATTGTACCAATTATATATGCATATTTGGTGTCTCAAAAGGATGGTTTGTAGTGCCTCTCAATGTTTGTATCATCAAAATATTCAGAAATTAGTATCAGAAGGCCTAAAGATATAAATATATATATATAAATGTATACATATGTAATTTTAGGATTATAAAGCTCTCTGTTGATTATTCCTTAGGTTTTAAGCCTATCGTCTTTGTAAACATATATTTCTATGACTGTTCTATCTAACGGTGTGATGAATAGAGATGGGTAATCCGTTTACCTGTGTGCTGATTATTTAAGATTTTGTACTGGTTCAGGCTTTGTCCTTTACGGAGTAAGCCGTTGATGACCCATTAAACAATTTTACAATAATTGAACGGTGATTTATTATTTTAAAGCAACTATGTATAAACAAATTCTGTTATTCCACTCACAGAATTAAACTTACCAGAATTAAAAATCTAATACAGATATTGTTTGCTGTATAATCACTAATATTGTTCCTATTAAGGTATGTTTTTTTACAGCATTTGACGGGTACGTCTGTTATGATTAACTGATTAACATTAGTTAACAAGATTTATTTTTGTTCAATTTTAATTCTTCATTTCATGACAATGCCTATTTTTCATGTAAAAATCAGAAGTTTATGAAAAAATTAAACTTAAAATTTAATATTTTTTTTCTGGTTGCCATTTCATATGTTGTAGGTCTTTTGTCGCATTAACAAGCCTGCTCTATCTCTGCCTATTATGGGCTATTTCGTTCCAATTATCTGCTTTTTAGTATTCCGCAAGGTATTTATGCTATTATTGAGAGATTTAATTTTGTATTAATAGCAAAATTATTCGGAAGGCGATGCTCATTTTTTAGAATTTAAAACTCGACTTCTATATCTTTTGATTAAAAGGCATTTCATCTCAGTATTGATTCGAAACCCTTATAAAATCACTATGGTAGTATTTTATTTTAAAATAATTTATATTGAATATTTAATAGTTGGCCGTTGCATTATAAAGGAAGGAGATGGTCCGGGATGGGGGTCATAAATAGGCTAAATAGTGGCAAAACTATTTTATTAAAAGCCAAAGTTTCGATCCGACTTAGCAGGTCTTCTTCAGGGAGGTGTGTTGAGCTAGGAGTTTCACTTAGAACTGAAACAGTTCTTTTAATGGAATAGTTTTGCCACTATTTAGCCTATTTATGACCGCCACCCCGGACCATCTCCTTCCTTTAAAATAATTTATGAAAAATAAATTATTAAAAACGTACATGATTAGGGATGCATATACCTAAGATATCAAACATGTGTTTTTTTCACTTCTCGTTTAAAATAGACGTGGCATTTGCCAAAGATGTTGAAGCGTTGCCCACTTTAACTTTCTCAAGTGTAGTGGTACTGGATTGAATCTGGCCTTGTAGGGTTAAAATTTATTTTTTGGTGGACTCACAGAATGGATCTTGACCTTCCATTCTGGTTAGAATAGGTTTGTTTGGACCTTTGGAACAGGAGTCTCCAAAATACTCCATGAAAGTTTTTTTAATTACATGGTAAAATTTTTTAAATATGAATGTAGTTAATCACACAATCACAAGGATTACTACAATTTTTACTGCATGTGTTATTTCTTTTCAAAATCTCATTTCAGAACTAAAGTTTCATTTATAGAACAAGTTGCTTTTTTCTTTTCATTATAAACTGTGGCCACCAGAACTTAAAGGAAGTTTTAATTTGGCCTACGGGCCAAAATGTTTATAGACCCCTAGTCTGAAACAACCCTCTCTTAGGCCAGAAATTATTATGTGGTAAACAAACGAAAAATGGGTTTTTTAAAGGGTAGATTTCTTTTTCTCTCTCTCCTCTTCCCCCTCCCCCAATTATAGACTAACGGTTGGCTATGTATCGGAGTGTCCATCATGAGATGAATATGTGAATTTTTTTTTAATGAACATTTGGAATGTTCCAAGATATATATATAGTTTTTGAGTTAATAAACAACTATACTAACACTCATTATTGAAATTAATCTACCAAAAGAGTGGTAACACTCGGAACTCTGTGAGCGAAACTAAGTCTTAAGCCATGGAAAAGAGCTAATTTAATTTATATTCATTTAATAATTAAAAACAAGAGGATTTGCCCATCTCTAATGATGACATAGTCTGCCAACTTGATAAAATAAAAACAGTTATAAAGGTTGTAACTTTGATCCCAGCAAATTATATTATATAATATTTGGCATAATAGCTGAATGTACGAGTTTTAATGTGTGTATTATAATATTTATTATTTCTTTTAACTATTGAATATCGTTAAAGTCTTCCATGTTCAACAATATATTATGAATGCAATAAATTCTCAATCAGCATTATGAAATGAATACCTTTTTTTACAACTGTTTATTCATTTATTTAAAAAAAAAAAAAAAATGATTGGAATCTTTTATAGTTTAAGTGAGAAAATTCTTGATTTTTAAAGCCAGTTATATTTTTTATTTAACAATAAATAAAATATTTTTTATTATGGGTTAGTCACTCATAAGGGCTAAATCAAGTTGTATGTATAATTGTGTCTTTATCAATAATTATTATTAAAAAGCCCATGGAGATATTAAAAAATATATTATAAAATTGATGCCACGTATAATCTCTTATCCGGCATTACTGACCAGAGAAGAGTTTTTTGCTAAGCTAAGAAATTGGGCACTATTTGAAACGTATGATTTCAAGTATAATGTCTGTCAAGCATATGATGTTTAATATATCTAAAATATATGTTACATTGTCTTTCTCTCTTTGAATCAACTGTTAACAGAATGCCGAATAAGAGAAAGAGTTAATGTGTTGTTCAGATCAATCCTGACAGCAATTGTTATTTTTTAGTTTTATCATATCTTAATATTATTACAATAACTTTGTCTTATATACTAACCTTGCACATAATAGGGTTAATTTTTAAATTTTAGAAGAAATTCATTGTAGAAAAAATAATGATTTTTATTTTTATGGTTACTAGTTTATTCTCACATTTTTATTTTATTTATTTATTTATTTTTGTAATGGTCAATGCACGATACTTAAAGCATAGGGATAAAAGTTATCTACTATGATTTATGATTCAAGTGCTTTGCTTAAAGCTATAAATAAATGTATCTATTTGTAAAATACGTTCATGGTGTTTATTTTAATCAAAATAGCGAATGAACATAAATGCTGGCCTCTGTGATAATGTTTAATTTATAAATATAAGCATTTAAATATCTTGTAAATATGTGATGTGTATATGCTACATAGGCACATATACTCAACATTCCATTAATTTATTCAGTTTTGTTCCAACAAACCATTATGCTATGAACCAAATAAAATTAATTTTACATTTTTTAATTGTTTACGATATAGATAACGCTTGCGCTCGAGTACTGAGCGACGAGATATTTAATGTTAAGTTTAAAAATGAAGTAAAACATTCAATGAGCCATAATTTTGGCTGAAGTTTCAAATTCAACTAATACAAAAATACATTAGTCTAACATAATTTTGTTATTTTAAATATATTTTTCCCATTAAATAGCTTCTTCTGAGTGAGTTGATTATTTTTCCTGTTGAATTTTAAATCAGGGGTTCCAGTTGGAAACAAGTAGGTATACTTAAGTTTAAAAAATATATATTTATGTTGCCTGAACGCTTTCAGCTGGTAATTCCTGTTGAAATATTCTGCTGGCTACCTTTAACTTATTTTTGGAGATGAACCAAGCTATATTGGTTATCTTAGTAACCAATATAGTTTAGCCTTTTTTAAATTGTACTAGAAAAATTAAATGCTTTTGGGCTCATTGATTTTCTTGGGAATAATATTTTAAATATTGATTTAAAAAATAAACCAAAAAAAAAAAATATATTATGTGAGAAATCATTCTCTGTGGAATAGCATTCCCACAATCAAGGCTTTTTACTAATTGTAACCCAAGAGTATTTGATGAAAACTTTTAGTCCTACATCATTATAAGGTAAATCTTTTATTATCCGATCCTCTTCCCTATGGAACTCCATCCCTCCCCACATTCGTCAATCCAAAACCCTCCCTACCTGTAATCCCGACTGTTTAATCATTTCTTATCCATCCAGTCCTCATAAAATTGTAAATAGCTACTACTGCAAATATGTATGCAAATTATTAGGTCGTTTTTTTATTATTTTTACTTCATGTTTATTTTCAATTTTTTATTATTAACTGATTTAAATTAGAAAGTAACTTATTATTTCTTTTAATATTTTTTGTTATTTTGACTGTTTAGTCAAACTATAATCTTGTTTATGTATCTCTGAGGCTCCTTAGCCCATATTTTTGTCTCTCTGTATTATTCTAAAGGGACTCGTCCCAGAATAAATAAAGCATTATTATTATTACCTTCAGCATTTAATTTCCATTAGCCTGACTACTCAAAGTGGGGCCTTTGAAAATGGTCCCCATCGAAAGGATGAATTAAATACATAAAAATTGCAAATTTGAAGATGATTTGTTCAAAGACATCATGAGACCAAACCTACCCTTCCCCTCATTCCAAAAACCATTTTCTACATTCAATATAAATCTCCTATATGTTCAGTAGTTCCCTGGAAACTGTCATTCACATATACATACCATTTATTGTTTTTGTTACTGTGATTGAAAAAGATAAAATGCCAACGTCAGTATAAAAAGTTGCATCAAGGAGGTAACAAACAAGTCATCTGGGGGTTACAAATCAGCTTCTAATAATTTATTTTTTATGTATTTGGTTCCCTCTTTCAATGGGCGCCATTATGAAACAGATTTGAGTTGGCATACTAGTGGAAATTGAATGGTGAGGATGGATGAGCATTATAAAATTTTGACCCATCTCTTGGACTATTATGGTGACAGCAAATGGATTTGTTAGCTATGTATTTTGATGAACATAATCGTTTCCAGGTAATTAATATTTATTGAATAAATACAAAAGGTAAATATTTTTATTAATATAAGGTGAACTGACTTTGGGGGAAAAATGCATTGTTCATTTTGTGAAGCCTGTTGTATACAATTATACATTTGTGAATGTAGTTGGAGGCTTATGCAACACAGTGCCAGTATCTCAAGAGGATCATACCTAACCCAGAGGTCCCAACCTCCCTTCACTCTCCAGACAGAGGACAAAAAGATACAAGATCAACGGGCATCCGAGGAGAGAAGTATGCTAACTAAGCCAGCTTTCGACTGATCTACACAATGAAACCGCATGGCTAGTGGGACCTCAGTCACAACATGTGCCATACAGCAAGCAGTCGCAAACACGACCACTACGTCAGCCACAGCCAAGTACTCTTGTCGTCTAACCTTAGTACCGCCAGGACCCCTGCGACACCCTGTAGTACCAATTCGATCTAATGAAAATTTTTCAACCTGACTTCAAAGCGTGATTGGTCGCATGCACAAATGAACTATCGCTACGGCTCATAGGCGTATCTACGGGGAAGGCTTTCGGGCTGAAGCCTCCCAAAATGGTAAAATATAACCATGTTTTATAGAAAAAAATATTAAAAACTATCTCTTAAAGTATTATTGTTCATGTAATTACATTTAATAGGACTTCAAGAATCACTTGAACATCATGTATAGGTAGCTAGTTTTTTCTATCCTTTTCTTTTCATTTTTTTCAAATTTATTATCGTTATATATATGAAAAAAAAAAAGCTTTCAGGCTGAAGCCCCCCAAATTAAATCTTGGATCCGCTAGTGCAACGGCTTGACATCAACCTCTAATAACACAGGAGGGCGCCTGTGCCGTCCATGGTCGATGAGGGACGACGAGAACCAAAGGCTCAAGTCGATAGCCGTTCCCGGAGAGAATGTAGTCAGAGAAATGTACACATTTCTTCTACACTTACTTTCGTATCAAAATCGGCTCATCACATTGATATTTGAAAACATAGCCAATAGGAATCTCTTCAAATCCTTTGGAAAACAAAAAACATGGGGTGAGAGTCGCAGGCTTGTTTTTTTTTTATCATTGTGTGTCTTCCAGATTTCAAAAAATGAAGTAAGGAATACTCGAACCAGTGGCTTAAAGAATATCATTTAGAGGTTTGACAACAGGTTCCAAAACATCGTCCTGGTAGTTTCTAGCGGCTATTTTAACTCCTTTTTCACAAAAATGGAGCTTTGTGGTGTTATCAAAGCAAACTCCCCACCAAACCATCATTGAGGAAGGGTGATGACCTCTTCCAATGGACTTCCTAGGCTTCTTTAGAGCTGTGTGCGTTCACACGATCATTTTGGCGATTAAATTTTTCTTCAACTGTAAACATTTTCTCATCGCTAAACAAAATCTTTCGATGAAGGCCATTGGTGTAACGGCCAAGGAGCACTTTGCATCTACCCATTCTAATTTTTATAGGGAAATGGTTAACCTTTGTCATGTCATTCTTCGAAATGCGCCCATCCTAAGATCACTTTTTATTATACGACATGACTGACAGATTCCATTTCCGAGCATGATTGTGTTCTCGTAGGATTTCTTCTGGTTCGAACAGCCACTGCATTTGCCGTTCTCACAGTGTGGGGATGCTCGGTCGAGGACTGTCATATACAGATAGGATCTCACTATATCTATAGTGCGGTACACGAACATACGGCTGATACCCAAAGGTTTCAAAGTGTTGAAAATCTCGGACCTACATTGTCCAACTTTGTGTAAGACGATCACAGCTATTCGGTCTTCTTTCTCCCATTATCCCACTCCATGTTGACTGAGCTAAAGAAAAATACTAACTAATTGGGATTATTATCCTAACACTTAAAGAAAATAACTTGATAGAGATAAGGATTATCTAAATAACACCGAAAGATGTTAACAAAGTTCAGTATCTATGACAGAACTAGGTATTCCCTGTTCTTACTTGATAAATATTCAGGTATAACTATCAGTTAGGAATTTTTATAATTCGAAGTGGAAATGTGTTGAATTGTATAAATTTCTACTTATAGTTTCTTTGTTTTCATTGTTAAAAGTATGGATTCACGGAAATGACATGTTGGACATCATAGGGAATGAGGGAACAGCAAAATTTCAGACGAAGTATAAGATTATCATGCCATCGAGAAAGAAATGAAATAGAGAAATCCCAACAAGAGAAACTGATTGAGGAAAAGACAAATACTGCATCCGGTAAACAATAAGCCTTAATATTTGAGAAATAATGACGCATACGAATAAATAAACAACGAAAAGAAGCAGTTATAGAATTCAGGTTGATTACTTTTAAAAAAATGCATAAAATAGGTGTTGAGGAATCCCCTAACGGTACAACTATTGGTATACGACGGACCTTGAATCATCTCCTGGTTTGTCTGATATACAAACATCGAATTCACTGAAATCAGACATTTACTGAGCTGCTAGATGACTCATAGCGAAAGCTGAAAGTCAAGAGGAATCGGGTAAAAGAGTGTCCGTTTATACGTAATCTAAGAACTGTTGCCAAATATCTTTACATTGCATTATAAAACCTTTGATTTGAGTCTTCAAGTATTTTAACATAAACATTTTGGAAATTTAAAATAATAAAAAAAGTTGTAAAAATTTCTATAAGCTGTAGCCCGGAATTTTGAATGCTTAGGGCCCCCTCCTGTTTATTCCAATCTGAATATGAAGGAGATTATAAGAACTTTCTATATTTTTCTATAATGATATAACATTATATAATTTTATTTTTGTAATCCTTTGAAAAAGCCAGACATAGACATTTTCTTAACAAATCAGCTTGAATATTTTTTTGTGAATTAATTTTAATCAGTAAGGCACCAGCTACTGATAACCGTCAACGATGGATAAAGCACCAGTATCTTGTTTACCAACAACCCCGAAGATGTCTAAGGCGAAGAAGGTTTTAGACGATGCCCGTGAAATTCAGAACCCAGAACTTGATCTCTGTGATAAAGGAATTGTGACTTTTGAAGAATTGCCCGGGCTATGTAAGTAAATGTGAACAGACTGCTTGCGATTTCCTAATATGGTAAAGAAATGAAAGGTGGGAGTTGTAACCTCTAAATATGATTCACACAACTGTTTACATTTGAAAGTTGTGTATTTTGAATTTAAATATTTTAGCTGTCAATTCCTATTTTTATTTTTATTTAATGCAGTTGAAATAATTCTGTCTAGTACTTTATTAAATTTTTATTTATCTTGTAAATAAAATATTTTTGTGGGTAATTTACTTTAGGCCCCTGCTTAATTTGTTTTATGTTCACCACAAATTTTATAATTATTTATTTTTACATAAAATATAAATGCCTTCAAATTTCTATGATAACATGTTTGACCACACCCTTCTGTGATAATACAGAGCATTAATTTAATTTGTTTTAAATTTCCATCATCCTTATCAAATTTAAGATTTTTTCTTGAAATATATCTAATAACACATTACTTTTTGTCTTATGTTTACTAAACAGTATTGTTTTTCATTCATTGTTTCATGTTGATGACTATGGATGTTTTATGTCCTCTAACTCTATCGATTAAACATGGAATCAGATAATTTTCCTGTTAAATTTAAAAGTATTTTATCTGTCTTAATGAATCTGAGCCTTTTTACTTGCCGTAGTCCACTCTCTTCAGCTCATTCAGCCACCTCTGAACAATGTTATCCACCTAAATCTTCCTTAAGCTGGTTGCAGATTGATTCTTTTGCCATGCATGCGACATGACCAAACTATTTCTTCCTAACAGTTGAGATTGAATCAAAAAAGATCCTTGCTATGGCTATGGATCTTGTTTATCTTATCCAAAAGTATAATTTTATGTTTATTATTACCTATAATAAATTTTAAGTATTTGTATTTAGTGAATTTTTTTGGAAACATATATAAATTAAAAATAATTAATATTGCTATACAAATGGGTTTAGTTTCTCTTCAAAGAAGTGGGTAGTTATGTATCTTTGACAGAAATGGGCAAAATCGGAGTCAATGTTTATAACTGAAAATGAAACTTAACTCACTCCAATTTTATACTTGATACAATAGCACTATAAATATAGTAAAAGTGTGACAAGATTGCCTGATTACAATCGTAATCATGTAATCAAAATCACTGATTATGATTATGCCATTTATGATCATTGATATATTTACTTTTAAGGAAAAAAATTGCTATCATAATATTCATTATGATATTAATTGTGCCATATAATGATAGTTGACCATAAATAGTAATAATGGCTTAGCAAACTTGAATGTTCAATGCCAATACCGCTATTCTCTGTCTTCCATCCGTTGACCCCTGTCCAAACCAAATCAAGATCAGCTTAATACTATCCTCCCAACTTCGCTTCAATTGATTTTATATAAAAATTTATACATCTTTTTTTTTCTAGTTATTTTTGGTAACCCATCTTTTCTTAAGTTGTGTTTAGACATTTCACAAACTATGGGACAACTAAATATTTAAATTGTTGTTTCCCTATGCTAGTGTTTTTGATGTTTTCTATCTTCTGTCTGTAATAAGATAAATAAAAAACAAGTTTTGCTTAGCACTAATGTCGCTATTAATTAAGTTTGATAATTGTGTTTCTGATAGTTTATGAAATCTCTAAACGCACCTTTAAATCTTTTTCAAAACCAATAATTGAACCATCATATAGAATAGAACATTACCTTCTTCACTAATGCTGAAAAATGTATGCATAATTAAAAAAGTTCCTTCAAAATATAAATAAATTAGAACACTATTGAAGTTTGTATGAATGTTTTAGTTTATTATTTTCAATAATGGACATTCGTAATCGACTGAAAAAAAATTATTGCATTTACTCATTTCTATTTTATATTACCAGCAGGTCACTGATATACTATGTGCATTATTTAGGTGGACTAACTAGTTGTACATTATTATTATTATTTATTTATTTTTTAATTTTTTTTTTTTTTTTTCAGTCAATATGAAAAATATTACAAGGCTGACTCTTAGCCACAATAAAATACGCAGTAAGTTTCTACTAACATCAATTCAGTTTTGTTTTTTTCTCCCTAACATTATATTGGGACAAACTTATTTTAATTATTATTTCATATTATTTGTGATAATGTAATTTTTATTTTCAGATGTTCCTGGAGGTTTAGCTAACTTGGTGAACTTGGAAATTTTGAATCTTTTTAACAATTACTTAGAAGAATTACCTATGTCGATATCTTCCATGCCCAAATTGAGGATTTTAAATCTTGGGTATGTTTACATACTTATATGAGCAATGATCACTCACCAGTAGTAACAACACTTTTTTTTTTATCATATAAGAGTACAAACAACGCAGGATTATATAAAATAGTAAACTTGAATAGAACGAGGAAATTGTAGAACATACTCAGTGTAGAATTTTATTTCTTATTTTTCAGTATGAATCGACTTAATTCTCTACCAAGAGGTTTTGGTGCATGCCCAGCTCTCGAAGTTCTCGATCTCACTTATAATAATTTACATGAAGGCGCTCTCCCAAATAATTTTTTTATGTTAGGTAACTATAATTGACTTAAGTTAATATATAAATTATAACATAGCTAATTCTGAAATATTCAATGTTATATAATTGCATGCAGTCACTAAACATCAATGCATATAATTTATTGCACAAATCTAAGAATCAGAGAAGTAAAAAAGATTAAAAGATTAAAAAATTATTCTGTAAGTTAAAAGTAAAACAAAATTCTGTTTTTCTTCTTGTAAAAAGTAGTTATATTTACATTTGTCGCTTAAATATGTTGGTGACTATATGTAGAAATCCCCTGTCTTCATGTTTTTTTTTTTTTTTTTTTTTTCCTATATCTTTTACCTGTACTCTCTCTCTATTTACAACTTAGCATCACTGATAATAAATTATAGTGGGGATTTTTTTAAACGGTTTGCGAAGGCATCTGAACATTCCTTCAAGAGGTACCTTTAATACACCGGTTTTTACTTCTTTTTTTTTTACTTTAATTTAAATAGTGCTTTAACTAATGTATCATCCCCTTTGAGGAAATGAATTAGGATTGACTAACAATAATTGTAAATTGTTTGATGAATTATTTCATTATTGTTATATTTTTACAGAAACCTTGAGAGCACTGTATCTGGGAGATAATGATTTCGAAATACTTTCTCCTGAAATCGGGCAGTTAAAAAATCTACAAATTGTATGTGAATCATATTTTATATTTTTTATCATATCTTAATTTTTGTAAATATTTTTCTTCAATACAAATCAACATAGTGAAATACTGGATTGTATTAGAACCGTTTTTATTTTCAGATCCTCAAATGTTTCCGGTTTCATTTGAATTTTTTCCTTCTAACACTATAAAACAAAATCATAAATTATTTTGTTTTTCTGTCAAGATAAAAGAAATGTAAAATGATTTGTATAAACACTCTCATAATGCTTTAAAAGTGGACATGTGGGTCTACACAGAAATGAAAGTGCAGAACAAATTGCTCGAGATATTATCAATGCAAAAAGAATTAATTCTAAAGTCCCCAAAACAGACTATGGTACAAATAAATTCTTAAACTTGAAAAAAATAAATGCGACACCAAATTGTGAGATATGTGATGAAGTCGAGGACCCACTACATCTGGCGATATTGTGTGAGCGTTTTGGCAAAGAGAGGAGGAAATGCATCAGGGAGAGGGGGGAGGGTTTATCACTCAATATTCCTAAAATAATAAAGGAGCAGGATCGTGAAGGACAAAATCAACTTAAAGTTCTTTAGAAAAACAAAATTACGGCTTTAATAATTAAACCAATATAAATTTCTGGCAAAATAGAATTCTTAAATTAATTAATCAAAGAAATCTTTAAAAAAAAATCTTTTGTTAGGTGTTCTTAAGGAAACTTTCTTAAAAGCATTATTAAGAAATGTTCATGAGTATAAATCTTAGTCTTGTCTATATAAACAATTTATAACAAATGTAATATTTTCTCTTACTAACCATGTTTCGAGCACTGAAGGTATTCAAGTACTGTCAATTTGGTAGGTAAATAAAAGGGTTGGCGGAGGACTCTTACTTACCTACCAAAGTACTTGAATACCTTCATTTCTCGAAACACGGTTATTAAGAGTAAATATTACATTTGTTATAAATTGATTATGTACATTATTTTTTAGTTTGTATAACTTATTACATATTAATTTGTCTATTTCATGTATCCTTCATCACTATTTTTTCCTTATTAACTCTGTCTTATAATATCATATATCCGATTGTATTAAACAATTTTTCAGTGCTAATGATGACCCACATGTTTGGGTTGAAACGTTGGCACTATTGAAAAACCATAAAAATGACTGCGTCCTGACTATTTATCACCTATGATATGTAGAACAGTCGACTAACTTCCTTCAATATTTTTACAAAAATGTTCTATAAACAAAAACAATATCTATTGAATAGTATATTTAATAATAAAGTTATACAAATATTATAATCATAATAATTAATTTTACAGCTGGTTCTTCGGGATAACGAATTGACAGAATTACCGAAGGAACTAGGTGAACTTACGAGGCTGAGAGAGCTCCATCTTCAAGCAAATCGCCTCACGCTCCTTCCTCCAGAATTAGGTATTAATTATGTATTATTTTATTATAAGTATCTGAGATTGTATCATAGATAATAAGAAAAATCAATCTTTTCTTTGAAAAATATTATTCCATTATGACTATTTTAAACTATTTTTACTATCAAATTCCAGACTTATATTATTTAATTCTTTTTAGGTAATCTTGACTTCACTTCTGATAAGTCAGAGGTGAAACTTCATTTGAATCCTTGGGTTGCACCGATCAGCGATCAGCTTCAAGGCGGTATCGTCAGAATAATGGAATATATCAGATCAGACACTTATAAGTTGTAAGTATACCAAAATAGACATTCCCAATGGTGTAGTTGGTGTTAAATATTTGACAAAAGAATTTTTAATATTGTGTTAGATTCTAGTATTAAAAAAAATTCAGGAGTTCAATCTGCATTGGTCTCCATTGTTATTTAATAAAGAAAAGAAGGTTTTTGTCTTTAACACAAAAAAAAAATTGTGAGAATTTATTTTAAGGAGAAGTTAGTCAGGGGTGATGTCTGATGAAGACAAACACTTAATGATATGTGATAGTAATTTTTATTGGATTGCCTACATTTTGACCTACATTGTAGGTCTTCGTCAGGATTAAAAAGAAAAAGTTACTATTTGTTGGTCTAAAATCAATCCCCCCTTTTTTACCTTCTCTACGTACTACAACCTGCTTTTTCTCTCTCTTCCTGGTGTCTTCTAATTTAATTTGTTTTGTTTTTCATATATTTTACAAATTAAAATAAATTTTTTGTATGTTCTTTTTTTTTGTATCTCCAATGAAACCTAAAATGTAGGCAATCCAAAAATATTCCCACATATTATGTGAATGTTGGTTGAACGCCGATCCCGGACTAAGTCCTAGTTAAATTAGAACATGTGAAATTATGATTATACAGACATTATATACCTTATATTGAATAGTATTTTTTATATATACAAATAACCAATTTATATTAATTATTTATATTTAAAATTTTATATCTGTTTCAGTTTATACAAGAGGCAAATGTCTTTGAATGCTCCTCCTCCACCTAAAACTGTCGATAAAAGTAAAAAATTGTCAAGACAAAGAAATGCTAGTTAAATACAAAATAGGTTTATTAAATTTACCTCTATCTTCACTGCCAACTTGTTTCTTTGTCTTCCATGTACTTATGTTTGTATAATATTAATAACGATAACTTGTATTATTAATAAGTTATCATATGTGCTAATACATGCCATTTTATAAATGTGCCTTATAATTGTTGCCTTGTGTATATTTAATTTAATATCTTTTTAATAACTTATGTAAATTTTTAATTATGTTATTTTTTTAATATTTAACTCTGTTTTAATTGTTAGTTAATTTTTAAAAGTTTATTTTATTTTTTATCAAGTTATATTACTTATGTATTGATGTGCTAATTGTATTATATAATCATAATAATAATCTAATATGTACTATATTGCATAGAATTGAATAATTTACAAATTTTCTCTATAAATTGATTTGATTTAAACTGAGTATTATGTAACTGTATTATTTATTTACTAAAATTCTAAATCTTTATAGAATCAAAATTATTTTATAATAAATTATTTAAAAGTATCAGTGGTTAATTTTAAGTTGTTTTTTTTAAATATAAATTTGTAAAATACATCATCAAATTTGTACTTTTGGCATGAGTTTGTTTGCTGAAATCCTGAAAAGAAGCATATTATTTAAAACAATTTTAAATGAGGAGATATCAAGGAGGGCTCCGGCGTCTGAAGTGATACATTCCTCCCAGCGAAGTCATGGTCTGCCTTTGCAACGTACTTCAAATATTTGCTCCGAGACACTTTGCCAGGTATCTCCTCCTTTCCCATGTATTCATCTCAGTGCAACCTTGTTAATTTGATGTGCTGGATTATATCGAATCAACATCTAACTCTTTGTATATTGCTTTCAGCTCTGTTTTTTTTTTTTTTTTTTTTTCCTTCCTCTCCATACGCCATTCTGAAGAAACAGTCCATCAATTCTTCTGAGAACTATTCTTTCAAAATACAATATCAAAGCTTCTTGACATTTAATGAAGGTCCATGTTTCATGGACAGGATAAGGTTACGGTTACACAACATCGAATTGCGTGAACTGTATCCCGGTAATATAATTGATGTAATTTTATCACGGCGAATCAAATGGGCTTGTAAAATTGTTGGGCTTAGAAACGAGAGAATTCCTAAAAGGTTAATATTTGTTGTACCGAATGGTAAACGTCCGAGGGGTAGACCGAAGCAAAGGTGGGAAGATTGCATTAAAGCCGATCTGAAGGGACTGGGTTTGGATGGCGAACGATGGAAGGAGGTGGTAATAAGCGATTGGTGTTGTCGGCATCGAACCTTTGGGTTCGCTAAGTCTTTTATTATTATTAGTAGTATAAGGTTGCTTCGGAGATTATGTTGTGCAAAATAGCCCTGGTTAGCAGCCACAATTCTCTTTTCGATCCTGTCCCAATATCATTCACCTATGATCCAAGGTATATCAACTCAACCTTTTCAATTATCTCCCCTTCTATTACAATATTACTCACCTGACTCAACAATGTGGGATTCACATTAAGATATTTGGTTTTACTGAAATTTATCAGTAGACCCATTTTAGCTGTAGCATTTTTCAGTGCTATAAATACATCCTTAATAGACTCTAATAATCTTCCTGGTGTATCAATGTCGTCAGCATACTAGATGATTTCTTAAGGTACAAGATACAAATATATAGGGAGAGAGAGATTTACATTCTTAGGTTCAAGGAAGGCAAACCTTTTAAACAAAAGATTTTAGCCAGTAACATGATTATAAAATGAGTTATTTCTGAAAAAATAGAACTAAATTGCTCCATGGTCGGAAAAAATCATTTCATTATTGTAACCAATTGGTATTTCAGTGCTGCAGGTAGGGCAGTGAATAGGGTACCATTCTAAGGGGGATGTAGAATATTGAATTTTAAAAATCCAACTTAACCAATAAGAATGGGCTAACCCCTGTGCCCAGCAACCAGATAATGGAAGTTATGAGATTAAAAAAACGCACGACTTTGTGTCCACATGCCCCAAGGGATTTTAAATTCCCAGCCAGGGAAAATTCTGTATAGCCTAAAAGGCAAGGTAGGGAAGAACAAGAAAAAAATTATATTCAAATAATTTCGCGACTTCTGTATTTGGCGAGCCACCTGATAACTGAAGTTAGACGGAAAAATATTACGAGTTCAAATCTCGGTAGCCGGTGGGAATTTTGATTCTGCATAATTCCACTGCCCTCACCCTCCCCCGACTGGGAAAAACTCCTTGTAGCCTAAGGAAGGGGAGAACAAAAAAAAGTATCTGGTGAACGAGCAAGAGGGAATCTGGACAAGGTAGTACTGGTAAAACTCCCGGGAAAATTATCTTTATACATGCCATACAATACAAAACCTCAATGAACAATTGCGGTAAGTAGTGGACCCAAGATTTAATTTTTTTTTTGGGGGGGGGGAGAGGTCTTCAACCAGAAAGCTTTATTTTTTCATGTATATAACGATAATTACTTTGGAAGAAAAATAAATAAACTAACTCGCTGTATAAAATGGTGTTTTAAGTGATTCTGGAAATCATATTAAAATGTAATTTCAGGAATAATAATACTTTAGAGATAAGTTTTTAATATTTTGTTCATAAGAAATGGTTATAATTTTCCATTTGGGGGCGTTGTAGTTTGTTGGGGTTTCAAGAAGTAAAACATCCAGATCAGCAACGCCTGCAAACTAATCTTGTCCATCTTTGGATTAAATTAACCCTTTTGGGGGGATTTTAGCCCAAAGCCCTCCTCTCCTCCAGCCATAGATCTACCTGAGATTGCAAGTATAAATCATTCAGTAAAATAAAATTAATAATTGTATTTGAGGGTTACAAAGGATCACGGAAGGTAATACGATCTTGGTTGATTACAGAGCAGAACAAAGGAATAAAACTGATTTAAAAAACATGATTGATATGTTAGCACCCCTGAAGACCAGGAAGGTATAAAATTAAGTGTAACGGTTTTATGGTCTTACTTATATCATAAAATAAATATGTCCTGTAAGGTTTATGACTATTTTATTTCGTGTATCTGTTTTTATATTAACATAATTTACAAAGAGTCCCAAATTTGATGCGTGCCCTAGTCGCCATTTTCGATTGCAACGCCCTTGGGTACGTACGTTTCTTGAGTACGATTATATGCAAAAAGCCTGTTACCCCTATTCGGTTCAAAAACAATAATAATGCATGTATTGGTTTGGGGAGAAGTCATTCTCGTTCTTTTATTCTCCCACCATTTTGTTTCTGAAGTCAAGCCGCTGTTGGACGCCAACATTGCGACCAAGTCATCGATTTATGCCATGGCAGGCAATTTTTTTTAATTCCTTCCTCGCCTTTTCGGATACAGCGCGTTTTTCCAGAGTCTGAAAAAAAAATTCAGGTAATCACTTGTACACTAGCGGATCCAGGATTTAATTTTGGGGAGGGAGGAGGGCTTCAGAGCGAAAGGTTTTTTTTTTCATATATTAACTATAATTATTTTGGGGAAAAAGTAAGATACTAACTACCTATACGACATGGTGTTCAAGTGATTATTGAAGCTCTATTAAATGTAATTACACGAACAATAATACTTTTAAGAGATCATTTTTATTCATAAAACATGGTTACATTTTACCATTTTGGGAGGAGAGGGGCTTCAGCCTTAAAAACCCCCAGGTAGATTCGCCTGTAACCTTGTACACCTTAAGTCGCATCAATTGATGGCAGTGACTTCTCGGAACATTTTTGAAACTCCTAGAAAATATTATACTGATCGAATTAAACAGCATTTTTTTTTTTCTCCATTAGTATTTTCATAATGGGGAGCATATTTGAGAGGTTGAATTGACAGTAGGCATAGGCGGATCTACGGGACGGGAGGAGGGAGGGGCTTTCGGAATGAAGTCTCCCTTTTTTCTAAAATATAACGAAAATTACTTTGGAAGAAAAAAAAAGAAACTAAATACCTGTACGAAATGGTGTCTAAATGTTTCTTGGAGTCCTATTAAATGTAATTACACGAACAATAATACTTTTAGAGATGATTCTTTTATATTTTTTTCATAAGACATGGTAATTTTTCACCATTTTGAGTGGAGGGGGGAAGCTTCAGCCCGAAAGTTCCTC
This sequence comes from Nezara viridula, assembly GCA_928085145.1. Taxonomy (NCBI): domain Eukaryota; kingdom Metazoa; phylum Arthropoda; class Insecta; order Hemiptera; family Pentatomidae; genus Nezara; species Nezara viridula. The sequence continues at coordinate 24,624,956 of OV725083.1, forward strand.
TTCTCAGTAGATCCGCCTGTGTAAAGTAGTGATATTCTGAAATTTTATTTTTGTGCATACTTGACCATATGTTTTAATTTAATTAATCGTTAACAGCTTATCAGCAATTATAGATTTTTTTTCTGATCCACATAAATAATGATGAGAAACTACAGTATTAATAACTTACTATCACTCTACGTATTGTTTAAGATAAAGACAGTTTTTATGTAAACAGCTTTCCCAATTCTTTTTATTTTTATTATTTTTTTTTTTGTAAATATTCTATAAAAACATAATTTTTGGACTTAATTCGTATTAAATGAAAAAACTGTCTATTTCAGTGGCAAAATAGCTATAATTTCAAACTTAACTTCTTTTTTTTTGTGATTGGGTAGTTCTTTGTGAATGGACTAATTAAAACTCTTTTGAGATTTAAGTTTTAAGTTAAATATCTTAACTATCATGTTTTATAATTCACAAAATAAAATAAAAATGTTATAAGCTACACACTCTGAAATTATATATGTACATCGCAGTACGCGAACATCTGTTTCAGAGTGTTATGAGATGATACTCCTTTTATTTAGGCCTATTAGTGATAATACTAAAAATAAGTCAAATATTTCTAAAAACAACTGTAGGGCACATACAACAGTGACATGGTATATCATGGCTAAAGGAAATCATGTATGGAAATTTCTTGAAGGATGGAAAAGGAGAAAAGAAGCAGTTACAAGATTATCGCCAAGACTGGCAAGGTACTTTCATGCATATCAAATGTATGATGATTATTTTAATACACGATTGTTTATTAAATATACAGTAGGTTAGTTGAAATTAAAACAAATAATTTTATTAAAATGTGGTCAAAAACATTGAACACTTCAATAGAAAACTAGTTTACTTGAGACAAAATATAACCTACTTATATCTGGTTTTGAACACTGTGCAGAAGTATTGGTTTTGAATCTTTCTATATATTTCAAATATTGATCTTAAAAATCAATTTTTATTATATGTACCTCGAAATATTAATTCTAAATTATAGGGAAAATTCTTGTATTAATATTATTTGTTTCTATTTGAGCTTATTCCTTAGATTTTTTTTTGCATTCATATAATCGTAAATCATATCGTAGGTTTTTTTTGCAAGAAGTCATTAATAGCCATTTCATAACCTTAAATCACTTAGTTCTTAAACTAACAACTTCAAAGCACGATATTTTAAGGAATAAAAAAAAAATACTATTTTTATTATATCCATATCCACTGCCATCATTAAACATTTGTCATCTCTGTGCAATTGTTATATGAGCGAACCGTCCTCCACACGCCACCTCTCCCCCCAAAAAAATTTGTTTTTTGTTCTATATCATTAGTAATGACGAATTATATTCTTATTATATTGCACAAAAATTCACTCCTATCTCCAAAATAAAAATGTTGCTTCGTACGACAGGTCTCGACATCTGGTGTGGGGGCAAGGCAATTGCCAATTGTTAAAAATTAATAAAAAATACAAAACGTATTAAAATATCTAATTTTAGCATATCAATAAAGCAGCTGTAATAGAGAAATATTGAATGAAATAAAATTCAAATATTACATAATTTAAAATAGCTTAAGAAATAAATTTATTTTTTTTGAGGGGGGGGGGGAGAGTGACGACATTGTCAGAGGGTACCAGATGTCTAAGACCGGCACGGATTGGACCATACATTCATTTTCTTAATGTTTCCATAAAATGGCACCAAAAATAAAATTATACCATGCAATCTAATACAGTATATACAATATATAGTATCCAATTAGTGCATCGGTTCCTATTTTGAAATATATAAAAAGATTTTAAATTTACCCCCAAAATATGTATATCCAGCATACACTTACAGATGTTATTTTAGATTTCGGTCAACCAAAATTACACTAAATTACTACTTTGTATGAAAAATTCCGTCTGATGAGTAAATATAATATTTATATGGATATTATATTTTGTAACAATATTCTCCACCTACAACTCCAGAATAATATATAATAATATTTTCATTCTATTAAGATTACCCAAACCCTGGTCAATTCTTAATCTTAAATTATTGTATATTGGGCATTTAAATAATACTGATAAGTGTTGATTTTTAATCATCGATCAATCCTTTCACACATTATGCAATAACAATTTTCTATTATCAAACATTTAACTTTTACATTATTATATTATCACTATGTCTCGTACATCAATGATGGGTTGAAATATGAAACCGTATTATTAAAATTATTCCTTTAAGTATATAAAATTTAAAATAATTTGTGTCAAAGGGGAGGATATTAACTATCGATAGTCACTGGCCATCGATATTTTTATATTATCTATATATCGATAGTACAGTAGATTTTTTTTTTTTGTAGAATATGAGATGCAGGATCGTACTTAAAAATTATTAGTACGTAACTGATAAATGTTTCATTTTAATACAAAGTAAAATAAACTTCTATCTCTCCATTTAATGAAAGTGTATTCCAAAACTCTTATGTATTAAAAAAATTTTAATTTTGCTTGCAGTTTCAAAACTTTCGATTTTTTTTTTCTCCCACTGTATACCGTTTATTTATTATGATCTTTTAAAACAATGAAATGTATAATAATTATTCTTTGACGTTCATGTTGAGGGAAATTGACAAAAAAAGATTTTTAAACACTTCTTATTTTTGTTATTTCTAAAATTTTTGCAGACTATGTTGCGCAGAAAGAAGGTCACCCTGAGACTGGATCAGAAAATAAGAAGGATTTTTTATCAAGGCGTAATATTTTTTACGAATTAGGAGATGAAATAAGGGCTGGTCCAATAAGCGATGACGAATTCTCTCACTTTTCCTTTCCAACAATAGGTTTCTGTGATATAAACTCTAAGGCTGAAGTAGCAGCGGGTTCGAAACCGGCACAGATAAGTGATCTTTGTAAAGAAGACAGGCAAAGGATTGCACAACTTGTCACCGAAATTTCCAGGTAATGGAATTGTAGTATATTTAAGTTATTTAGTTATTTAGTTACTTAGTTATTTATAATTTAATATAAACGTAAGTAGATTATAAAATTAATAAAGAAATCATAAGAGTATGTAAAGTAGGAATGAATATTTCAAGATATGTGGTGTACTTTAAACATTTTAAATGTTTATAGCTGTTTTGTTGTACTCTTTAGCAATGGTTTAAGTAATTAAAATATATTCTAAAGCATGAACATTATTTTCATCTTATATATGTTCAAAATATTCCTGTGTTAAACTGTTCCATTCTTTATTATATATGAAGATGATCTATCTTTTTAAAGTTTTATTATTTGAAAAAATATAAATATAGTCAACGTTAATCAATTTTCATCCAAAATTAATTAAATAATTCAATATAGGACATCTTTTACAGACAACACTTAGTTTCCTACAACTTTTGGAAGAGGCGTATGACATATTTATTTTATTTAACATTCCTCACATCATTTACTAAGATAGCATTGGTCCAAGATACTGTAAAAAAAAAATTAAATTGTTATGTGCCTTTGCCAATATTCGTTATAGTATATATTTTTTCAATTAGACCATTTTTCAGATGTCGAGAAGATCAAAAAGAAAAATCTCAGCAAGTGAAGAAATTGCTTGATGAAAATTCAGAATTGAAATCTCATATTGGGCAGTTAGAAAAAGACTTATCTGCTTTACGTATCAGTGTTAAGTATGGTGAAGAAAATTTAAGGCTTATAACTAAATCCCATGTCGTAAAAGAATCAAGCCTTAAAAATCAGGTCTTTATTTATCACTGTATCATTAATAGTTACATCTTACTTTTTGCTCATTACTAATTGATATGATAGCTGTATTGAGGAAGAACAGGAGATCAGGAATAGAGTAGAGTAGGAATGGCCATTAATTTAGGAGCAAGTTATAGGTGCGATCCAGTTCCCAACAATGTCTTTAACAAAATAAGGAAAAATTTGTCAAGATTATGGTCAACTTACTACTTTACTCAAATACTGGCCTTTTTTTGAGTACCTTAAATTAAATTATTACTTCAGTTAATCGATTAACTGAAGTAGTGATTGAATTCCCAATGGTGATTCAATTTGAGTAAAATACTTTGAACACGGTACTCAGAATAGCATTTGCCCTCTCTGCTTACAACAAAAAAAAAATAATAGTTTAAATACTTGTAAAAAATTGTTGATATTTAGTTTATAGTTAATTAATTTTTACTATGTCGTACAAGAATTATTTATAGATTAAATTCATGCACTTCCAAATCTTTCTTTATATATAGAGCTCCGAGATTGCAATTATGTGGTTCAAATTGACTGATGGAGTTATGAGGTTTTTATTGCCAACTATGGATATAACAAATAGGGTTTATATAATTTTGGTGGTTTTAATGAGTTTTTGCATTGAAATTCACAAATGTGTTCATTAATGTTTAGCTCAATTAAAAATACACATCAAAAACTTTTTGTAATTGCTTAATTTTGTCAGACAATAATTCCTGTTCAGAGCAGAGCAGTAAGCGAAAGTTGTGTGATGCGCACACCAGATTTCTGTATTAAGAATTAATTTCAAAATGGAGTGTGATTTCAGTAGAGATTGTAGATTTCTAATAGCCCAAAATGACTTGCAATTTATTTATTTTATTTTTATTCATTCATTTATTTATTGTTCTATTTTAGAATTTTGAGCTTCATAACAAGATCAAAGTTCTTGAACATGAAAAATCTGAATTACAAATAAAATTGGAAGAGGCTCAAAAACAGACTGAAAAGTTGGCCAATGTTGTATATTATGTTAGCAATGAAAACAAGAAATTTTATAAAAAATACGACAATTCAAAAGAAAAATTGAAAGTTGCCTTAGAAGCAATAACTCAACTTGTGAGTATGTAATGAGGTAACATTACAAGTAAAAAACTAATTTCTCGGATTTTTATTTCCAAATTTTAATACAAATTTATAATGTACTTAAAATAAATACAAAATTAATACTTTAAGAAATAATAATTTTTGCTTTGAATTTTTAATTTTCTCTGGTATGGAGTTATTCTTCTTTGACTAATTATAGAAAATTTGAAGCCATTTTATACCTATATATGAAATATTTAACTCTGCAATAAAATAATCATAGTTTATAACAGAATTAGGTATGAATTCAATAGCTACAGTAGCCATTTTTCCTTCCAAGTAAGCAAATATGTATTTTTTAAAAAAAGTCCCTTAATTAATCTTGTTAACATTGGTTATACAGAAAGACTAAAAAATATATTCTGTATTTCTTGAAGATTGTATGTTTGGAAATTGAATAAAGATAAGATTATTAATAATAATTTTTATAGGAATCAAAACAAAAAGATGCAGCTTATGGTAAAAAAATGGAAAATAGAAGTTCCCAAACCAACTTGGATATTGTTCATCAAAGTCGATCAAGATTAAAATTTTCAAGAAAGGAACGTAAATGTCATAACAAATATTGTTGGTAAGTAATATAAAGCTATTCTTAATATAAATTCTACATCCTTATATTTGCCTTATGATAATTCCCACTTCCTACAATTACTGCTAACCTGTGTTATAATTAGAGACCGGATTTTCATGGAGTAAAAAACTGAAAAACGTTCAATATAAAACTCAAAATGTACAAAATTGTGCCGTGAAAACCCAAAAAGTGTAAAATTGTTTACATAACTTGCAAAAAAAAAAATTTTAATATGCTATTCTACAGTTTGTGAAACGGATAGATTGTTCGGTTTGAAGTTCTTACACCTAAGTTAACAAAATGTGCAATAACATGAAAATCCGGTCTCTAGTTATAAAATTTACAAACACTGCCTGGATAACTATAACAAATTGATGTTTGAAGAGAAAGATATATTTTTATACATAAAAATAATTGATTATTTTTTTTCTTTTCCATTAAGCTTGGATCAACCATCTCCGTCAAACATTTTAATCTTCATCTTTAGCACGATCCTACTGTAGCTCTATAAGTATCCATTACTTTAGGAGCAAATCAAGGAATGCCATTTATATCTCTTTCTTCCAACATTAATCGGACATCTATTCCGTGTTTTTTAAGAAATTTTAATATTATCTTCCTTCTCATCTCCTTTTTCATATCTTTCTAATTTCTAAGTAGCTTAGTTCTGCTCTATGAAAACTGGTATTCGATTAGTTGCTGAGTTTTCTGGTAGATCGGTTCCCAGCTACAGCATAAGTGTATGATTTGACCGCAGAGGTAACTTCGAACAGCCAACCTCAGGGTAGAGGCTGAAAGGTACTAACCTATAAAAATAAATTGTGCTCACACCACCAGGGAACCACCCAGGTGGGGACCGTCATCGAGTCCTGACATGATGGAAGGGAAAACTCTGGGCCTTACCTGTACTTCCAGGAGTGGAGTGGATGAAACTGATAAACTTAATTACTTTTTTTTTGTTATTTGGCAATGATTACTTCCAATTAACAACAATTGAATTTATTTGTTGTATTATCAAATTTCATGTTTACAAGTTAATGTTTCGGGATATTTACTCCCATCTTCAGAACCACAAACCCAATGATCTTGTGGATGCATGGCTTAAATCTAATGTGCTCCATCGTCAGGTTCTAATTCAAGTTATAATAAATCAAGGTATATAACATCCAGATCAACATCTTGCTTTTAGACTAATTATTGGGTGTCTGCCATAGTGAATACAATTGTATATAACGTACAAATATAATGCAATATGTAATATAATGTATGATGTAATATGATACAATTGTATTCACTATGGCAGACACCCAACAATTAGTCTAAAAGCAAGATGTTGTTTTGGATGTTATATACCTTGATTTATTATAACTTGAATTAGAACCTGACGATGGAGCACATTAGATGTAAGCCATGTATCCACAAGATCATTGGGTTTGTGGTTCTGAAGATGGGAGTAAATATCCCGAAACGTTAACTTGTAAACATGAAATTTGATAATACAACAAACAAATTCAATTGTTGTTAAGTGAAAGTAATCATTGCCGAATAACAAAGAATATCATACAACTTCCCAGAAAAAAGAAAACTTAATTATATAAAATGAACATTATCAGTATAGGATTCTGGAGGCTTTCTTCTTTCTGTTCAGTCATAAGAAGAGTGTTGACCGTTACCATAGATTAAATCATGTTTGTTGTTGCTCTAACTTATGAAATAAATGATTTAATCTCATCTTTCTGGACCTTTAATACTTATAGACATTGCACTGTAGTTAAGAGGCTAGCCATTTCTGAGAACATTTTTCTTAGAACGCCCCTTTCTGGCTTGTTTGGACTTTTGAAGTTTAGACTTGAAGGCCATCCTGATACGTTGGAATTCCTTAATATTATCTCTGGGCCCACAGTTTCATCATCTTTTTCATATTTACCTTTCCCTTTAGGCACCTACAGAATATTCTCTTTGACAACCTTTATAGAAGACAAGTATATTTCAATTTATTTTCCTATTCATATTTTAACGATGCTATCTTAAGGAATTTCACAAGAAACAATCTGACATTGTTTCCAGATCTTTTAAGGGATGAATTATGTTTCAGGAAGCAGGACCAAGATGAAAGATTTAGCTCAGATGAAGATAGTCTTATTTCAGAGTTATTTTTTATACCGAAACAAAAAAACCATACAAAGCTAACCTATTTTTCTGATGATGATTCATCATGAGAAAAGAAAATAGTGATACAAGAAGCTATTTCATTATTAACATTTTGAAACTTCATTTTAATTGTTTTGAGATCAGGAGTAAATCAATATGAAATGCATTATTTAAACTATATTATTGTTCTTTGCAAGTTTTAATTCATGAAAATAAATGTATTAGCTAAGTGGCTATTGTATTGTGATGAAGCAATTATTATTAAATATAAAACTAAATACCATTGAGTTTTTTTATTTTTTCAATAAGTGTTTTCTTATGATAAAAAATGTATTCATATGTTCTGTGGTTAGCTATTAATTAGTGGTATTTTTAGTTTATTTTTATATTAAAAATATTACAAAAAAAAAGCATATTCCTATAAAAATATAATTAAATTTAAATCTTTTTCTTTTATAAACATGGCTAAGAAGTAATACCACTTAACAGTAATAAAATAATCTTCCTATTATTATAAAAGATTACATTGAAATCATTATTATAATTTTACACACCTCATCATAGTTATGAAAATACATATACTTGGATGTATTTTTGATAAATTGCATTTTAAACTGATTTTGGGCCCTAGTATAGCGTGTCTGGAGATTGACTAGGCTTAAAAAAAATATTATTAAGCTACTGTAGCTGTCTGTTTTATTACCGATCTCTGGTGGCTTTCATCCTAACTACGTGCTAAAATTTTCAGGCAGTCATTTAAATTAGGCTCAGTCCCTCCTTCTACCTTTGCCCATGTCCAAGGGTTCTTGCTAATGCACCAGGGAACAAACATTTTTTTTTAAAGTTTATTATTTTTTCATATTATGTATTCTGACTAGGCTTTGCATGAATTTCTAAGTTATTATATATCGATCAATTTGTTTCTTTGTGAAAATAAGAAAAACATATTGCTGATTCTATTAAACATATTCTAATATATAATAAATCACAAACACCCAAAGACGCTTCAAGTAAATTAAGGCAAGTAAATTTTTGTCATGAAAAACTATTCAGATTTTTTTGTAGCGTCCACTTAAACTCTTTAATACGAGTTTGTTTTTTAATAAAAAAATATAAATTTTTGGACTCAATTTTATGGGAGGATTTTTTTTTTCAAACCGAAAAAAATACACTCCCCAGACAAACCTATATTAATTCTCAAACAACCTTTTGACTATTTCCGACCAGTTGCAGCACCAACCAACAAAAAATGAATAAAGGATAATGTTTTTATTCACATTATACTTCTTGCTTTCTCAGTTTTAATCCTCTGTAATCGATTTTAAAATATTAATGTTCCTTATTAGTTCTTTTTATATAATTTTAAAGCATGAAGTAAATACTTCATTCATAATTTTTCTCATTTCCTCATTTACTTCTTTATTTATAATAATAAGTGATATTCTTTATTTAATTTATTTTTAATTTATATCAATTTAAATAGATTTAATATATCAATTTAAGTTTTGACAATGAACATATTCCCCAATCTGACAAAGTACATTACCTAGGTCAAACATTTGACAGAAGGATGACATGGGGCCCACAGATCACCACTAAGCGAAAGACACTAACTCAGCAATTTTGAATATTATATTCCTACTGGGACGTCGCTCCAAATTAGACCTAAGACAAAAACTTAACACTTACACTTACTAAAACCAATTTGGACACACGCATCACAAATATATGGAATTGCTAAAAAAACACACATTCAGAAACTGCAAATATTTCAGGGCAAAACCTTCTGGACAATTACACCAAGCTCCACAAAGACTTACGTATGTAAACCGTCACTGAACATGTACCAACTTATTACAAAAGGTTTCATAACAAGCTTTATGGTCACCCCAATAGATTCATCCAAGACATAGCCCAATAAAAACATGGCCGATAACATCCACAGAAGGCAGAAAAGGAGTTGGATGAGAGATCTCCTTAATTAACCACTAACATGACCGAAGATTAGCTTCTGGGTTTTTCTCTTCCTCATGCCTTTTCTCTCATTTTAGTTTATTTGTATATAGTAATCTCATTTACTCATTCAAAGAGTTCCAGGTATCACCCTCCTAAGTGTTTAAGTTCCAAATGCACTGATATTTGCACTCTCTTTTTGTTATATAAAGGTTATGTTGAAAACTGTATACATATAACTTAAATCATAAATAATAAGATAGTGGAAAAGGTTGATCGTGATTATAATTTGATAAGGAGTTTGATGGGGGTGCGGTCAAATTAAATACTATTATATAAGCGTAACCAGTAAAATACTATTATAATATATAGTATTTGGCCGCACCCCCGACCAACTCCTCAAATAAATAATAATAGATGAATTGACAATCTTCAGTTATAATTATATTTATTATTTACAATAATATTTAAATTAAAATGTTTTTTAACCTAATGTAAAATAAGCCTAACTGAAATTGTTCTGCTCTCAATGCTGTTTTATTCAAATACATTTTAAAAAAGCCATTTGTATACAATAACAAAGTATTTATATGTATGTATTTATTTACAAAGAATTTATATTTTTTAAATACTTATCTAATATAACAAATTAATTGAAATGAAACAATAACTCATATATTTTTTTTTTTGTAGGTATTTAGCTGATTTCAACCATCTTCTTGATTAGAATACATAGAAATGATAAACTACTCTGCAGATTGAAGATGTTTATTAGGAAAAAAATGGCATAAATGCGAATGGGGCCATTGAGTAACAGATCACAAATGAAACATGATATTCTGCCATGGAAATTTTCTTCAGTTGAATCCACATCAGAAAAATTAATATTTTCAAGACTCCAAATTGGGGACGTGCAGTCTTCGCCTATGTGTACCTAATCAGAGGCCTGGAACCACCACTCTGAGAAACAAGCAACACACCTCCGACACCAGAATGAGACTATATACTTTCCAATGGCTTATCCAATACGGGGCTAAAGAACTATGAAGACAGAATCAAAAGAATAATTTATATAATGAGGGCCATTAAAATTGTTCATATCATATAGTTATAATGTTTCTTTACATTTAATTCTTGTAATCATAATTGTAATTATTCTTATCATTTAATTCTTGTAATCATTATAGAAACTATTGATGTTATTTATTTTTTTGTATTTCACAGATGGATATATAGTTGATTGTTGAAATTGTAAGGATGAAAAATGGTCAGGATGTGCATTCAAAAAAAGTGTTTATTGATTTCGCCTACGTTTCAACACAGACATGTATGTGGGTCATCATCAGCGTCAATGTGAAGGCGAGAGAAGCACTTTCCTTCTTAATTTTTCGATTCATTATTGTAATTATTCCTGTAATCATTAGATCATTATTGTAATAATTTAATTATTGGTATTGTAATTATTCCTGTTATTTAATACATGTAATTATTATAAAATAAATAAAGAATATTTTGATAAATATAACATCAATTTGAATCAATATGTTAAGATGATAAGTATGTACACTTAACAAAAAGTAATAAGAGAATAAGTAAAACAATCCTATTTAATGAAAATATTTAAAGGAGTTTGATACAAGAGTTGAAAAAAAAGGCTTATCTACTCCAAAATTTAAAATTAAAAAATCTTATATTTACTTCTACTCTTAATACTTTTATTGAAAAATGTATTTTGTGTGAATTATTTATATTCCATTAGATTTTTCAAGGTTATTTAATGGTTTCATGAATAATTGAAATTATTTTATTATAATATAAGATTAATAAGAATTATATTTGTAATGAAGATATTTCAGTAGAATGGCAAATTTATTAATTCTGAGTAGATTTTTTTATTCTTCTATTGTACCAAATATTGTGACCATTTTCTATATGTTTTTGCTCTTATACTCACACTTGAGTGCTTCTGTACAGTCATTGCAAGATTCTATGTATTTTATTTAAAAGAAATATATTATTAAATTAATAAATATATAATAAAATAATTATTCTATTTTTCTTCTTTAAATCCTGAAAAATTTTCTTAGCCAAATCCCTCTATTCCTTATCCTTTTTAATTTGACACTGTAATTTACTTAGCTAACAAGGATACAATCCTTATTAATTAATTTAAAAATATAAATTAAGCATACTGACTAAGTATGCTATATTTATTAAAAGAAAATATATCATCAATGTTCTGTAAAAAGAGTGAATTCATCAAATTTTAGTATCATAACAACCTACCGATTTGTATATTTCTTTGTTTTTGTCTATTATATTATGGTTTAACATACATTTAAAAATACAAAAAAAATATTAGATATCTTTATTTATAACGCATTTCACTATTAGTAACTCTAGATTCATTCAAAACTTCATTTCACTCACTATGTACACTTTTGAGAAAATAGCGATAAATAATTTAACTAAATTCTGTGATTTCTAATGAAGAAAACATTATGAAATATGTCTGATTTGTCATTATTTTTATTATATTAAGACAAATTGAGAAAAAGAGAAAGCATTTTGAATTTTCTGAACAATTCTAAAATATTTCGATCAATTCTCTGCATGAATAATCAACAACAAACATAAATGTATAATATAAGAAAAAGATGATATAATAAGGAAAGAATAGTATTATTAATTTAATAAATGGTTAAAATTACACATATTAAGAAGATTTGCCATTATTTTTCTTATATTAGGACGAAATAAGAAAAAGAGAAAGCATTTTGAATTTTTCCGAACAATTCTAAAATATTTTAATCAATTTTCTGCATGAATAAACAAGAACCAACATAACTGTATAATATATGAAATAGATGATATTATAGGGAAAGAAAAGTATTATTAATTTAAGAAATGCTTAAAATAATACATATTAAGAAAATTTGTCATTATTTTTCTCACATTTGGAAAAAATAAGGAAAAAGAGAAAGCATTTTGAATTTTTCCGATCAATTCTAAAATATTTCCATCTATTCACAGCATGAAAAATAAGTTCTATGCTATAAAATGTATTAAATAGTGAAAATTTGAAGATTTAGGGTGAAATAAGAACAAGAGGGATTTATTTTAAATTTTTCTAACGTATTTTTAAATATTCTAATCAATTTCGAGCTTGAAGAAACAAGAAAAACAAAAAAAACTGGTCCCCGGCGCCTTTCGAGGCGTCCTGATACCGATAGTGCTGCTATCTGTTGGCAGAACATAGGAACTACGAATTTTACTTGAATTTCTAGCGAGAAAATTGTCGATTTGTATCAGGATAGCGGGAGGTCGAAGGAGCTCACTTTTCGAGTCAACCAGGAGTCTTTGTAGTGCTGCTATCTGTTGGCAGGACACAGGAACTACGAATTTTAGTCGAATTTCTAGCGAGAAAATTGTCGATTTGTATCAGGATAGCGGGAGGTTGAAGGAGCTCACTTTTCGAGTCGACCAGGAGTCTTTGTTGTGCTACCATCTAGCGGCAGCTTCTAGAACTACGATTTCTCGTTGTTTGTTGGATGGTGCTGGCCTCTTGCGGCAATTTCAACAACTACGTTCGAGTTTCCTATTCCTTACATTGGTTCCCTGGATAGTGCTGCTACCTTTCGGCAACTTTTTGAACTATTTTCCAATTTCTCGTCCCTGGATAGTGCTGACCTCTTTTAGCGGTTTTTGAAACTAATATTGCATTTTATATGTGTATTGGATGGTGCTGCTCTCTTTTATCGGGTTTTAAAACTATTATTCAAAATTCGTTTAAACTTGTAAACGATCGCTAAAATTGTTGTTTTCGCCTTGTTATTTTATTTAAATGTTTATTAATTTAATTCTTAACGCGACAGGGCTCCACAACCTTCCATTATATGTTAAGAAGTTAAAATTTCGTGTAATAAATTCTATGAAATGTTTTCTTTCTGAAGTGTATATATATATATTGTCTTAACTGTTATATAGCCTAAGTTAGTGTTTGATTCTTTCATGTTTTAAGCAATACATTATTTCATAATGTTTTCTTCATTAGAAATCACAGAATTTAGTTAAATTATTTATCGCTAGTTTTTCAAAAGTGTACATAGTGAGTGAAGTGAAGTTTTGAATGAATCTAGAGTTACTAATAGTGAAATGTGTTATAAATAAAGATATCTAATAGTTTTTTTTTAATATATTTTTAAATATATGGTAAACCATAATATAATAGACGAAAACAAAGAAATATACTTCTCTAAAGTGTAGTGAGTGAGTGAATTGGAGTTTTGAATGCATCTAGTGACATCCACAGTGAACTGTATTTATAAATATTATGGATATGTAGTAATTTTGATCTATATATATATATATATATATATATATATATATATATATATATATATATATAGTAAAGCATAATAGAATGCAAATAAATGTGTTTCTATGAAGTATTCTATGGTTTTAGTTTATCCCATTCTTTCTTTATAATCAAACACCGATGCTCCTTTATGTATTTATTATTAACTACAGATTTATATAATCTAAATATATATCTCATTCAAAGTTAAACTGTTTTCTAATTTTTTTTTTTTTTCAGATGTTGAAGGTAAGTTTCCAAAAGTTTGTATCTAACAAATTGTTCATGTTCATAAGGAATAAATCATTCACTGTTCCTTTAAATTTTGACACTGGCTTTCATTTAAAATCTTTTGATAGTTGAGATCTTAACATTTTAAAAATTATCTTGTTATATTTGTTAATAGTATAGAGTATTTTGATCATAGTTGATTGACTGAGGTTTATCATGGAACAAATTATCAGAATTCGGTCATTATTTTATTGCGAAATACCACTCTCATTGCAAACTTTTGGGTCTTCATCAAGGATGAAATTAAATCAGATATACTAGAGATATATAAATGTATGTTGTATTGACAGAAATAAATAACAAAAATATAATCAATACAAGTAAATTAAGGATAAAGGGAATAGTATGGATATAAATAATAATATAGATACATTATTTTACTATATTTACATCCTCATCTCTTATTTTATCGTTATTTATTTCTATTATTTTTCTTTTTGAACCAAAGAAAAGGAAGACAGAAAAACAAATAATCAGAAGTTCAAATTTTATTTTTTGAGGTAAATTTGGCCTGTAATACAAAAGCTTTTACTCAAGTTTATTTATTATATATTTTACAAAATTACAATCAGCAATTTAAGAGAAATAAAAATAACCACTTATATTACATTACATGTTTACATTCACTAAGTAAAGAATACAAGTACAATAGTTAAATTCATATACATAAAAACAAAATAATGAATTGTAGATATGCAATTTATTTTACTGTTAAGTCAATGTTTAGTTTATAGAACTAATACTTTTTCAATTTACAAACTATTATATTCTACAATAGCATTATATGAAAAAATTAAGATAAAACAAAATTCATGTTTCTTTTTAATTTTATATTGATCTTCTGTGTTGAATAAAACAAAGATACTTGCTCGTCGTTTACAATATTCCTGCTTATGATGAAAAGTTCCACAATCTATTTGAGGTATCTTGAACATCTAACCAGTCCTTAGGGTAGGACAACCAGGCCGCCGGCAGGTCTTCAGGGACGCTCGCCACTTGTTACAACTTAAAAAAAAAAAAAATGTATTAAAATTATTAATTTTAGTCTATTAATAAAGCAATTGAATTAGAGAAATGTTGAATTAAATAAAATTCAAATATTAAATTTTATAAAAAAGCTTAAGAAATAAATTTAATTTTGGGGGAGATGACATCATTGCCCAGGAGCACCAAATATATAAGGTTCTACCTGGTTCATATAAGTACAATTTTCATGAATCCATTACAATACTAACCAACAAACTTTTAATGTATATTTTGGTACCCGCTCTCAACAGCTAATGATGTTACATTTATTAATGCAATATATTTTATTTATTGAATATTTAATAGTTGACCGTTGCATTATAAAGGAAGGAGATGGTCCAGGGTTGCGGTCATAAATAGACTAAATAGTTTTACCACTATTTACCACTTTTAGCCTATTTATGACCGCAACCCCGGACCATCTCCTTCCTTTATATTTTATTTATGTTAACTTTACGTTTGATTTTCTACATTCAATGAACACCCCCTTCATATCAATTTATTGAGCATCTAGGTCTTATTCTCCCTACTACTCCAGAATAAGGAAAGGCCTGATGCCCCAAACAAGTAATGTTTGTGTATTTTAAGAAGTTTAATAGCAATTAAGGGAACAGAAATTGTTACAAATTTCAAATAGATTTCGATGATTTTTGTTTTGTAGGGCATTTAATAATTTTTCAAACAATTATTGGTACATTTCTGCAAAAAAATGTAAACTTGGTGCATATCAACAGACAATTTTAAACTTTTTTAGTTATTTGCAAATAAAATATCATTTCTTTTATAACTTTTTCTGAGAGGATGTGACTATGGTTCATCATGTCTCCATGAAATTCCTTTCATTTGATACCTCATTCATTAAAATCCATCATTATCAAAATTTTTGTGATTTTCCAAAAAAACCCAAGGCCTTGTGAAAATTGGAAGCAAAAAAGTTTTATTTTATGATTGAATAAATTCATATTTGAGGGTTTTTAGGAGTGCTAAATACAAATCTCAACTTTGTTACTACTTAAAAACTTATTTGAATCTACTTTGCTCTATCATCATCATCATCATGAATGGCTCCACAACTCTTACAGAATCAAGGCCTCCCACAATTTCAACCGTCAGTCCTCTCCAAGTAGAATAGAATAGAATAGAAAATTAAATTTTATTCTGGGACTAAGTCCCTTTAGAATAACAATGATGAGTTAATACAAAGTAAAGTACAAATCTGGCCAAAAACTAACTTCTAAAAATTTTAATATTATATACATTATTTAAAAAGTATGTAACCAGTAAAAAATAAAAAATATATACAAATGAACATAAAATCTTCTCAAAATTCCTTTATTGTGATGAAAAAAAAAAAAAAGAGAAATTACATATTTATATATACATAACTACACAATTTATAAACAATAGGCTATCTAATAGAAAACTAACTTAATACAAAATGTAATAATATCTACAGTGATTTATATAATAATATGCAGACACTAAGATAAAATAAAATCTTAGGATACCTTTGGTGTAATGGAAAAAATAAAAATAAATAAAAGGAACTATTTATACGTACATTCTCATATTGGCACACAGAAAGACAAAAATATAAAATATAAACATATACAGCTGAAAGAAAAAGCACAACCTGAGGAGAAGAGAAAAACAAATAAATAGTAAAAATAATAGTCAAACTAGGTGACAAAGATCATTGCTGTTTTATGTTAAAACTTAAACAGTAGGCACCACCATTTACTTCACGCAAATTCAGTTCATAAAATGAAATTTATGGTGGTAAATCTTCTGTTTGGGATGTAAGGAGATATTGGAAAAGGAGGTATTTGAAAGTTGACAGGGAAGAGGCATGACGAATGTTATGTGGCAAAGAATTCCAGTAGGAGACGGAGCGGGCTAAGAAGGAACGTTCATAGGTTTTTGTCCTGTGGAATGGAATATAGAGGTCAGAAACACGGGATCTCGTTTTTATTGAGTGGACTAAGGGTTTAGGCTGGAGGAGACAACAGATATAGGAAGGGTGCTAGGAGTTGATCGTTTGGTATAAGAAATTTCCAAGGAAGTATAGGCGACGGGAAGAGGGGAAGAACCACTTTGACTCGGCATGTAGGTGGGACACATGAGACCATCTCGAAGTGCCAAAGACAAATCTTAAAAAACAGATGTAAACAGAATCTTAAAAAGTAATGCTGCTGCCTTCCAGTTGTGGATATCAAGGATACTTCGGGCGTCGGCTTTCACTCCATCAGCCCATCTGACTATTGGTCTGCCTACCCGCCTTGTGGCTAAGATCCGCTCATCCATCAACTTCCTTAGTACATGTTGTTCAGACATACGGATAATGTGACCCGCCCATCTCAACCTGCCAATTTTCATTAGCCTCACAACATCGGCTTCTTTATATAGCTGCATCAGCTCGTCGTTGGACCGTATTCGTCGCTCCTGATTAATATTTATTATTGAGCTGAATATTTTTCTTATCACACGACGTTCAAACCGAAGAAGAGCTGTTTCTTGGGCTCTTGACATTGTCCAGCACTCTGACCCATATGTTAGTACTGGTCTGATTAGGGTTTTGTATAAGAGTAGCTTGGTTTTACGAGAGATCTTTACTTTGCTCTATCAGTAGGTATAAATTAGAAATTATTAGGTATAAGTTAGAAATATCAAATAGATTCTGATGATTCTTTTTTGTTTTTGTTTTTGTTTTGTAGGGAATTTAGTAATTTTTCAAATAATCATTGGTACATATCAATAAATTATATAAATTGTTACAAATATACAAATTTCAAATAGCATAAAATTGGCAGTTTCCATGGGAATCAGAGGTAAAGAGCCCTTGACTGTGTTTATGTCACTATTCCAATTGCTCAAAATATTCCTAACGAAAAAAAAAGTTTCCGAGGAAAATCAAACTTTTCCTTTATTACATTGGCTATAAGGTAGTGGGGTTAATGATTAACCACAAAAAGTACATTTTGGTAAAAGGAGTATTTACTATTACCAATATTCAGTTAAATAGTACAGATCTTTTAAATACTTTATTGTTAATATCATCACATAAAATTTACACAGTCTCATTAGTGAAGGCGTTTTTTTTTCCATATAAAAAATATCTAAGTAAAGCTAGAAAAAAGAGAATGACAGAATAGTACATTGGATTTGAAATTTTAAAATTAGAATATCACAGATGGTAAAGATATCTAAAATACATGTGTCAAACATCGAAATTACTTGTTTTCATATAATACAAAAGATATTACAGACATCATTACAATAAGTACAAGAGGTATTTAACAAACAGTATTAAAAATACTTCACTGAAAATTCACTTTAAAATTATTAAAAATGCAAACAAAAAATATAATAATAAAAGATAAGTTAGAAAACAATGGCACAATGTTGAAATTACAATCACACAGGGAACACTGAAAACTAAAACTGTACTGCCACTATTAACAGATGGTGAATTGAAATTGTTTCCGGATTTCAATAATTATAGTAACAATCACTTCATCAACACTTCCGCAAAGTCATTAAATTTACAATTAGTTACAAGTTCAATAAAATTTTTTTTAAAACATCGTTTAATCTAGTCAGTCGAAGATGAAGAATCGTCGGTGAGTAAATCATCGAATTCACTCTGTTTAACATCAGTTTCAAAAGCTAGAACCTCTTCATCGATTAAGTGGGAAGAACCTTCAACAAATTTCGCAAACCTGCAAAAGAATCTTAATTGAGAAAATGTACAAATATTTAAAAAATAAATATTATATATAAAGCATAATCAAAATTATGATCATGAAAAGGTTAATTTAATGAAAATGAGATGTTAAGAAGAGTTTGTTCAATGAATGAGTTTTTATATCAACTAGTGTTCGCCCAGTGGTTGATATTCGACCATAATCATTTAAAATTGAAGGAAACATGCGAATTTGTGCCATCTGGAGGATTTTGCACCGGCATTTGTTCTGGGGCACTTGCCTGGTTAGAAATTAAATTAAAATAATTAATTTATTAGAGAAATGTTAAGAAATAAATTTAATTTTTTTAGGTTGAGGGAGAGATGACGTAATTGGACAGGGGCGCTGAATGTCTAAGTCCGCCACTGTTTATATCTCCTTTGTTTTATGTTTATTCCATTGGTAAAATGGATTATTTTTCTTATAAGATTTTTAAAAACCATGAGATTGGACAGCCATAGCAGCAACTATCACAGTGAGTAGTAGCTTCCTTTATGAAGCTTTAGAAATCACCCAAGTTTCAGAATCATAGGTGATGGGGAGTCTTATGACTTTCTCATACATAAACATACTAACACAATGAAATAAAAAAATAATTATGACATTTTTGTACGAAATTCAATGGTCTTTAATTTTTTAACCTACAACCAACTGTTTTCCAGATATAAAGTAAAACCGATAAAACATGATCTTTTTTTTCCTCCTTGGCTCTTCCAACTCCCACAACTTTTTGTATGTCCAGCTCTACTAATCCAAACAAAGCCCTGAAGTCAATTCTCCTTGTTTGTCAATTCTCATTTCTATCTAGAAACCTCTCACTGACTGACATACTTTTTAATCCGACAAAAAAAAAAAAAATATGTTGTGTGCTTAAGACCACATGATAGAAGTGAAAACATCAAGGCGGAATTAATAATATGAAATATACATTTTTTTTTTGTTCTATACTCACAAAGTAATAATATTTCCAATATAAAAGCAATTACACTTGTGTATAAACTATGATACTTTTTGACTAGCAAGCTGGCACGATACCTCACTTCTTATCTAACGTCATGTCACATAACCTCCCTCTTCTTATCCCGCAAGATCTTTAAGTTATTGCATTGTTTAGTTTTCAGTTATTCCCTTATTACGTTCACTTATTAAATTCTTTACTTTTGGCCAGTTTGTGTTTATTTTTCATTATTTGTAGTTTTTGGCCCCTTTGTGTTTATTTTTAATTTTTTTTTTTTCCGTTTATTTTAGTCATATTATGGATCTGCCGTCTTCAGAAGAACAGGCAATTCAATATTTTCAAAATGTTGGAATACTTGCAGACGTGAAATTGTATGAACGAGGTCATCGAATGAAGTTAACCAGGAACGCCAAATGGAGCTGCTGTAGTAGGACTTGTGACACAAAACTTTCAATAGGAACATGGTTGGAGGGCTCGAGGATTTTGTTTTTAACAGCTTTAAAATTGATTTATGGATGGTCCCATATCTTGACAACGATGAAGTAGGGCAAAGAGCAGCTGAAACTATTCTACGGAGCTATGGTAACGTGGAACAAATGTCAAGAGAGGTTTGTGCCCATGACATGTCATACAGGCCAAGAAAAAAAATTGGAGGACCTGGCAAAGTGATTGAAGTAGACGAAAGTCTTTTTTCTAAACGAAAAAATCATGTGGGGAGAGTTTTACCTCAGCAACGGATGTTTGGTGGAGTTTGCCGAGAAACAGATGAATGTTTTATCGTCAAAATAAATGACAGAAAAGCAACAACCTTATTGCAAGCAATTAAAGACAATATAGAAGAGGGAACGACCATTTATTCGGACTGTTGGAAAGGATACAACACCCGACAACTGAACGAAGCAAACTATGACCATTCCCAAGTGAATCACTGGTATAATTTTGTTAATCCATCAACTGGGGTTCATACTCAACACATAGAACGATTATGGGGCTCAGAGAAGTGGAGAAATAAAGTATATAGTGGAAGTGCCACACAACTCCTCGATTCATATTTCTGCGAATTTTTGTGGCGTCGGGTTCACAGAGAAGAACTCGTTCCTCGCTATTTTAAATAACATAAAACAATTTTGCCTTCCAAAATAAATAAAACAAAGTGAAAATAAATTGTACATATGTTGTTTATAGTGTTGATATTTTTTCTTTTCAATGTAAATATGTTCTTTAAATGTTTTTTATTATTTCATTTTCATCTTTTATATCTACATATGTTCTTCAAGTGTTTTTTTATTATTTCATTTTGATGTTTTATATGCACATATCTTCTTAAAGTGTTTTTTTATTATTTCATTAATATATGTGTCATAAAATAAAAGTATTTTTTTTGTTTTTGTATCTGTTTACACTTTCAATAATACGAATATAATACAATAATACGAAGATAGGAAGTAGGAGAAGGCTTATCACTGCGTTATCGGAATAATCAGTGTTGAGGTAATAAACATTGGCAGATAGCAGTCAGTGCCATCAGTGATCAGCAGTCAGTCAAAAAGTACCTAAACTATTTTTTGTTCTATATTCACAAAGTAATAACATTTACAATATACATGTACAATTATAATTGTGTCTAAATTATTCTGGTAAACTTTGTTAAATTTATCGCCATATCTTGCTCTAAAAACGAAACAATAGGTTTATGGCAACTAAAACGTGCAATGAATATTTTTGATAAACATTAGTATAAGAGAATTATGCAGCATTGGTTATTTTTTATAATAGAACTTTTGTAAGGGTGGGGTGGGGATGGATCAGTAATTTGTTGAAACACTAACAACAGAAAATTGAATAGAAACACTTAGTTTCTTATTTCTTCTTTTTACGCCTAATTAAAACAAATTAATATTGACATCTGCAAAGCTCTTTCTAAATTCTTCATCGTACTTAAATTTTGAGATTTTCCAGTCCAAACTTCCAAAATAGTCGTTATTATTTGTTTTTTTATGTTATCTTTTTTCCTTCCCAACTCTCTAACTTGGCGTCACGTCAAAACAATTTTGAATAATAGCTCATTACAAAGGGAATGGAATGCTGAAAATTTCTCTCGCTTACAGTATGCAGGTCCGAATTTTAGTATTTAAGATATTTTAATCCAAATGTTCAAAAAAACTCATTATCATTTGGTTTTTGACACTTTCATACTCTTTAGCTAGGCGTCATATCAAAATAAAATTTTGAATTATAGCTCATTACTAAAAGGATGAAATGGTGATTTTCTTCACTTACAGTATGCAGTTCCGATGTTTATTTTCTGAAATATTTTAATCCAAATACAAAAATTAGTCGACTAATGCTGATTTTACCCGAATGAGCATTATATACCCCAAGCGTAATGGTTTAGTCTCATTCAATATCCACAAAATAAAGTGTTAGGCACGGCTAAATAAGTTTTCACTTAAAAAATTATAACTTCTCATAAAACTTGAGGTTTTAAAATAAAAAGAAAAAAAAAATTAATCACCAATCCCATTAATATTATTAAGTGACAACACAATATTTTTATCCTATAGTTATTATTAAGCAAATAAAAGAAGGAAAATATTTATGCTTTACCGATTCACAGCTTTAGGTTTGGTAAGAAATCTCTTCCGAACATCATTTTGTTTTAATCCTTTCTCTCTAATATCTGATGAAAATATATCATATTTTTTGTTATCGGTGTTCTTTAATCCATTCTTTCTAATATCTGATGAAAATATCTCATACTTTTTTATATTGGTGCTGTTTGATCCATTCTTTATTATATCAGATGTAAATATCTCATAGTTTTCGTTATCTGAGCTATCAAGGTTCGCTTGAACAGCCTTATGACGATAATTACTAAAAATTTATATAAAATAAAAACAGTATTAATATTATTATTTTGGGCTACTCCTCTTTCAAAATATGCAAATCTATCTTAAAATCATCACACATATTTTTTTTATCATACTCATCTTACTATAACAATTTTTATTGGGTTCGTTTCATTTTCTTAGAACGTTAATAAAAAAAAAATTTGAATAAACCCTTATCTATGGCACTTCTCTTTTAACCTTAAAGCCAATGGTTTTAAGTTTATCATTAATGATTTATTATTCATAATAAAATTCTGAATTTATATCATTATCTATGAAGAAACCTAAACTTGATAAGAACAGATAATACTATTTCAGATAAAAGAAATTTTTCATAAGGAAATAATCTCAGAAAATAGAAATAAAAAGGTAAGAGTACAGGTACTTCTTACTTTACGATTGACTTTGTCATGACGTGAATTCGTTAGCAAGAGGGAAACTTGTGCTGGCAATATATGATTGTTGTAAAATAATGAAACATATGCAAAAAAACTTCAAATTATTCATGAAAAGACTACCATATATTTATATTATCATTTGTTCATTTGGTTATCTGGAACTGTAGAAGGGATGTTGCAAAAATTTGTCTTTATACAGGATGTTTCAAGGTTAAGTGGCCCAAACTGCAAAATTTAACTAAGGACCTCAAAACAAGAAAAAAATGTCCTATGAAGGAATGACCACAAACGCATTGTTTAGAAGATATTCACACCTAAAGATTTTCGCTGTTATGAATTATTTAAGTTATATGAAATAAATAAAACCTATTTATTTGTTATTACTACTTTATTAATTAATTAATTCCATGACAATGGCTAAATGTTAATTATCCCAATCAATGGATTCACCATGCAAGACCAGTGGCTTGGCCTGCACGCTCTCCAGACCTGAAACCACTGTGGATTTTTTTGCTTGGGTGACATTAAACAAAAAGTCTATGCAAGTCCGATCAATAACCTTAATTCATTACCAAGAAGGATAATTGAATTTTGTGAAACAATAACACATATCCAGTGCCGTTCTGCCACTGCTGATGTTGAAGAAAGATGCCGAGCCTGTCTTAATACTCAAGGAAATCACTTTGTACAATATTTAATACGAATGTTAATGTTTACATTTAATTGATATAGTATTTAGAACAAATAAATAGGTTTTATTTATTTAATATAACGTAAATAATTCGTAGCAATGAAAATCTTTAGGTGTGAATATCTCCTAAACAAATTGTTTGCGGACATACCTTCAGAGGAAATTTTTTTCTTGTTTTGAGGTCCTTAGTTCATTTTTGCAGTTTGACCACTTAACCTTGAAACATCCTGTATATAATACAATATTTTTTCACGGTGTAGACCCCTTTCCAAGCTCTCAGGAGTGATAGATTTTGATGAATGATGTATCAAACCAAAAGGTATTGATAACATACATGGAGAAGTGTGGAATCATAGTAACATCCTCTCGAAATTTCAGTAAAAAAAGTTATGAATGAAAAGAAACTTTATTCATGAATAATTTTGATAGATTTTTTGGTTTGTTATTTTTAATGAACTGATGTGTTTTGGCTGAGAAAAAGAAAAAAAAATTTCAATCTCATAATATATATAATAAAATTATTTTTATATTATATTGTCAATTGTCCATTGACCAATATTCTATGCATATTATTCGCTTGAGCCAACTAATATTGTTTTTAAAATCTGACTATAAAATACTGAAATTTTTCCAACCAAACAATATAATTTAAAAAAAAAATATCTACAACAAAAGTTTTTTATTATCTTAGAAATATATAGATATCTGGTTTATAATGAAGTTTTTCAATTATTTATTTTTATCTATTTTAGCAATTTAATTAATTCTTCACTAATTTTAAGTACTCATTCTTTTTAACAATAAATGTTTACACTTTTATACTATAGGATTTTTTGGGGTTCATTTAATACTGATTATCATCCTAATATGATTATTTTCAACTTGATTGATATTTAGGGAAATTAATATATGTATGTATTTATTTTTTTTTAAATTCATAGTAATAATTTTATTATTTTATTTGAAAAATTTAAGTTGATACTTTTTTTGTTATAAGCAATATGTAAATATTTATAGAGATACAGCCATAACTATTCTAACCAGAGTGATAGAGTCAGGATTTATTAGATTCGTACCAGCGCTGCTATACTTAATAATATTATAATAGGGAACACCTTAACTCGGCATTCACAGCCTTTCTTCTGACTCTATTAAACCGTAATTAGTAAGCTCCCCATTGGTAAAACTCTCTAATACAGTAATGGTTGATCGTCAAAAATGTCTTCATCTCATAAATGAGACATTTTTGCTGCTTAGTTATTATGGTTGCCGATAAATTCACTGTCTCTTTCACTATAACATTATCCATTAAAACTGATGAACTTTTCTAATGCTCCAATTTCAAATCAGATGTCACCATTCGCGGAATCAAGAAGTCGAAGCTCGACTGGTCGTAAAGTTAGGAGTACCTGTATACTAAATGTTGTAAAAGTATATGCTCTATAAATAATTTCAATCTACATTTTAAATCAATAATAAATTCTCAATTTCAATTGATTTTTATTTTTTAGAGGGATTTAACAGATGAACATTTCATACCTCATAGGATTGCGTAATTTGAGAACTGTCTTCCATTGATTGCACTCGGGACTGGAGCAGTATCCACGCAATTCTTCTAGAGCTTTCTCAGTTTCGATAACACCCTGATGATGAAACTCGTCCTCACTAAGCAATGGTCTAGGTTTCGGCCTGTACCATCTGAAACTTCAGCACAAACAAATTAAATAATAATAGTGACTCGCAATAATATAATGAATAATGGTAGTTCATGAACTGTTCCACATATACATTCCTGATTATCTATCCTCCATAGTAATAATTTAAGACTGAGCACTAAATTGCAATACAAAAAATTATCACAAAGCAAAACTACATTAATCAGGTGGGCTAAATTAAAAAAAAAAATAGAGATGATAGATAATTTGGATTTGTCTTGTTACTTTTACTATTTATCAATAGTTTTATTAATTCAGTCATTTTACTTTGTTTATGTTCTCATATTGCGTTATTTCGGATTTACTTTTACTATGGAAGGATGTGATTGTTAGATTGTTTAATTTAATTAGATTGTTTTTACTATATTTTATAATTACGCAAATTTATTTAAATTTTCAAAAAACATTAATGAGTCATTAATTTTAGTTCAATAATATCAATAGTTTCAATATCAAACCAAGTTTTATAATGGACAATTTATTTCACAAACATTTTATGATTAGAAAATCTTGTTTAATCAATAATGACTACATGAATTTTTATCAAATTTAGTTCAGTAGTAGCATGGCTAACATTTTTCAAATGCATAAAGTTATTTTTAAGTATAAGCATATTGACAGACTTATGAATAAATATAATATGCAAATTAAAACACTTACCATTTCTTAGAGAAACGTAGAAAAGATTGAAAAGGCAAAACGTAGCAGACAAGAAGAAGCATGTCGAATGCCAAAGTCGCCTCCTTAAAGTCACTGCTCATAAATATTAAACCAAGACCAACGGCCTAGAACAAAACATTTAAAAAATATAAATAAATTTAATTACACCTTATATATAAAAAAAATCAGACACAATACTTAACATAAAATATACATAATTCAAACTTGAAATGGTTACAAACAGCCTGGAGAAAATAATGAATTTGTTTGGTAAGTTTCTAAAGCCAGGACAGAGCGCATCAATCGCATCGGAACACCATGAGACCATTCCTAAACTCATTCATGGAATTCAGCCCATTCTTTTTTTTTTTCCATTAATTGAATCACCAATGGCTCAGTGGTTCAGCTGCTTTTAACAACCTCATTGCTGTTACTTCTCAATTACCTTTAAATAGGTTATCTCTAATCTCAATGTTCTTTATTGTTCATAGCTGATGAATTCTATCAATGAAATAACTGTTGAGTTTAGAAACTAACCCATCTATTTATAGACTAGGCGAAGCCATGAGGGGAGCTAGTTGTAGTATAAATCAACAGAAAATATGTCGTATCAAATAACAACTAAAATAAATTTAATTTAAAATAATTCAGAATATAGTGATGTAGAGATGGTTGACCGTTGATATAATATGAGAAGGAGTTAGTCGGGGGTGCGGTCAAATAAATACTAAATTAAAATATAGTAATTATTTTATTTTAATTTTGCCGACGTTTCGACCCACTTTGCAGGTCGTCTTCAGGGCTACAAAAGATACAAAACATGTTGAGAATAAAAATTAAATATAAGTAGATATAAAATAAGAAGAAGTTGTCAGATACAGAAATAAAAGATGATATCAGAGATATAGTGGGTGACAATGTAGTTAAATATTAAGTATTATATATGTAGAAGATACAAATAAATGGAATATAAATATGAATAAAAATAAAAATAAAGGAGAATATAGCATGTAAGTTAAAAGTAAACAGATTGCGATAAAGGATAAGGAATAAGTATAAGATAGGAATGTAATCTCTATTAGTTTGTTATACACTTATTCCTTATCTTTTATCGCAATCTGTTTACTTTTAACTTACATGCTATATTCTCCTTTATTTTTATTTTTATTCATACTTATTTTCCATTTATTTGTATCTTCTACATATATAATACTTAATATTTAACTACATTGTCACCCACTATATCTCTGATATCATCTTTTATTTCTGTATCTGACAACTTCTTCTTATTTTATATCTACTTATATTTAATTTTTATTCTCAACATGTTTTGTATCTTTTGTAGCCCTGAAGATGACCTGCAAAGTGGGTAGAAACGTCGGCAAAATTAAAATAAAATAATTACTATATTTTAATTTAGTATTTATTTGACCGCACCCCCGACTAACTCCTTCTCAATTCAGAATATAATTTTATAAGTATATCTTATAAAATAAATTAAATACATACCTGCATTAGCCATTTTATAATGTTAATACTCCTTGGATCTGATACAGGTCCGATACGATAACAAATTATAAAACTAATAACTCCAGTTGCAATTATATAATAAAAGACGTAAGACTGATATTCTAACGCAATTGTGCGAATGTTGTCCCACAGAAATTGGAATAAATAGAGTCCGATAGTCCATCCCCCGACAAGGAAACTGTACATCATTGGTTTCTGAAACCGAAACAGAAAATATACATGGATATTAATATAAATAAAGTTAATACATGGATATAAAAATAATATACTCTAACATTTTAGAGAGAACTGTTTGAAATGTTTTTTGTCATAATAATTATATAAATAAAAATTTAGCAGAATAAATTTTAAAACATAGTAAGTACCTTTGGGAGAAGTCTACTCATAATGAAAATCAAAATCAAGACGGAAGCACAAGTACCAAAAGAGACACCACAAATGTAGTAAAATAATGAATTGCTGCTAAGCTTGGGAGCAAATAAAAAAAGGGATATTCCACAGGCGAAGGTAAGTATTCTCCAATAGTCAACAC
Source organism: Nezara viridula (assembly GCA_928085145.1). Lineage (NCBI taxonomy): Eukaryota > Metazoa > Arthropoda > Insecta > Hemiptera > Pentatomidae > Nezara > Nezara viridula. The sequence continues at coordinate 24,653,341 of OV725083.1, forward strand.
CTGTAAACATAACATAAAGCACATCAAATCAATTCAACTTAAACAGAAATATCAATTCGACAAATACAAACAACTTGTCAGACGTTACTAATCATATCATAGTAGAACCTCGATTAAATTAAATTTTATTCTCTAGAGATTTCTCTATCTATTTATTCATTATTTTATTTATTTACTTTCCAGCGATTATTATAATAAAATTGACCATTCCAATCCAAATGGAATGTAGAATGAATGTGGGAGTAAAATTCTGTATGGATTGATGCAGAATGGCTGGTATTCCATCGATTATAAACTACGTCAAACCATGCCAAAATATAATCGCTGTAACGACCGTGAGTGAGAAAATGTGATGGATTGCATACTTCATTCAAACAGCTTTTAAGATTGTAGAAAACATTGATAAAGATAACAATTTTCTTCACGCTTTAACATCAATTATGTTAAAAATACATAAATATTAATACAAATATAAAAATTATTTTAATTAATAAGGAAAGAAACATTTTCTGAGTAATAATTGAATTATGTTTGCTCCTGCTATTGTAGTCAATATGAGTGTTGTGAAGTGTTTACAATAATAATATAGATGATGTTTTTTTAAATGCCTTTCATTGAAGTATTAATGAGCTGGGAATAGTTTTCAAAATGATCTGTAGGTGTATGAATTACTAACAGTGAAAATGGAACAACCAAGAGGAATGATTTATAGAATGACAAGAAAGAAAAATTGTAATTTTTCAATTAAAATGACAAAACAATTTTTTTTTTCAAGAATACTTCATGTTGAACATAGACATTCAATTGTAATATGTATGTTTATTTATTTATTTTAATATAGTTTTAGGTGTTAACAATCGTAATTTAGATTATTTATTCTCAGGCAGCACGTCTATGAGTAAAAGGAGAGGTGGGGATGCGCACCATACATGAAAACTACAATAAGGCTGACTAATTTCATCATCTGACTTGACTCTCCCTAAAGGAGACTTAAATAGGATTTCCAGCAATTGACAAAAATAAAACAATTTAATTAACATGACAAGTCTTATGGAGAATTAAGATGATGCGGGATACTGTCTGAAGATGGGATATAAGAGGATCCCGAAATGTTATGATGTAACGGAGTGGAAGAAATGGGAGAAAAAATATTCTTACTTACATATTTCTTTTCTTTTTTTTTTTTATTAATGCCTTCTCTACTGAGTATAGGCACTGCGCTATATAACTTCGGTTACATAGCTTTGATGTACAGTATAGGTAAGAGACATTTTATTCTCATTACTTTATTTTATGTTATATGTATAGTATATAAATTTGTCAACAATAAAATGGTACCATGTTAACATTTATTTTTGAATATGCCCACATTACCCTTTTCATTCTTTCAAGTAATGCATGGTTCTCTAAACATTTTGGCCAGAGGGCCGCATTGAGACATCCACTACGTCCCGTGGACAATATTCAGACCCCGAATACATCCTACAGCCATAGCTTGTGATGAAAAAAAAAGTTTATTCTATAAAAGACACTTCAGTTGTTAAATGAGCTTTCTGAATAAATGAGAAACAATTCATACAATAAATGTTATAGTAACCTTTTGTTTGAATGATTAACTAAATTTCATATTTTTTAATTAGTTTTTAAAATTTCAACATGTAATCAAAGAAACTTCTGCAGGACATAATTTAGAGATCGCAGAGCTATCTATTATTTGGCTTAATTTTTTAAGAAAATTATGATTCTTTAAATTTTAAATACCTAACACATACTTACGAATGCGTGTGAGCTTGATATTGTATGTATTGTCGGTAATGACACCAACACAAGTAGTATTAAATGGATTTAACTTGATCACTTTTTTCTTTGTTTTGTAGAAATTGAAATTCCATGATGTTTTTTGATTATCAATTTTCGACAAAACCTCTTCAGCAGAAGATCCATCAAACTGCTCAAATTCATCAGAAGACAGACTTAAATGGAGCTGAAAAATAAATATTAATTTATAAAGGGAAATTAGAAAATAAAAATTCTACCAATACAATAAACATCACTAGCGGATCAAGGATTTCATTTTGGGGGGGCTTCAGCCCGAAAGTTGTTTTTTTCATAAAGAAAGAAACTAACTACCTGTATGAAATGGTGTTTAAGTGATTCCTAAAGCCCTTTTAAATGTAATTACACGAACAATAATACTTTAAGAGGTACTTTTTTTTCGATAATACATGGTTATATTTTACCATTTTGGGGGGGCTTCAGCCCGAAAGCTCTCTGACTGAAATTCTTGACAATTTTGTTTCATCATTATTACTCTAGGTTGAAGATTACAATATACCATTGAAAACTTGAAGATTCTAGACAAATTAATATCTAACATATAAAGCCATGGAAGTTAATGGAGAGGTACAAAAAATCTGATGACTAATAATTATTGTAGTTATAAATACCTACTGTATTATTCAATAGCTTTGAATCCACAAAAGTGAGAATAATAAAGATAATAATAATATACCACTGAAAAAATAAAAGTATTACCTGTATAGTTTCCCATATGTGAACAATATTTTTTGGCTTCCCTTTGTAACAATAAATGTTAGGAACATTCATCCACAAGCTATCACAGACCAAATTATTATTACTATCTGGCTCCATATAATGAACTGAAAAAATAAAACATGAAAATATTATCGTGTAATTAGTACTAAACCTCTCCAGTTTTTGAAACTCGAGATATTGATTACTTTTTGATCAACATTGTAATTCATCAATGTTCTCCTTGTACTATTAGAAGACTTTCAGTTCAAATTTCAACTAATTAATCAATTATATTAAACATGATAACACTAATTTGATTTTTCTAAATACATTAAAAAAAAAATCTCTACAGCCCATTAGGTTTCCTTTGGTTTGGTATTTGATAAGGAAATTATTTTCTACTAACAGGAATGTGATGTGGTCAGCATCAATTAACAACCACCAAGCTTTCTTTTCACTCGTTAAGTCAGGAATAGTGCAAAATAATTTAATGCACTTAATCAATTTTCATACATCACATTATCAATATTTGTACAGAATGGATATACCTCTACGTTTTAAATATAATAATATGAGATCTCTTAGATATAATAATGAAGTATCATTATTACATTAATATAATTTAATCGTTTGTGTTGTGAGCTGGCCATCGAATTTAGATATGGATACAAATCAAGCAATGATATACAAGATTATCTTTAGATCCAGAGTGAATAATGTGTTTAAGATGGGCCAGGTAACTGATAAAATATATACAACCAAACTATTAGTTCTACAAATAAATCAAAAGTCAATGAGTAATCTTACTCAAGATTACAGGAGGTATTCATGACAAAAAAGATATTAATAATTCGTGGATAATGGACTAAAAATAACTGAGTTCTTTGTCAAAAATCTCGATAAAGCTAGCAATTGATATGCATTGATTAATGTTTATTACAACTTTTTCCTCCCCTCAAAGAAAATTGAATTTTGTGAACACTAATAACCCAAAATAAGAAGAAATAAAAAGTACCTTTATGTCGAACATGAGCAAATGTTCCTGAAAATAATACAATTATAAAATAAAATAATCTCATTTTCGTTTGACATAAATAAAACCAAAAAATATTTTTGAACTGCCGGAAGGTTGCAAATTGTTATCTGTTCAGCCGCGCAATGCTGAAAAGATGCTAAAGATAATGAATATTGCTTTAATGCGATAAAGCCAGAAAATTAAACGTGCCTTGTTTTAAATATCTATATTATTAAATGAAAAATATTAGGTGTACACTTCCAAATAAATTAATTTCAGATAGTATTCCTAACGTAAAAAAAATTAACAGGATTTGTTCTAGCATAACTTATCTACATAAAACATAAACATCACATTATTTAAAATCTATAATCCAGGCAGAGTACATCAAGTAAGATAGGATTTTTAATAGAAAACCACAATTGATGTTGGTAAACAAATTTTTTGAGGAGGGGGGCCCTAGCAGGTGCCAGGCAAATTCCATGTTAGATTAATAGTTACTATATATTACCACACAAGTATGAATGTTTGGTAACAGCCTTTAATTTAATTTTTAATTAAAGTTTAATAATAATTTTAGCATCTAACTGGCATAAAATTATTATGTTTTGGTTTTATTTTTTCTTCTTTCTAGTATTTCTTTTTAAAAATTTTATGAGGCCACAGATTCTCCCTGAAGTTAACTGTCTATGACCCTGAAAAACATCTTAAAAAAATTTTTTTTATTAAGTAAATTAATCCTTGTTCACTCTGACCAAAAAGGACCTGTGTCCAAAATTATGAAATTTGATTGAAATGCACAAAATATAGTTAGGGTAGGATGCATTTATTGTTGATAGAACCAATATTCACCGATTATTAGTCATCAAGATTAATAATATGAAAAAATTGATCATTAATAAATTTTCCTTTCCTATTTTTCTTTGCACATTTCATTCAAATTCAATAGTTGTTACGAGGTACATATATTATTTACCAGAGTATCATTAAGACTTGTGAGGGAGACAAAAACAATCTGTTTACTTATTGGTTTGATTTCAAATTGAAATATTTGTAAATAAGATATTGTTTATATAAATAGAATTTCTTGGAGCACCAGTTTTATTACTGTTATTTGTCTTTAATAATTTATGTAAACCACATCTTTTAGCAAACTACTTAACTTTTATTTAAACATGTATTTTATTTTTGCTATAGTATATGATATATCATACAGTATATTTTCAAGAATTAACAAAAAAACTCCTTTGCATAGTTCTTCAAGTTTTATATGTACAAAATACTCTGAATAAGGCAAACTATGCTGGTTTAGGTATTTTATAAAAAAAGAGTAACTGAAATGAAACATTAGTGAGGATATCAATCTTCCATGGGCTTCATTAATTTATTGGAATTAATTCATGAACATAATCTAGATTGACTCAATTTTCTAAAAAAATATATATATATATTTGAAACAAATAATAACATTAAAATAACAGAGAGATGATATTCATTTATAATCTAGTAACATGTCTTCAATGTATAGGAGCAGGTTCATGCTTGTCCTCTTACTCAACACATCCAGCCACATAAATTGCCTCATTTTAATCTTCCATCTTACCTTCAGACTCTCATCTGTAAATCTTTGTTATATGTAGTTCTCTTTCCCTCCTTGTGTATAAAAAAGTAGCTCCTTTATCTTCAAATTCAGAAATGAAGAGGAAATAAATTGATTTTTGGGTTTTCAAGTAAATTAACAATTATAAATAGTTTATTATGAAGTAACAACCTATTTCTAATGAGCACATTCATTAAAGTATCATTGCTTGGATGATATAAGGTAATCTACTTTTATTTACACTTTTTTTTTCTCTCCTCTACCTCACCTTTTTGGCTATATGAGTTTTTCCTGGACCAGGGGAGAGGGTTGAGGGTTCTTATTTACACTCAACCATTAAGGGGTAGACATACACCAGATGTTTCCAAAGCATTTCCATTTCCAAAGTCAACCCATGGCTAACAGGACAGTTTTTTTTTTCAGCTACAACATAACTCAAACATTGGAACTAGAAGTCCACTGCTTTACTCAATTATCAATTAAAAATTTAACATCACTTCTAAACACAAACATATTCAAGTTTATATTTTGATTTCACTTGACCCTCAATATATTTTCCTACTTTTTCTTGAACCCTAAATTATACCACCATTAAAAAAAATGTTCTGGCCAAATGCTCAATTTTCCCTTTTGGAATTTTAGGTATGGCCATAATAAACCGAAAAAAAAAATTTCCATTTAATTACAACATAAATTAAAAAGAACTTAAAGATATAAAAAAATTTATTTTTTACAAGGAACAGTATATATAAGTGTAATAAATATATAGTATTTATAAATATATATATCAACAAGGTTAATCATAAAATTTTGATTATCAAACAATTTTATAAAAATTGTGTTAGTATATTCTCTATTAGCAACTGTATCGTGATTGTTGAATGATTCCATAGGTGAAACCAAAATATTGCTTCTTTAAATATCAGCTGATAAATTAAAATGACAACTGCTGATGTGGTGAAGGAAGTTTTTCCCAAGTTGGCTCAACACCCCAGATTTCTCTTGCATATTCAGCGATTGTTCTATCAGAAGAGAACTTTCCAGAAGAGGCAATGTTACAAATAGCCATTTCGACCCATTTTCTGAAGTCCTATAAAATAAAAAAAAATATATAATAGACTATTCAAGCTTTTTGTGCTAATGTAAAAATCATAACTTACTAAGTCATTTCTTAGAAAGAAAAAAAAAAAAATGTTCATCTTCAAGAAAAAAGAAAATATTTTATTTAACAAATTATAGTCATACTTACCAAGTATGTTTCATTTACTTTATCTTGGCACTTAATGAAGTCTTCATAGTCGGCAAGTAAATAGAACCTAGAAAAAAGCAAAAATGATTAATTTTATCAACCTCAACATTTAATATATTAAAAATGAATAAAAAATTAATAATATATTGAAGAAAAAAAAATCTATTATTAAATATTTATTCCTTTTGTCTGCAAAAATAAATAAATCATTGCAAGGAAGCAGAATATTGTAACCGTACATTTTTTAAAAGTCATGCTAACTATAGAAGTCTTATCAATATACTATATAAATATATGAGGGGAAACAGTTTTAGCGATCAGCTGTTATATAATAAAATATTGATAAGTTTAGCAATAAGAACTCACAGTATATCTATGAAAATATCTCAGCGAACAAAAAAAAAATAAATAAATAGTATAAATCCTGCTTATACAAGAAAAAGCTTGGAAAAGAAAAATTTTAGAAGCGATTTTAGTAACTAATTATTATAGTTCAATGATTGAAATGAGGCCAACATTTGGATATGACTGGTTTCGGGAGAAATAGTATAATTAAATTTTTAAATTTGTTTTGGAAATATTACTTTTCTTTTTACTTTTTAATTATATGTATATATAAATATATATATGTTAAGAGGAAGATGAATTTAAAAAAGCATATAATGTAAAAAAATATTTGAAGAGTAAAGGGATTAAGTGTAATTTTCTTTTTTTTTAATTGAGTTATTGGGATAAATGTATATAGTAATAAAAATGTATATAAATGGATACAGAATTAAAAGAATAAATAAAATATTTACATACAATAATCAAATTTTAAAACATATTAATACATGTGAATAGTTATCTTAAAATATCCAATTTAGCCTATTCATTACGACAATATTTTTGCAAATATTGTACTTCTATGGTTTGATACTTCTAATTTTCTTTGCTCAAGTACTGATTCATTCCCCCAAAATTCATCATTTAATAATTTATTTTTTTTTAACTCTTAAAAACACACGAATGATTATAGAAGGCTTTATTCCTTATCAATGCATTGCTTGATTATCAAATCCTCACACAAACAAACCCTAACTGCTAAGAGTGCTCTATTCCCAGATTGGATTTTAGTGTTGGCTAGTCGGATCAAATGTGACTGGGTGAATTTTTTATATCAGTAGCTATAAAGGACTTAGTAACTTTTGGAACAGACTAACTGTTTAGAGGTTTTCAGGAAGGACCCCGTTTTTGTTTTGGAAAAAATTCTTTCATCACATACAAATGTAGGCCAAAGATTGTACAAAACATCAATAATTTATGTTTTTTAATATTTTGGAATTAGCTGGTTTTGGAACTGAATGCCACATCTGTATATTTTTAATTACAAGCATTAATTAAAATTAATTACCTGTCATATTTTAGAAGAACCTCAACAATATCGTGGAATTCAGAAGAATTATACGGCGAAAAGTATCCATCTCGTATCATGTCAATGACTTCTTTTAATTCTGCATTATTTTGGTAGTAATTCATGGCATTGTATCCTTGTTTCTTAAGAGCTTCGACTTCTTCCACTCGCATTCCGAAAATAAATATATTCTCTTCTCCCATTTCTTCAGCCATTTCGACATTGGCACCATCCATAGTTCCAATGGTAAGAGCCCCATTTAACTATTAAAATGAATAATTAAATATTATTATGTAATTATTTACCAACCCCACACAAAAAAATAAAATAAATAAATACAGTAAATACTTACCATAAACTTCATGTTACCAGTGCCAGATGCTTCAGTTCCTGCTGTACTTATCTGTTCACTCAAATCGGCTGCAGGTATTATCTTTTCAGCAAGAGTCACTCGGTAATTTTCCAAATATATAACCTTCAACTTGTCACCAACTAAAGGATCCTCATTTACAACCGCAGCTACACTACATATCAATTTGATAATTTTTTTAGCCATGTGGTATCCTGGTGCGGCCTAAAATAAATATAACTTCATAAAATTACATATATAAAAAAAATATATTAAATAATAGAAAAAATCTGATGCTGCACCCGTATCACATAACTTTTAATTACCACCCTTTTTTTAAAGCAAAAATAGGGATTTTCATACAAAGGAAAGTGAAAGTGAAAAATTATAGACAGTACAAAATATTGCTTAAAACAATTAATTAACAAATGTTTTTCATAGCTGTATAATGTAATATATTTATGTGCTTTTGTCACTAACGATTTCCTTTTACGACTGTATATTTTAATTATTTATAATAAATGATAAGGTGCCACAAAACTTTTTTAGTCCAACAAGAGTGGAATTAATCAAGAAGATATATTTATTTATATTTCACAGAAGGTATTTTTATTTGTTTAAGGTATTTTTATTTGTTTTTGTTTAATCTATATATAATTAAATGTTAAATGATATCAACTCTACATCATATATGCATGTAATATTATCGGAGCCTGTATTATATTAAGCAAATGTTACGTATAAAAGCTTATTTTAACCTTTCGGCCATATTAGAGTTTTTTTGGGGTCTCTTATTTCTTCTTAAGGTTATTATCAAAGTCTTTCATAATTTATATTTAGCCATTTTTTTAAACAAGTTATAATTTGGAATGGTTAATTACCTCAAATAAAAAAAATTAAAGTTATTTTAGCTGAAGACATTTTTAAAATTAGGAAATAAAGTCCTGTTAGAGAACATCAATGAGAAAAAAATATTATATTAAAAATTGCTTGATTTTATAATGATATAAAGTGGCACTTCCAGTCAGCCTATTTAACGAAAAAGTTGCTGTAACATCCTAGGTATATACAAACCTTCAATACACAATTTCAGTTTTGTATGACTTTTCGTTTTTGAGCTAGACTATTCACATTGATACACTAATAATAATACACATAGTTACTACTGTTACTAAAAGTGACTGGTGATACTTTAGTAAAAAAGAAATGAAATATGTTATCAATTGGGAATTTGACTTACCTTTCCTCCAATCATAATCGTTCTAGGAACAAACTTCCCCTTTGGATTCTTCCTAATCCTGTTGTACAGAGTAATTATGTGCAAGCAGTTTAATAACTGGCGTTTGTATTCATGAATTCTTTTTACCTAAAATGTATGAAAACAATAGCTAAAATTCAAAGTCGGTCGTAAAAATATGCTGTTATTTTTAGATTGAATAAATAGATTTACATGAATGTCAAACAATGAAGCAGGATTTATTTTAACACCATATTCGGATTCTAAGAGTTGTGCGAGAATTCTCTTGTTACCTTGTTTCACTTTCATTATTTCATCTTGGAATTGACGGTTTTTACTTAAACTCTTCAGTTCAGCTAGTTTGTCCAAATGTACAGTCCATTCTTCACCAATTTTCTGGTAAAAATAAAATATTAATTAAGTAGATGGAACACAAAACAATTGTAAAATTAATCTAACATCTTTAAATGTAAAATTCTATGTAATAGTATCTAGATAAACCATCAACAAATTGGGTAAGATAAGATACAATAGGCCAAATAAAATTACCTCCATTAACCACTAACTATTTAAAAATATATAAAATGGATGTTTAACATGTTTTAATTACAATGGAATAAATACTATTATAATTGGAGAAAGAATTAAGCAGCTGAAGGCATTAGCCACGTTTGAAGGAGTCAAGATTTTATTAACTAATTTCAAAACAAAATGTCACAAGTAAGAAAGGTTCCCAAATTCAAAAAGAGGAGAGAGGAACATATGAAGATCAAGATATAAAAACAGAAAGGCAGGAGAATTTTTCATATAACCTTTCCTATCATTACTGCAACCATAAACAGCTCTTTTAGAAAGCACTAGCATACAAATACATAGAAGCTAATATTTTTACTTATTCCTCAAATAAATTAAGCTATTAATTACTTTTAGTAATTAATCAATAATAAAGCATAGATAATTTAATATTTTAATGAATAAATCAATTGATCTAGATGTAAAGATTAGGAACTTTAATTACCTCAGATATGCAATGAGAAAGCGATGGATTACACATGAGAAGCCATCTTCGCGGAGTGATACCATTAGTCTTATTTTGAAACCTCTCAGGCCAAATATCATAAAAATCTTTGAACCTATGAATAAGAAAAAATAAACAGGTTCGATAAGAGAAATGATTATTCAGTAATTATAAATTAATAATTCTTTTAATAAATACTAACACATCTTGTATCAGGATTTCTGAATGCAATCGGGCGACTCCATTGATTGCGTGCGAACCAACAATCGAAAGATGAGCCATATTCACTCTCTTTTCTCCGTCTTCCTCAATGCAAGACATTCTTCTCATTCTGTCTAAGTCTCCAGGATATTTTTTTAGTACCTCCTTTAAAAAATAATACAAACGACATAAATAACACAGCATATGGTTTTATTTTAACATCAAATTAATGTTGAATAAAAAAAAACAAAAAAAAATTAGACATATATTCATTATTATAAAAGGTGAAGATGAATCACTACATATCGACACTTAAAAACACTTCATTAAAAGAGTTAAATATATAATTTTAAAAATAAAATATTACTTGTAAATGGAGATGATTGATCTGATATATTATCTGCAGATGCCTCGGAAGAATACTTTCCAATAACGAAACAGGCCATCTCTCCAATGCTTCTGGGAGAACGGTATGGTTTGTATAAGCGCACACCTTAACTGTGATATCCCAAGCCTAAAAAGAAAATTCATTCATGTTTTAGTAGAATAATGTACAACAAGGCCATACCACATTTGGATATGGTTACTGACAATTAGTTTCATAAGCAAACATCAACTACTGCCTTATTTATCTCCAAAACAAATTACTATTATTATTATTTCACTACACTACAATCCAGTTACAGATCTTAGGTTCCTCCAATAGTCACGGTCTTGTGCAGCAGCCATCCAGTTCCTAACCCCCGGCATACTTCAGGCGTCTCCTGCCACACCCTCTGACCACCTCAGCATTGTCTCTCTTCTCTGTGTTCCATGAATTGGCTGTGTAAGCAACATTTTAGGCATTTCTCCATCTGCCATCCTGGCAATGTGTCCTGCATACCTTAAATGCCTCAACTTCATTGCTTTCAAAGCATCAGCTTTCCCGAAAGCATTGTACAGCTTTCATAAAGTAAAAGTTCATGAGCCGCTTCCACTGCTCTCCAACTTTCACTCCTCCAAATACATAGCAGAGAACTTTTCTTTAAAAAATAAGGAGTATTCCTTTTCATTACTCTTTGAATTAGTCCTGCACTCCGATCCATAACGGAACTGATAATCCATAGGTGATACTGAAAATTTTCCAAAATACATAAAATAAAATTTAGCAAGAGACCTGTCCATAAAGCTACCTATCAAAATTCGGCATTCCCACTCCATATCCACATTCAAATCCCTCCTATTCCAATTCCTATCCCAAAAACAGTCAGATACTTGCTAAACTTTCGATATTATACATTTCTAGTCATCATCAAACGATAGTGCTATTCTATACTGTGAACTTCACGAGGGATATTACAATATTTTCCGGCTCTTAATGCCACTGACCACATCTATTGTTTGTTTTTTTATTTTTATTATTATTTTTTATTGGTATATAATTAAATCTGTACCTCTAGCATTTGACAATGATGAGTCTACATATTAATCATTATTTAAAGACACTGATATTTTATATTGTCAGCTTTGTTTTTTATTTGTTAGCAGAAACACACCTCATTTTAAAGAAGAACTCAATGTATTTTTTATTATTTTATTTTTCAAAAGAGTATAATTATAATTTTTCCTACTGTACATAGTCTTAAGTGTTTTATCATAGTTTTAAGTGTATTGTATATAGATTTTTTTTTTTTTTTGTATATAGCTTGTTTAACTAATATTTTCTTTACTTTCTCTTTTTTATTATTGTTTTATTTTGGCCAGATGTAGTATTTTAATTATGTTCTATTTTGTTATTCTAAAGGGACTTTGTCCCAGAATAAAGTTATTTTCTATTATTATTATTAAAATGAACAAAAATGAGTTAGAGGCAGTTTTATAGAATAGAAAAATCATCTTTATTCTGGGATTAGGTCCCTTTAGAATAACAATATTGTTCATATAAATTAACCACAAATCTGGCCAAAAGACCTATTACAATGAATAATAACAAAATACTAGTAATAAATTAAGTATAATAGCTCTAAGGATAAATTAACGAGAACAGTTGGGTAATAGGGGTTCACTACTACCTACAATATTGTAGCTAAAACAATAGCATAATAATCAGTAAATGAAATTAGAAAGGAACGCAAAATCAATTTTATAGGCAAAGCATTGCAGTGATGGAATATAAAAATTAAAAAAATAAATAAAATAAAATAATAACTGTTAATATACATATGTTCCGTAAGAAGTTTTATAATGGGATTAATGTTTACTATTTCCAACAAAAAAAAAACAATCACAAGGTCCAAGTATGTGGGTGAATAAAATATAAATGGGATATTATTTTTGATAAAAGCCATTTAATGAACCATCTTAGAATGAAGCTGTTTGAATCAGAAGCTAATTTCCCAAAAATCCCTCCACGCCCTCATCATACTCATATTGTGGCATAGCTAGAGCTTTTGTAAGTGGTCCTAACAAATGGAAATCGCAGGACAATAGGTCTGGGATGTAACGAGAATGATTAACTTAGATCCATATGAATGTAAGTGATATGCATCCCTCCTTCATTCAACAGTTACCAAAGTCCTCACTTTCTTTCAAAATTATGAAAAAACATTAATTTAATGTGTTTTTTTTTTTTAAAGAGATGAATGGTAGTTAACTAGTTTTCCAATTCATCCAAAGGTATAAATTTTTCAACTATAGTGAAACTCTCACTATCCACATTCAATAATTTTTACCACATAAATCAATCCTTTTTTTTTTTAAACAAAAAACACAAGGAATAAAATTTAGACAAATATGTATCGCAAACTAAAATTAAATAGAGAGGTGAAATTACCTGTTCCCATTCTAAACCCTCTTCATCCACCAGTATCCTCATGAGTTCTGGAATAGCTAGAGACGGGTGGGTGTCATTAAGCTGGATTGCAACTTTTTCAGGGAGCAAAGATAAGTCAATAGGCTGATTTTTCATTTTTCGAGAAACTTTGAATCTTCTTATAATGTCCTGAGGAGAAAAAAAAAAATCAAATGAACATATCATTATAATTTAAAAAAGCATGCAATTTGCTAAATAAATGGTAAATTTGTTAAGCGAGTGGATATTACCTGCAATGATGCTGCACACATGAAGTATTCTTGTTTAAGACGAAGTTCCTTTCCTTCAAAGAAATTATCATTTGGATAAAGTACCCTGGAAATATTTTCAGCCAAATTCCGATCCAGAACAGCTTGAATATATTCTCCATTGTTAACTGAAATTCGTCATAGCGAAATCTCAATAATATACATAACTAAGACAACAAATAGTTATATTTTATGAACTAACTGATTTCTCATTATAACTTTTCTTCTTATTGTGGCAGAATGTTATATTACTCAATAAAATAGTTCAAACAATAATAGTGTGTGGGGTGGATCACTTTTTATCAAATTATTAACATCCGGCTGAAACTTCGTAAATAGCTTTATCTCATCGCTACCTACAAATATTTTATTTACGAAAATTCTCAGGATTGGGGCGTTTTCAATCTAGAGGTCGGCAAACTTTCTCTATTTAATTAGGCACTAAAAGCTCGTAAATATCGATTTGCTTTCCACTTGAATCGTAAGATAACTTGAACACGAAGTCGAGACAAAAGGTGGCCAACAAAATAATGAGCCGTTGACGATTTGCTTACTAAAATGACAGTTAAAAGTTTTGAAGATCCAAACAGCAATATTCTAAAAAAATTGTTTTTGATACTTCTTAATCCTAAAAAATAATTTTAATTGTTTTCAAAATTACAACAAAGAAAAATTGCAATCTTTCAGTTAATAAAATTTTTTAAAAGGAATCATCATGTTGATTGTACAATAATGCATTATTATTCTTTTTGTAAACAATTTTAATATAATTTTATAGTTACTTTGCATTAAAAAAAGTAATTATTTTTGATATAAGTACTCACAAAACTTGAGGTTAAATTCTATGGGCGATTTGGCTGACCAAAGACGTAGAGTATTGACAGTGTTGTTTTGATATCCAGGTACAGGAGAGTCGTAAGGCAAAGCAAGGACTACCTGGAATTATAAACAAATATTATTATGACATAAATCAATGTTTAATAAATTTAACACCATTTAATTGTTGATTAAATATTCCACTACACAGTTATAAGTAAAAAAATTAAGGAAGAAAATTTTAGAGCATAAGTACTAGTTTGAGGAGAGAGAATGTTACTCTCATAGATAAGTTACATCTCAATGATCATATGTTTAGTATTTCTATTGTAATTTAGCCATTTACTTTTATATGTTTTGCGAAATTTAAAAGGTACCAAAGAACACAACTGGTCTTAAAATGACTAATGAGGTGTAAAAATATTTTATTGAATATTTAATAGATGACCGTTGCATTATAAAGGAAGGAGATGGTCCGGAGTGGCGGTCATAAATAGGCTTAATAGTGGTAAAACTATTTTACCAAAAGACAACATTTCGACCTGACTTTGCAGGTCTTCTTCAGAGAGGTGTGTTCAGCTAGGAGTTTCACTTAGAACTGAGTGTACCTTTAAGATGGGTAGGGCATCTTGCATGTATGAAAAATAATAAATATCCAAAATGCTCATAGAAGAAAAAATATTCGGACATAAATGAGTTGGAAGACGTCGTCTGTGTGGCAGTAGATGATCAGAAACTATTGAGAATAAGAAATTAGAAGGCAGCAGTATAACACATAGAAGACTGGCAGCTCTGAATAAGGTAGGTCTTGACTCTTCATGAATTGTAGAGCCATTGAAGAAAATGTTTTGATAACAATGAATAAACGACAAACCATACTCAAAACTTTTAATGTATTTTTTTTATTAATTTAAATAACTATTAAATTATGAATTAGTGCACGTGATTAGAAATTTCAAGATGATGGATATTTGATAAGACAGTATTCTGAAGTTAAGTAGAGGAGCGATGCTTTTCCCTCCCTTATCATAACTAACTGGCATATGCTTCGGCTTACAATTTTCTTTAAGTTGTTTATCTATATTTATTTGTACAATAACTAATTAAAATAAAGTATACCTGTGTGTTGACCCATTGTTTTTTTCCCTCAGGAGTTTCGATTACATGGCCATAAAAGTTCACAGGGATGGTATATTCTGGCCTCGCTTTCTCCCATGGATTTCCAAACCTCAGCCAATCATCAGGTTCCTCAATCTAAATTGAAATTTAAAACTGTATAAAAAATAAGTGATTATATTAGCTAATTCTATATACCATATTAGCTTACATCATTAAAAACAAAACAATTTTTTACAACAGGTTCGATTGATTAAACTGGTAACACTTAATTTCAATGACACTAATTAAAAAATGTTAATATAAACGAAAATCATTAGTGTTTCTATTAAAAAAATATCTTAACACGTCAAGTAATAAGTGGCGGGGCTTAATTTTGAAACAACTACTATTGGAATAATTTTTCTTAGTTAGATAATTGAAGTTTGTAAGATAAGAGCTAAGAATAATCATGATTTTAAAAGTTTATTTAAAGTGAAATATCCTGCACTGATAAAGCCTCTTTCAGATTCAAATTCAACCAACTTTTTAAAAAAATAACATCATTTTTTAAAACGTGATTTATAGATAAGGTGTAAAGGATTCTGCCCCATTCTCAGGAATATGCTATTTCCTAATGATTAAAAATATTTTCTTATATATTATCCATATTCCTTTTTTTTATTTATTATTGGTTCTCTTATAACATTAAAACTTCTATTCTATTTAGGAACATAGTGTGAATTACCAAGAAAATATATATTATTACAAAAACAATTCACGAGCAAAGCACTTGAGCTAGCTTTAAAGAATAAGAACAGATATAGCATATTAAAAATTTAACACTCTTAATTATACTTAAAAACAAGTCTGTACCTGTTCTCCATTAACAATTTTTTGAGCGAATATTCCATATTCATATCTTATTCCATAGCCAACAGCAGCAAGCCCAAGAGTGGCCATACTGTCTAAGAAACATGCAGCGAGTCTTCCAAGCCCACCGTTACCGAGACCTGCATCTTCCTCTAGACTTTCCAGTTCTTCTATATCCAATCCCATCTAAAATCATATTACATTTAGCAGGTATAATAATAAAGATATATTATATACTGAAATGTTGTGTGTCATACTTGATATAAGGCTTCATCTACTATTCCTTGTACTCCTAAGTTTATCATTGTATTGGTAAGAGATCGACCCATGTAATATTCTAGCGAAAGATAGTAGACCCTCTGTAAATAAAAAAATTAAATTATAATAAATAACATTTTGATAAATAAAAGAAATATAAATATGATTAAAAATAATTCTAAAGATTAAATTTCATTTTTTTTTTTACTTATATATATATATATATATATATATATATATATAAATTTTCTAGTTGCATCTCTTTAATAGCTGAATAACTTAGTCCATTAAATACAAAGAAAGAGAGAAAAATTATAAATAAATAAATATATATATATATATATATATATATATATATATATATATATATATATAATTTTTCTCTCTTACTTATATATATATATATATTTATAATTTTTCTCCTATATATATATATAGGCTGGGAAAGTGATAATATTTCTAAAAGTGTATTAAATTACTTAATTCACTGTGATATAGAATTCAAGATTATATAAGATGTATAGGAGTCTATAAAATTCTTGAATATACATTGAATGGAGCTAAAATAAGATAACGACACAATCAATATTTATCATTGAATTCATTAAAATGAAAGAAAAGAAATGCAATATTCAAAACAATTGAAACTTTATATTATACAAATTTATTCTTTAAACAGCTAACACCAGTATTTTGACAAAATATTTATGGCCTTGTAGTGGGTTGATTGATTGTGTCATTTTCAAAAGATGTTTGAATTTTTTAAAATATAAATTTAGGTTTCATTTTAATATAACAATTTAAATATCCAACCAAAAACTTAAAAATATCAAATCAAGTGATAGAATTTAATTACGAAGAAATATTTAATAATTGTGTAAAAATGATTTTTTCCCATTAACTATATACTATTATTGCAAGGAAATTAATTATTTAATTCTTACCAGAAGATTTTGGATCCTTGAGATGCAAGCAAAAAAAATAAAAATAAAATAAAACAATCAGTTTACAAATAAACAACTTTGACTACATATACTTAAAATTTAAATTTACTTTGCAATAGCTCCAGATAAAACTTTATTTCGTCTATTTCCATTAATGTTTACAAAATTCATTTTGATCTGAGACAAAATCTGACAAGATGCAAAATCGTCCAAACAATTTCAAACTTGCTTTTATTAGACAAATAAATAAATCACCATTCACACACAAAATGAATTTTGTCAGAAAATGAACTGAAGCTCAAAATGTTCTACCCAAGTTTAAGCATTGATTATAAAATATGTATTTAGCAAAATAAAAATAAAAATATCAAATACAAAAATTTTTAACCAAAATCTCATTAAATCTATATCTGCACTAATTTATAAAAAAAAAAAAAAAAGTCCCTCCCCAAAAATTAAATTCTGGATCTGCTACTGGTGGAATACAATATTTTTGTACTTAAATATAACATAAAATAAAACAGTTCCTAAGATTCCGTGATTCTTTGGCTCTAAAAATCCATCAGCTCCTAGTTTCCTCTTTCATTTATCCTTACTTCGATTATGGCTGCCTTGTATACGGTAGATTTTTCTGGTAAACTAGAGATCTATTGAATTGATTGAAGAGACTAATGAATTTTTTCATTAGATATATCTTTGGAGCCTCCAGGCGCTCCCATGTTCAGCTGGCATGCCGAGCTATTTAGCTTCCCGACGGCAATATTTACTAGGTGTTTTCCTTTTTTGAACATTTATATCAAAAAAACCTTCTTAACTTCTTGATCTGTTCACTCTTTGCTCCTCGGTCTATTCATTCAATACGAGATCCCAGTCCCACTGTTTATACCCTCTCATAGAACTGTTTCCTTTCAAAAATCTTTTCTCATACGTGCTACCTTATGTTGGAATTCCCTATGTACATCCGTATCCAATTCTCATTTAAACACCATTTATTTTTCCATATCTTCAGCAATCAATCTTACGAATATATGTAAGTGTAATATTTTTTCTTTTTACTGTTACTGTCTTCTTTTACTGTCTTCTTACAGATACATATATATTACCCATTGTCTATTTGTAAACACACTCTTATACACCTACCTACAATTAAAATGTTAACTTGTGCCTTTCTTTATTTTAATATAAAGACTCAATAGCAATGTAATTAAATTAACAACATGAAGATGATTAACTTCTATGCCAGACATATGTCACTAAATTGTTTCTTATAATCCTTATACAAAAAGGCTGAATGGCCCAGAATAAAATTTACTTTTCAATTTTAATTTTTTTATTTTATTTCGCTAATTTATAAAGAAAAAAAATCCTCTCGCCAAAAATTAAATCCTGTATCCACTACTGAGAGAATGCAGTATTTCTGTAATTAAATACAACATAAAATCACATTTATTCGATTGAAAGATTTCAATTTTTCAACAAGTATTTATTTTATTTTTAATTTTTATGACATTTTTATAAGGTCGCCTAGTGCATCTTGAGTCCACACTGCTTAAATATATTTGATAAACTTTTCTCAATTGGGGTGGGTTTTTCCTTTTGACAAAATGAAATGAAAAACGGGTTAGGTAATTTTGTAACCAATATAACTGGTGAGAAAGCTATACTAATTACACTTCGTAGTTTATTTAAAAAAAAAATAATTTGAAGAATTAAAATGGGGCAATAAATGCGATTTAAAAGATCATGGTGGATAGAAAAGATGGCAGAATGAGATAATATTACATAGTTATAAATTGGATTTAGTTTCTTCTTCAAGTCGTTCTTTAATATTATTCACACCTGGATTGAGGTAGGTCAGGTAGTCAGGTAGTCAGCCTCTTTCATACCGGCTTAGGGCAGGTCATAGTTAAACCTCAATAGAATGTAAATTCAGTCCCATTCAGGGTCAATAGGAACTCGGAGTATTTCTAAGGAACTGATCAACTTTTAACTTGTAAAACTTTTAACTATTATCAATTCTGACTTCGTGAGGGTTACAATGAAACGGTAAGACGGATTTTTATCAGCGTGAAAATAACTCGGAAAGAAACGTGGGATAGAGACGGAAAAATAATCTTCGTTATAATAAACCTTACAGTATAAGCAAACAGCTTAAGGGAGTAAGGGAGATGCTTGTGAGTGAAACTAAAGCTCAAAACCTTGACAAATACATTTAGTCCGTGGTACAGACCCTTTTTCATCAAATTATTAACACCCTCGTGAAACTTCGGAAATAGCTTCATCTCATCGTGACCTACAAAAATTTTATTTACGAAAATTCTCGGAATTGGGACGTTTTCAACCTGGAGGGAGACAAACTTTGTCTATTTAATTAGGTACTAAAAACTAGAAAATACCAATTTGCTTTCCACTTCAATCGTAAGATAATTTGAGCTTCAAAAATATTGAGCCATTTGGAATGACATACACCCCCAAATTGTCAAAATATCAAGCTTATATTGGCCAAACGGTCCAAGATTTACGTAGGCCACCTTATCAATCGATTTCCTGGTAAGCAAATGGGTATTTACGAGTTTTTAGTACCTAACTGAATAGACAAAGTTTGCCGATCTTCAGATTAAAAACTTTATATTCAGTTAGGTACTAAAAACTAGTAGATACCCACCCATTTGTTTATATTACCAGAGTGTTAGTGTCAAGATTAATTTCTCGAGTCCAACAAGAAATAAAAATTCGCTAATCCAGATGCGAATCGGACCCAAAACGTTCAGAACCCTCGCGTCAAAAAGCTTTGCTATCACGTCTTCTATACAAGTATAACAAATTTGAATAATTATTTTAAAGACTTTTTTCGTTGTTTGTTGTTGATTATGCAGTAATCAATAGATCTATAAGAATTTACAATTATTAAAAATCAAGAATAAGTTGTAAATTCAAATATGCATAAAAAGGCCGACTAGATAAATTAAGTATTATATGTATATTCATGACAATTTTCTGCAGTTTAAATCATCATATTTACCTACATTATGTTTTTATTGAAGAGAAGATTGGTTGGAGTGTTCATTAAAAAAAAAAAGTGTAAAAATAAATAAGTTATATTTATTTTTATTTTTTTCCGACGTTTCGGCCCAAAGTTCAGGCCTTTCTCAGACGAAAGATTCCGTAAGTCACATAGTACGAAGATTGATGGAAATCTGAACTTAGAGCCGAAACGTTGACAAAAAATAGATATAATTTATTTATTTTTACAACTTTTTTTTCATACCAGACTGGTCAACGTCACAGAATTACTTCAGCACTTACTAGACAAAAGCTCTTAACTTCCAATTAATTACAAAAGACTCATATATATGACTATAATAAGGCCTATTTGGACTTACGGAGTTGAGCTATGGGGCTCCACTAAACCATCGAATTCCTCTCGCATCCAATCCTTACAATCCAAAATCCTTCGTAAAATCCTCAATGCTCCCCACTTAGTTACAAATAAAACCATCCAGAATGACCTTAATGTTTCTTATGTTTCAGATCTGGCCCAATCCAGATATCGATCCTTCCATAATAAACTTCAGAATCATCTTAATCCTCTCGTTTCTAACCTTGTTTCCTCTTCAATTCATGATAACCCTCCGAGGCGTCTGAAAAGAAGATGGCCCCGTGATCTCCTAATGTAGACATATCATTAGAGTGCTGAGTAACTACCATCGGGTACTTACTCAGCAAGTGTATTCATGTCATTATATCTATTATGTCCAAATTTACTTGATATATTTATGTAATACAGTTGTAAATACATTATATCCATATGTTCAAATTTACTAAATGTATTTCTTTAATACAGTTGTAAAACATTTTTTTTTATATTGAACACCCCAACCAATATTCTATTTAATTATTCAACTATCAATTCACAATTATGTTCTCAGGTAGAATTCTTCTTGAATTATAATTATATCTCATGAATACTGATCCTAAAATTAATAAATTATGTAAAGAACTAATAATAAAAAATCTACTTTTTAAATATTTCTGAATAATAGGAAAACTAAACTGAAGCTGAAGAACACAGGTAAAATATGATTATATCAGTGATTAGAGGTACAGTCAGTAAACAAAGTTTATGGACACTCACGTACATTACAAATAGAAGGTTGTTATTTCCTTCGTTCCTTACTCGTTGGCTTTAAACCCAATAAAACAAGTAATAACGTTTAGTACTTTAATTTATAAGTTCAAAGATATTATTTAATTAAAAATTTCATAAAAACAACAATAATAACAGGAAAATCAATGAATATAAAGATAACATAAGTTTTGGAACAATTGCTTTAAATGTTAATAGAAATCCCTCAAAATATTACTATAATATCTTACAGAATGTGCCCAAAAACTTTTGTTACCTTTATTTTCATTGTTTTTTGTTCTGTTGTTATTGTTGTTTATATGAAAAATTAAATCAAATTATATCATCGAACTTATGAATTACTTGTTTACTTGGTTACAAATGCAACAAATAAGAATTGCAACCTTCTATTTGTTAAGTACGTTAGTGTCCAGGAACTTTTGTTACTGACTGTACACCTCCAGATAATCGCAATAATCACCTGCTATTAAACAAGCATTGCATTTCTCGAATACAGCCAAGATAGTGAAGTCAGAATTTCTTTCCAGTCAACAGTAATAAAATATAGAAGTATTTCCCTTTCATTTATTATTTGATAACAATAATAGCAGGAATGATTAAAGTTAAACGTAGTGTGGCTTTTAGAAGGTAATACAGAACAAAATCAGGATAGGAAAAAAATATAATAAAAAAATAAAATAAAATAGGTCCATCCGTTCAAGAAATAATCATGAAACACAGATACTTGTGTGGGCGAAAATGCGTTTTTTGGACTTTATGGCACTCTGAAACATATCGATTGGTTTTTACTTTTTTTACATTTCAAATATTAAAAACATTTCAAAACACTTAATATTTTTTTTGTATCTTCATAAATGGTTGAGATATGAGCCTTATCCTGTTGTAACGTTCCTTTAAACGTCAACTTAATGATAAAATTATAATTAAGAAGGGCTTGGACACAGAGGAGGGGGAGTGAGTTCTTTCTTACTGACTATTTCTTCTTTGCAAGTGATATTAATTAATTGATAACACATTCATAATTAGCCAATTTATTTATAATAGGGATCAAGAGTTCATATCACAACTCTTAACTGTAACCGATATTTGATTATTTTGTAAATTATTTTTGGTTTAATTTGTTCCTATTATAAATAAATTGGCTAATTATGGATGTGTTATCAATTAATTAATATCACTAGCAAAGAAGAAATAGTCAGTAAGAAAGAACTCACTCCCCCTTCACTGGGTAAGCCCTTCTTAATTATAATTTTACAATTATAATTTTATCATTAAGTTGACGTATAAACGAACGTTACACTGTCACTAATCAGTCGTCATTTTTAAATGAAATAGCGTATGATAACGTCAAGTTTCGAGCATTAACCACCATTATAACTAAATTTATTTATTATACATGAAAGATAATTGACTAATAAATGATTTGAGTAAAAAAAAAATATTTTTATTTAATGTTTTCGAGGAAGCATTTTTTAAGCTTGATTAGGATTTTTTATTTTAGTAAACTAAACTTTTAATAATTCTTTTTTATCGCTTTTATTTTATTTTCATCAACTGAGAGGAAGTAAAAGTCGATACTTGACACATAAAGCCACGATTTTGTAATATTAATGTAGTTTCTCACAAGTAATTTTGTTTCTTTATTACAATAAACAGCACAATAATTACCCATATGATATACCAGCTGTGACATATCTGGTTAATAAATGCTCTTTTAAGAAGCACGACTTGATAAACGATTTCAACTGTATGTTTATTTATAGTTTGAAAAAAAACATTTTCGTACTAAAAAACAGTCTGACTTCAAGAATGTTTCGCTGTTTTGTAAATTCCCTAACTTTTCCCATTTTTCCTAGATTTTCCAAGTAGGGCACCGTTCTAATACATTCTCTTTATGTCAAACGCAAAGACGATCAGTACAATTAATAGTTAATAATAATCACGAGAATATTGTAAATATATATATATATATATATTAAAAATAAATCTAGATGTAATCTAAGTAAAAACTAAAACAAAAGTAAAATGAAAAACACGATATTCCGGTTTTGCCGGTCAGAGTATCAACTTCAACTTCAAGGGCATCGCTTCACTTAACCTGTTATATAGCTAACATTTCCAAAGGCCGGTGACTCACTTGATACAGAATAAATAATGGCAAATATATTTAACAGTAAATTTACATAATAAAAAAATCAGCGACCAATATATAGCTGACATTGTACCTAGTCCTGTCATAAATATTGTTACAAGGAAATATATATAGATTTCAACAGAAGAATTATTTTTTTCAAAAACTTTATTAAAAAATGAAATGTAAATCTACAGAGAGTAAAACAAAAAATAAATTACTCAAAATGTTCCCCTTTTGCCTTGACGCATTTAATCTCCGTGGCCAGTCATCAATAGCAGCACGCAGGACATCTTGAGGAAAGCCCTCAACGGTTCGGGCCAGAGATTGTTTGAGGTTTTCCAAGTTATGGTCTGCTCTATAGCATGCCATCCTCTCCAGTTCGGACCAAAGCGGGTTGAGATCAGGGCAGCCACTGCTAAGTTGACCTGGCTTTGTAAGCTGGAGCGGAATCCTGCTGGAAAACCCTATGACTTCCAGCAAACTGAGTATTAATTAGGGCTTGATAACAGGTTCCAAAATATAGTCCTGACAGTTTTTAGCGGCTGTTTTAACTCCTTTTCCACAAAAATGGAGCTTTGTGGTGCCATCAAAGCAAACTCTCCACCAAAACATCACTGAGGAAGAGTGATGGCCTCTTTCCATTCTTCCAATGACTCCCTGGACTTCTTTTGAGTTGTCGGGTTCATGAGCTATAGCATAAGATCATTTTGGCGCTTAAATTTCTTTTCAACTGTTAACATTTTCTCATTGCTAAACAAAAATCTTTCGATGAAGACGGCTAAGGAGCAATTTGCATCTATCCACTCTAATTTTTTTTAGAAAAGTGGCTGTCCTTTCATTCTTCGAAATGCACCCATCCTAAGGTAACTTTTTATTATGCGAGACAAGATTTGTGTTGTTTTCGAATGAGATTTCTTCTGATTCGAACAGTCACTGCTCGCACTGGATACAGTGCAAGGTCGAGGTCTGTCACATACAGATAGTGTCTCATTATATCTATTTATAGTGCGGTAAACGAAAATACGGCTGATACTCAAAAGTTTCAAATTGTTGAAAATCTCTGACCTACATTTTCTAACTTTGTGTAAGGAAATCACAGCTATCAGTTTTTCTTTATCACCTCACTCCATGTTAACTGAGCGAAAGAAAAATTCATACTAATTGGGATTATTATCCTGACATGTAAAGAAAATAACTTGCTGGAGGTAAAGATTACCTAAATAATACCCAAGGATGTAAACAATGTTCAAGTTTTGTAACAGTATTTATGGCAGAACTAGGTATACTAATAGATAGCTGAAAAGTTTGTTGGATTTGAAAAAATTTCTACCTGTGTTAGATAGACCTTTTATTGATAAAGGATTTGGAACGGATAGATAATAGTCCTGACTCCACTTCTAGTTAAAATATTAGGCCATTTGGCGTGACCTACATCCCCAAATTTTCAAAATAACAAGCTTATATAGGACAAACGGCCCAATATTTTTTTTGTACACCTTTTTTATCGATTTTGTGACCAAATTATCTTACAATCCAAGTAGAAAGCAAATGGGTATTTACTAGTTTTTTATAAATAATTAAATAGACAAAGTTTGCCCCCCTTCACCTACAGAGAAGAACTAAAAATATAATTTACACTATTACAGCAGTAGATATTTAATTTTGGACGGGGCTTCGGCCTTAAAGTTTATATAGAAAATAGAATACAATAGAAAAATAAACTTTACTCCGGGAAAAATTCTCCTTAAAATAATAATGATGAACAAATACAAAACAGAAAATACATATTTGACCAAAAATTACCTTAGTAAAAATACTAACAATATATACAGTAATATATCGTAATAATCAATAAAAACATTGAATTTCTTTATATAAATGATTTTTTTACATTTCATGTTTGATTCCTTTTGTTTTAATATTCCCATCACAAATGGAGAGTAAACTTGACTGACCTTGGTGGAAGTTTTTTATTTGTTACATTACGCGGTGTTTTAATTTTACTTTAAGGCATGTATTTTTAGAAAAATAAAAGTTCTGCTATTTTTTAAAGTTCAATACATTCTCTAAATAGTGGCGTATACTATCATAATCAACAAAATTGAACTTGGATAAAACAAATATTAATCACGTGCCATAAGGAACATCCATCATTAATTACCTAACGAAATTATCTTTATACATTACCTTTTTAATTTCAATTTTTTTTAAAAAAGCTATATTATTTCTCGAATTATTGATTATGCAAGTATATTTTTAAAGTACACTTTAGAAATAAAGGAAATACGAGGGCGAAGGGATAAAAATATTCCAGTCAGATAATTCACTGTCAGTTAGAGCAAGATCGTTCATTTCAATTGAAACTTGTTAAGCCCCTTTCAAGGGCAGAATAGATTTTCTCCAGTGATACTGAAATTTCATTGTATATATATATCCTTTGAAAGAAGAGTTCCATAATACGAAAATTTTTATTTTTATTCTTTCTAGGAAGTCTTTTATACACCAAACAATAAAAATTTATTTTGGTTTTGTAAGGAAAAACTGTTGCAATCTTATTCAAGATTCATATTTAAATGTCAAAAAAAAAAAAAAAAGAAAATGAAGATACAGTTATTTTTTAAACAATATAATTAAGTATTACTTTTGAAAAAAAAAATGGCCGACTTGAAGTTTCAAAGTGAGTTATGGACAGCGATAAACTTATATATGCAAACATTAAATGCTTCTCTTATAAAACTGGAAACAATTCTATAGAAACATTTTCCCAGTTTGAAAACAAATTATCGGAAACAAGAATATATATACTATAGAATAGAATAGAATAGAATAGAATAGAAAAATAATTTTATTCTGGGACGAAGTCCCTTCAGAATAACAAAAAAGTACAGAAATTAAAATTTTACATCTGGCCAGATAAAAACAAACATAACAAATTAAGATAATGATAGGTCATTAAAGAAAAGAAAAGAAAAAAAATATTGGTTATACATACTATATACAAAATAAAATATAAAAATCTATATAAAAAACTCTTGAAACCATACTAAGATACTTAAAACTATTTACGATGTTAAAACATAAATAAACCCTTTTAGAAAAAATAAAAAATACAGAAAAAATAAATGTATATTCTTCTTAACAGTAAAATCTGTTTCTGTTGAAACAGAAAAAAAAAAAAAAAAAAGAGAAAAGGAAAGTCGAATCTATAATAAGTATTCAGGTCATGAGCTATATGTGAATATGGTCTTATATATAATGTGTAATTTTACATAAAAGATTAGCTGGTGCCTGACTGTTTTTGGGACAGGAATTGGAATAGGAGGGTTTTGAATGTAGATAAGGATGAAGAATGTCGAATTTTGATTGGAAGGGAATTCCAGAAACTAACAGAACGTGCAATAAAGGAGTTTTGGAACGAGGCAGATCTGTGAGAAGGAATGTAAAGGTCGGAAGGTCGAGATCTTGTGGAGAGGGAGTGGACTGAGGACTTGAATTGGAGAAGGTTGTAGGCGTAGGAAGGACGATGATTGTTGATGATATGATAGAGGAATGTACCTAGGAAATATTGTCTTCGAATGGAGGGGAAGAGCCACTCTAACTCAGTGTAATGGTGAGAGACATGGTAGTATCTCGGGGCACCAATTACAAATCTCACGCAACTGTTCATTATTCTTTTCAGTCTGTCGCGGAGCTCCACCGAGAGTCCATCATACACCACACAGCAGTAGTCAAAGTGGGGGAAGATGAGAGAGGAAACGAGGAGTCTGCGCGTATGTTGAGGTAGGAGATGGCGGAAGCAATGGAATAGTTTGAGGGTAGAGACTGTCCGTCGGGAGATGTGAGAAATATGGTGACTCCAGGAGAGGGTTTGATCAATAAATAGTCCTAAATTTTTTACAGAGGAGTAGAAGGAGATTGGCTGGTCACCAAGGTTTAGTATGGGAAAGTCCGTATAGGATCTAAGGAGGGGCTTGGAACCAATGACAATGGCCTGAGTTTTTGAAGCATTTAACCTTAATCCGTTTAATTTTGCCCAGGCACAGATTCGATCTAGGTCTGCTTGGATCTTAGTAAATGCTACCAATAGCTCAGGGGGAGAAAAGGATAGGTATATTTGAGAATCGTCTGCATAAAGGTGGTGGGAACAATGGAGAATTGAGTCATGGAGGTCATTGATATAGGAACTAAAAAGGAGAGGAGATATGCTAGATCCTTGGGCGACTCCAGAGGATAAAGGCAGGTAGGCAGATAGTGGTTGATTAGGAATGGAGACTGCTTGGGTGCGTTGTGATAGGAAAGATTGGAACCAAGAGATGGAGCTATTGGAGAAGGAGAGTGATTTTAGTTTGTTGAAAAGGATGGGATGGTTAATGGAATCAAAGGCTTTAGAGAAGTCAAGAAGTATAAGGACAGTTAGTTGTTTATTATCTATTGCAGTCTGAACATCATTAGTAATTTTGATTAAGGCGGATTGTGTGGAGTAGCCGGGACGGAAACCAGATTGGAGAGGATCGAGTTGGTTAGACTTTTCTAGGAAATTGGAAACTTGGGATTGCACCAATCTTTCTAGGGGTTTTGAGAGATTGGAAAGAATTGAGATTGGGCGAAAGTCTTCGGGAGAGGATGGATTAGGCTTTTTATTTAAAGGGAGTACAATGGCTTTTTTCCAAGAGGAAGGGAATATTGAGTTCTGTAGGGAGAAATTGTAAATGAAAAGGAGAACTGGGAGGATTTCGGGGAGACATAATTTTATCAATTTGACAGGAATGCCATCTGGTCCTATGGAATTGGTGTGGGATTTCATTACTGCGGTTAGTAAGTCAGTCGGGGAAATGTAGGAGAAATAAAAGTCATCATCATTAAATGATGACTCAGGAGCATAGTTGGAAGAGGAGGGAAGAGAAGAGGTAGAGGAGGCAGAAATAAAATGTGAATTTAAATCGTCAGGTGAAACGGAAAAGAACAGTGAGGAAGGGGATCTAGAAGGTTCACAGAGGGAAAGTTTGCGAAGGATTAGCCATTTAGATTTGGGATCTGGGGCAGATGACAGGGCTTTATGGAAGTAGGAAGCTTTAGCTCGACGAATTCTTGTTTGTGTCAAATTGCGGAGCACCCTAAACGCTTGATAGTCATCTGTAAGCCTAGTACGTCTAAAGCGTCTGCGGGCAGCATCACGCCTCTTCTGCAGATCCTTGATTTCTTGACACATCCAAGGTGCAGGCCGACGGCGAAAGGTTGAGGTTTTTATGGGAGCATGGGTGTTAAGGATATTGAGGAGATTGGAAGTCAGGATCTCAACCATGGAGTCGATGGAGGAGCAGGAATATATTTCGTTCAAGTCTAAGGTTTCAAGGTCAGGTAGTATTTTTTCACGGGTGAGAGTGTCTATCTGACGGAAAGTGAAGGTTCTCGGATGAATCAGAGGGGTTTGGATATTATATGTTATTTGGATCATGTCGTGAGACGACAAGAAGGATACTGGCAGTTGAGAAGAGGAGAGGAGATTTATTTCGGAGTCTATAATGAAGAAATCTAACCAAGTGTCGGCCTTGTGGGTGTGGTGAGTAGGATAAAAAGGAACAATAAAGAGATGGAGGGAAAAAAATAGGTTTTCTAGATAGGTTTTGTCTTTGGAATTAGAAAGGAAATTGGTATTGAGGTCACCGGCGATGATTATTCTAGGATAGAGGGGAACAAAGTTGAGTAGTGTTGATTCTAAGGAGGGATCAAATGGAACAAGGGGAGGACGGTAGATCACTATGTAAAGGAGAGGTGAATTATTACAGGTAATTTCTACTAGAAGGTATTCCACTTGTGGATGTTCGGAGGGTGGGGAGTAATCAAGGATTCGGGACTTCAGGCTATCATGGACAAATATGGCCACCCCACCACCAGTCCGGCTGACCCGGTCGTGGCGGATGAGGGTGTAATTAGGTAAGGAGACAGATGAGGACGGAATATAGGGTTTGAGCCAGGTTTCTGAGATTGCGATGATGTGAAAAAAGTTTTGAGAAAAGTACTGCAGGAATTCATCATAATGGGCGGGAAGGGATTGCGAGTTAACGTGGCAGGTGGTTAGGATGCTAGACATGGGGAGGATTTGATGGGAAACAGTCAGAAATTAGCATAGAGGAAATGAGGCATATATCATATTCTGAAAAAAAATTATGAAAAGTACTGATAAGCAAAATAAAAGTGAATAATGAAAAAATAAGAGAGAAATAAGAGTAAGAAAATAAACAAATTAGTAAACTGGAGCTGTGAGAAATTTTAACCAAAATCTTCAATGTTATTTGGGCACCAATGAAGACAAAAAATACTTTGAAGAACGAGACGAAGAGATGAAACCTGTGCAGTCAGGCGAAAACTTCTAGATCCGATGCCTGATTAATCAAGATTACTTGATGGCCGTCTTCTTTTCGGCAACTCACAATGCCGGCAGAGAACCATACGTATCTTATCTTCCCGGCAGCTCTCTTCTGCCGGGCTAGCCAGTAGAGGTGCCTGTTTGTTGAGGTCATCTCCTCGCCGAGATAAATTCGGTGGCAGTCGTTTTCCTGCCACCCGATATCACGCGTCGAGAAATCCCTCTTCACTTTCCTTTTCGCTATCAGGTCGTCCCTCACTGACTGCCTGACGAAATGTGCTATTACCGGCGGCGGTCGCGGTTCATCCTTCTTGCTTCTGCGGCGCTGCACGACATCCAAATCCTCCACTCCGAGCTTGATGCCCAGCCCCGCGGCTATACTGGTCACCAGAGCCGCGGGCGTCTCGCCTGCTACTATACACTAGCGGATTCAGAATTTAATTTTTGGGGGGAGGGCTTCAGCCCGAAAGACTTTTTTTTCATATACATATAACGATAAATAATTTTTTTAAAAAAGAAAGAAATTAACTACCTATATGAAATGATGTTTAAAAAAAGAAAATGAAATGATGTTTAAAAAAGAAAATGAAGATACAGTTATTTTTATTTACAGTTATTTTTATTGTGGCATATCCAGAATCGAGCGGATCCCAAACGCAGCAATTAGAGACAAGGTCGGATGTCAAAAGAACATCCTTCACCTGATCGGGACCAAACGGTTAAAGTGGTATGGCCACTTAATGCGGATGGATGAGAACCGCTGGCCAAAGAAAATTTATAACTATATGCCACCTGAAAGAAGGAAGCGTGGAAGGCCAAAGAAGAAATGGATAGAGGACGTGGAGGAAAGCATGGCAGCCAGAGGGCTTCGTGAGGGAGATTGGATGGACAGGGAGCAGTGGCTTTTGGGTGTTGGGGATATGACTCCTTGAGTTGTATAAAACCCAAATAATAATAATGAAATGATGTTTAAGTGGTTCTTGAAGTTCTATTAAATGTAATTACACGAACAAGAATACTTTAAGAGATAGTTTTTAATATTTTTTTTCTGTAAAACATGGTTATATTTTATCATTTTGGGGGAGCTTCAGCCAATAAGAAAATATATGCTTAACTGCAAAAACAATTTCAGAGATATTATTATAGAAGGGAATATGTTGAACACCTAGAGAAATTTAGGTCTACGATAACTAGAAAAAACGAAATTGATGAGAAGATTAACATTAGGTTGAAAGCGGGGAAATCGTTGTTATTTTTCGTTAACAAAACTCCTTAGCTCGCGCCTCCTGTCCCGAAACTAAAAATTAGCATCTATAAAACCACTATCTTGCATACGGTTCTTTATGGAGGCGAAAAGAAGCCGCTTACATTAAGGGATAAGCAACGTCCAAGGGTTTTTGAAAATAAATTATTACGTAGAATAATCGGACCGAAGCAGGATGAGTCAACTGGAGAATTTAGACGGCTACACAACACCAAATTGCGTGAACTTTTTCCTGGTAATATAATTGAGGTTACTAACGAAACAATCCCTACAAGGTTAATAATTGATTTGCCGAAGCGAAGGTGGGAGGATTGCGCTAATGCTGATCTGGTGGGATTGGTCTTAGACGGCGACCAGAGGAGGGAGGTAGACAGCGTTTGGTGGAGCCGGCATCGAACCTTCGGGTTCTCTAAGTCTTTTATTATTTATTATGTGTTCTGGAATCATCATTACTTTTAACCGTCACTAGGTTTACTGTCAAAGACATTGCCGCTATCTTAACACTACTGCCACGACAGGAATTGTTACTAATAAACAAGGTTTAAGTAGTGGTAAAGGGGGGCACTTAAGATTTTGAATTTTAATCTTATGGAGGGTTTAAAGCATAAAACAGTTAATTTAGTTTCAACTCTAATAAGTGATATCGTCGGCACCATGTTAAATGTGAATTAGTAGAATAATCGATATGATTATTTGTTACTACGTGTACATATCAAACCAAGCTATAAAATTGTAAAAATGACATCACTGAATTCAGTCTTTCGACGTTCAGATCTGACATTTTGTCTCAAGAATGGAACACTATGGTAAACCAACGAAAGAAAAACATGATTTTTAACATTCGCTACTATAACATGGTACTGACGATATCTAATCTATAGCAAAAAAAATGTCTTTATTAATAGACATTTTACATCAATCGTAAAAAAAATTATTTTAAAGTTCAGGGTTATCAAGTTACCATTAGTCAACTCTTATCTTTAGTGAGAAAAAAAAAAAACTACAGGCAATCTGAAAGTTAGGTAATATGTTCCATATCAGATAAGAAAAAGGCAGAAATTAGCTATTTTTTTTTTACAAATATATTAATATAAATATTACATTCTAAATAAATGTAATATATAATGAATTAAAATTTATAGTAAACCGGGAGAAGAGGGAGGGAGGCTTAGATATTTAGATAAAATTTGTCGTTAGAGATCGACAACATAAATAATTTTATAAACCACAACAGACTTTGTATAACATGTTTGATAACTACCACAATCGTAATATATATTACACTTGAAACCTTCTTTAATTTTTACATCGTAACATGTAATATTTATTTACATAAAAATCCTCATACAAGATGTAGTAAGACAATCGACTTGAATGACAATCATGAGATCAGCTTGATGTCACGTGATTTCTGCTAACATCACAATGTTCAAACTCACGCAGACCGCGTACTTGTTCAACAAGAAACGTCAATTAACTTTGCTTGCATGCATTAAAATGCGACAAAAATGTTTCTATTTCAATTTTGGAATACTTCATTCCTACTACTCATACTAAGGTGAGTAGAAACATTTTTTCCAAGTATTGCGAAAGAAACAGAACGTAAAACCATTACGTCTAAAGTATTTTTATTTCTAGATAATTTTTTTTTTATAACAGAAATGATTCATGAGTACTGAGATGGGTACCATCTTCGAATCACGTGGTTTTGTCATAACACTGTATAGCTTCACGCTTCAACCATAAAGAACACGTCTTGATCTTCTACATCACGCGTATATCAGTCTTTTCCTGAGAATGCTCAGATCTAAAATGAGGACAAGACATTTATTGGAGGACGAAAATCAGGCGGTTGATTAGATGGTAAATCCTTCGTTCTTGTGAGACCTCACTATTTATTTATTTTCAAGAATATAATGGAGCATGTTTGGCATTCTAAAAGTGGTCAACAACTTACGTTGCCAAACGTGTTGCACGTTCATCAATGAATGTCCTTCAACAAATTTAAAACAATTTTACGTCGCTTTGTATTTTTATATTTTGTACTTGTAATCATTTTTTATTGATGATATATATTTTATATAAATTTATTTTAGCATTAAGTGACCTCTGATGAAAGATAGGCATCTGTCATTTTTAAAAAGTAGAGAAAAAACTATTTTTTTGTGACATAAGTCCAATCAAACCAATGCTAATTTTAATTTTTTTTTTTTATGATTAAACTTGAATATTCTTAATTAAAATCATCAGAAACAATTTTGAGTAGAACCTATAAAACTAAAATTTACTTTTTCTCCACTTTTTGAAAATTACAATATTAAATTAAGCTCGCTAATTTTTATTTATTAAATTTTTTAAATTGAGGTAAATTATTCTTTATTCTGATAAAAGATTTGAATGAGAATAGGCTGTTTTTCTTAGCAACGAAGTATTTATCTAACCAGTATATATCTAATATAAATCGATAAATTAACCTTTAAACTCAGTAGTTGTGTTCTTCAACCGTTCAATGGAATGATTTGGCGGGAACGAATATCTATTTTAAATTTTATTTTTTTAATAATATACCTACGTTATATATTTATATATATATTTTATAAACATCTTCAGGGGTATTAAAATAAAATCTAAGATGCTAAATCCTTCTGATGCCCCAATAAAAGAATGTTGGATTTAGCAAAAAATAAAAAGAAAGAAATATTATTAGCAACAAATTAAGGTTTCTAATTAAATATTTATATAAAAGATGAACCAAAGTATAAATAAACAATAATCAAAAGTAGAGCGAGACAAATGTTAACTACAAGTGATAATTCCAGATCCTCAAAAAATCTATTATTTTATGAAGGTTGTTAAAAAATCTTTTTTGTTCGTTTCCAAAATCTCAAAGCAAACGCAAAAACCAAAGTTGTAATTAACATTTCGTCATAAAAAAACATATGACTACATGAAAAAAAAAAAATGTAGTGCTCTAAATGGAAAAATAAGAAAATTTGCTGAACCCACAATACTTAACTAGATTCGTATTTAGCCGAATTTATGTGGCGCCAAAAAATTAGAGCGACGGATCCATTTACCTCATTTATAAAAGATATTCATTATTTTTTAAAATGATTGTCTTCTTGTTAATAAATATTTTTTGCACCACATGTTTTTAATTCTAATTTTACCAAATTATAATTTAAAAAAGAAACTATTGTAGCTTAAAATCTGTGAAATTCGCCCATTACAATAACTTCCGTTTTTAAACACATAGAGTCATTTAACTAAAATTTCATCAACATGAAATTAGAAATGTCTTAATTAATAAAGGAAAATGTTATTGAAATTATAATCCTCATAACTTACATGATGTGTCTACATTGCTAATCAAAATTCATAAAAAGAATGGAAAAAAGCCCATATAATACAATTGATAAAGAAAATTAAAGTTGAATTATGGATATTAAATATTATTAATTTATAGAAGAACCTTATTTGATAAGTGATTTCTTGAATTTACCGGTAGATTAAAGAGAGAAGTCTGTTTTTAAGCACCTCAACTTTCTAGCTTTTTAATTCAAATACAATTAATAGTTTACAAATCATACCATTCCATATTGCAAAGAGAATAAATTAATAAAAAAACAACTTCTTTCGATAATTTCAGAATACCTAAAAGTGATAAAAGTTTTACTGAACTTACTAGTTATTTCTAATTCAATACAAATAACTCTTTTAACTAATAGAAGTTATCGAAGTGACCCATAGTTATTGAATAAAAATCTTATTAAAAATAAAAAAAAAAATAGTCAATAGCTCTTCTATCACGTAAATCCTATATTATCTTAATAGCGAATTCTTTCCCTCTAAATTTAAACTTATAACAAAAATATACGACTGGCCAACAGAGAAGGGCTAGTCTAAATTTAATAAAACCAAGACGAACATTATCGTTTTTTGATCACTTTTGTTGTAGATAACGAAATTATCAACAGCATATCACTTAATAGAGACCTCTACCGGCTATTGCATAATTTTTCATTTTTTATCTTTCAAACAATTCCTGAAATAATTCTGGAAACTGGATACTAGGAGTGGCAAAACGACAGAAGGGGTATTGGGGGTATACAATCCTTGAAAATGCTCTAATTTCGAAACTCAAATCAAGTTATTGTAACTAACAACTGGTTTGAGTACTTCTACCTTAAACTAGCTCATGATTACAATTACATCCATGGCCAGTGAATGAACCCTTCATGAAGGAATTTAAATGTTTTCATAAAAACAGCTGACTTATTGAAATAAATTAAAATTCATAGCAGACGAACATGTATTATAGGCATTAAAGAATTAATTCCAAGGTGACGATAAATGAACTATTTAACACCATATATGACGTAAAGCAGCAATAAAAATTAGACATACCTTTGGATCTTTTTCGTAGTAATATTGCTGTGTTCTGATCCATCTCGAAACCAGATTATCTCTCACAGTATGAGCTAAAGCAAAATAATAATCTCGTTGTGTTGCGACATTCCTGTCTTTGACAAGGGTGTAATGCAAATGACGATTAAAAGCTTTCTTGGTAGAGACGACATCTTCTACATCGGCAATAGTTCGGACGCTAATCTGTTTTCTTTTTTCGGCATCTTGTTTGACGAAAGCCATCCTACCTCAGACGTCTATACCAAAACAGTAACTGGTATTGGATAAAGGAGTATAATATATCAGCTGATTCGAACACCAGCGCCACCTGTTGGCGCTTTCAAAAAGCTCTAGAGATTCTTTCATGAATCACCATTCTAATCAAATTTCATATCATTGGTGTTATCATCATTGTTATAAATGATTAATTTTAATATTTAATTTATTTTCCCTGAAGTGAATATATTAACGAGTATTGTCAACAATCATTGCATTATAATTATAATTTCTCCCCTCGGATATTTTATGCTCGCAAGCCATTACTGGTTTAGTTTTTAATTTATCATTTAAAAATTATGAAAGATTGCTTCTTTTCAAGTGGAAACAATCTAGTTTAAGAGAGACCTGAATAAAATTTCAAATGGAATATTTTAAAATACAAAATAAAATACATTTTTTTGTATTTTGAATTTTAAGAAGTAAAATATTAAATACATTGTTTTTAACTGAATTTTCTTAAACAAAAGTTTGTGTTTTTTTTTCTAAGACACTAGCAAACAAAAAATGTATTTTATATTGAATTTTAAGGAAATATTGTATTAAGGCTGATTATTTTCAAGAGAATTCTCCGCTGAGATAATTTGTTTAGGTCAATTGTGTTAGATTTTTAATAGAATTATCTTTGGCCATAAAATTGATTACCTTTAGAATAATTATGCAGGACAGCATGGTCTTATCATAAGAAATGGTATAAGAGCATATTTTCTTAAGTAAAAAAAGTAAAGCTGGACCAATAGATTTTTTAATCGACCAATTTTAAGCAAAGAAAAAGGAAGGATTCAATATATGAAATATTTTAAAGGATATTGACAATGAAATAATCCAACAAAACATTATTTTGGTTATAATTTGTTCTGAAATAATATTAATTAAAAAAGTAATTTATTCCCAATTTCTTTCTTTAGTTTTTGTTTTTTGTTTATCCTCGGTCTTCTGATCTTATAATTCTTTTCCTCGCAAAGATAAACCTATTTTTTAAGGAATTACTTGTAAAACACTTCTTCATGGGATATATTTTCTATTTGTAATTAAAATAGAACACACTGTTGGCATTTTGTGTTTGTAATATTTTTTCTGAAAACAATTTACATACTTTGTAATTATAGTATACAGTATTTCAAAAACACAAAACATATTTCATTACTTATTTTAATAATTAAAATAATTTTTTTGTCCAGGGCTGGTTTCAAATTGAGACCAAACTTGTCCATCCAGTCATCTTAAATATGCCTGGCTATTACAATGGTATTATTACAATCACTATTACTATCAATCCACAAATAAATAAAAATATTAATATTAGCTTTCTTATTATTTAAAAAAAAATCTACACTGATAAAATATTAACAAATCTCATCATACCCGATATGAGATTATGAAACGGTATACATTTCATCATATTAAGAGTGCCTATTAGTTTTATCCAATATTTGCATTAATTTTTTTTTAAAATAGGATCTAATCACTTAGAAATAAATAGTATATAAAATGAAAATTGTATTTGCATTCTTCCCTACTCACAAATAATTTATAGAATTATCATTTCAAAGTTTACTTAAATCAAAGGATTCTAAATATATGAGTTTGTCTTATAAAATAATTTTCAATATTCATCAATGCAGTTGGGTGGCTCACATATGTTGACAGGAGGCAATTTCGTAAGATTAATAAACTGGAATACTAAAACAAGGTAAGTTGTGGCCGAAGCAAGCATCTGAAACATACCAGATAATAATAAAAATAAAAATAATATTACTATATTAAATATAGTATTATTCTTAGTAAATTTTCAACATGTATCCCTATTTATGGCCAAAAACCAGTACATCTAAAATAAATATCATTTCTAGCTTCATTGACCGAGGTCAATTAAAGTTGTTTTGCAGAATAATCCTTAACATAACAATTTATCGAAAACAATTAGCCTAATATTTAAATTACTAATTAATTATAATAAATAACTCTTTTCATAAAAATAATGCCATAAATTCAATTTTTATGATTTAATAATACGTTTAACAATGCAATATAAATATAAATAATTTTATATATATTTTTTGTATTTAAACATTTGTTTGCATCTGTCAACTGAATATTGACAATCAGTAAATGAACTAAAAATACAAGAAATAATGAAGTCAGACACTAGAAAGCCATGGAATCGATGCTGTTGAGTACTGTCCACTCAACAGCATCGATTCCATGGCTTTATTCAACTACTTAGGTTATTTTAGATAGGAGATCTCTCATTCAGTAGCTCAATTTAATTGTTAAATCCTTGACATTTAATTATTAAATTTATAAATATAATATAAATTCATTTTTAAAAATCAATTATCCTACTATCAAACATCAATTATCAATTAAATCAATTAAATTTAGTTTTTTAAATAGTGACAAAGAATTAATAATGCTTATTTAAATAATTACTGGTTATTTAATTATTTATGAAACTTAATAAAAAAAATGAATAGAAAATATCACATTTTGTAATCATTCTTCCTCCAGCCAGAAAATCCACACAAATATGTATGAAATAGTATAAAATATAGCCTTTTTGTAATCTTAATTAAAATGATTCTTTGAAATTTTATTCACATTGAATAATTTTATTTAGGTATATAGTACATGAAATAAAATTATAAATTTATGGATATTATCATTTTATTTCTTCTTAACAGATTTTCATTTAATATACTTGTCTAATAGAGACAAAGAAGAGAATTTGAAGTTTGCAATTTTTTTTTTTTTTTAACAATTAGCAAGCTAGTTTTGAAGCAAGTTAATCTTATAACTTATAAATAATTGTTTGAATCACTTGAAAAGAGGAGAGAAATATTAATTTATGAAATTAATTTCCAAGATAGTAATTTACTAAATCAGTTCGATAATATTAGTTTAAAATATAATAAAACTGTACTGGAACCATTATAGATTTTATATTTAAAAAAATAATAATTAAAAGAAGAGGTAAAGGTAAGTTTCTTTTGCTTTCAAAACAACTAAAGATGTAAAAATATTTTCTTCTTTAACAAAATAATTTGAGTTGTATTATTTTTTATCTTGATGGCTTCTTCTTGTTCAATTTTATATATTGATATGAATAATTTTTATAACAAGCCTTCATATTTCTATCTTTTTACTTTCTTAACATGATAGTTCAGAACATATTTCACTATCAAACATTTCACGATTGCATTGTTATATTGTCTTTATATCTCATACAATAGTAAATGGGTAGAAAAATGAAGACATATTAAAATTATATCTTTAAGTATATAAAATTTGTATCTAATGGGAGGATATCAACTATTGATAGTAAATAAGATTATCGATACGGCTAAAGTGGCCATATTTTGAAATTCAAATATCATCGGACAGTATTATTTGATTATCTCGCTTAGTATTAACAAAACACTTTTACAATCTTCAAACTAATATTCCTGTTCATTAGACAGATGTATATTAGAATATACTTTATATAAAACTATATTAATAAAAGATTTTTTATGGGCACGTAAAATTAAATCATACAATTCTCAAAAACTTGCTTATACTTACATTGTGTAGTAATTTGAAGTCCAAATTAAAGAAGTCGGCAGCTGTGAACTGGATGCTATTATTTTTTTGCAAATGATTCAAAATCTGTTCCTTCAAAAAAATAAATAAAACATAAATAATTTAGAGATCAAACAGTTTTATAGTGGGTTCTTTATTAAAAATTAATATAGAATTCAAATTTGAATATTACTGCTGAGAGTAAATACTTATATTTTGCTCTTACAGAATATCATCTAAAATGAGGCATACCAAACCATAAATATTAGAATTCTTCAGAAAACAACTTCCTTTACAAAAAGCCTTTAATTTTTATTATAATTTTTTGCAACCTTTTAAAAATAATTATTCATTGATAAGCTTTTAAAAATATTTGACCACTACATCAGCGAGGTGGATAACAGATTTAAATTAGATAATTTTTTTAACTTTTATGGTTTCAAAGAAGTAAAAAACAAAATTTTTAAAGCGGGTCACCAAAGGAAAACTTACAAAAAAAGTCAGATTTTTTCAATTTTTGTTTTCCCCTATTACTCCTAAACAGTGCGTCGAGACCAAAAACTTACTCTTAAATTAAATAAAATTTGCTATCGAACGAGTAACCAAACTTAATAATTTGTTCAAGTGATATGAGCGATAAGCACGGTCAACGAACCTGATTTTTACCAAATTGGTCTGAAAATGAGACAAATTACTATTAATGGCGTAGCAGCTTGAAAATGAGTTCTCTAAGAGAAAAAAAAACTCCGCTAGAAATCGGTAATCTCCGATGGCTGGAAATTAGTAATGAAATTTATTTTATTTTTCTTCATTTTATTCTTCTTTTTTTTATTGTACATAGTTTTTATTTATTATTATTTAGCTATTATTTTACTTTTGTTAATTTTATATCTTTTGTATATATGGTGTGGATGTGTTCATTTATCACTATAATTATTGTCCTCGAGACTGAATATTATATGTCTAAATAAATAAATAAAAAAAAGTAATGAGCTATTCTACTGAATTATTATTGTTTAGAGTCTGCTATGTATACGACTCTTTTTTTCTCACCTCACAGCAGCGAAGAATTTTGAGAAGAAAAATAAATCGATTTCTATGAAGAAATAGCTAATCCCACGATTCGAGAGATATAATTGGCCAACATTAAAATAGTTCGCTAATATTTCGTTACGTGTTTAACGCCTGTCGGGCAAATCACTTTAACATCATCTGGAATCATGCTTTGAACGAAAAGTGATTCACACGTTATTAACAGTGATCACGCTCTTTGCCATCAAAGGAGTGAATTCAATATCGGCGTTATGCTGCTAACACGTTATCAGGATGAGTTGGTTGGTTTGTTTCGATGTCTAGGCGCAAAAAATCCAGGTCATCAGTCAAATAATAAATAACCGGATCAACCAAATAATACTACTTTTGTACTGTTTAGGTGGTTGTTACAAAAAATAAAAAAATAAATAAATAAAGGATGAAAATAAAATAAAAAAGGATAAAAAAATTAATAGAATAATTAATGATAATAATAGGCACTTACAGATAATAAGATAGAATAGATAAATAAACAAACTTAAAAAACAAAACAATAAAATCAATAAATGAATTGAAATTAATAAATCAATGAACCTCTAAAATAAAAAAAATAAAAAATAAATCTGCAAAGGATCATTAGTTATAAACTTGTTATATATGTTTGATAACTTTTTCATTGTCTAGGAATTTCATAACTTTGGTAAGGATTTCTTCTTGATTTCCCAGGGATGCTGATATATTATGGGGTATTCGGAGATCTACATATAAGAGATATACATATAATTACATAACCTTGCGGTGTAAAAAGGACACTCTTCCGAAACGTGTTTAATAGTTAATGACTGGTCAGACCTTTGACATCTGGGGATAAGACCTTTGGTTATGAGGTGGAGGTGTGTCAGTCTACTATGTCCGATCCTCAGCCGCAAGAGGAAGACTTCTTTTCTACGACTGCTGCGTCTGGAACTGATCCACGGTTGCACCTCTTTCTTTATTGTCTTCAATTTGCTAGGTGCGCTGTTGTCCCATCGTCTTTGCCCTTCTTGGGATATGGTTTCTCTTAGAGGTCGTGCAAGTTGAGATGGTGTTAAAAAAGCTTTACCGCGACCTGGAAGACTATCAGCCATTTCGTTTCCTTTAACGCCTATATGGCCAGATAACCAGATAAAATGTGCCGTTGTTCCAACTCCA
This sequence comes from Nezara viridula, assembly GCA_928085145.1. Taxonomy (NCBI): domain Eukaryota; kingdom Metazoa; phylum Arthropoda; class Insecta; order Hemiptera; family Pentatomidae; genus Nezara; species Nezara viridula. The sequence goes on from OV725083.1 coordinate 24,695,402, forward strand.
TGAAGCACTCCATAAGATTTAAAATGCAGTGTATCCCTAGATGGTCTGGATACATGTTATTCATGGCTTTTAGAGTACTTAGGGAATCTGATACCACAACCAGATTTGCAACTGTCTTCTTCATGACGTATCAGAGACTAATTGCGATGAATGTTTTTTTCAAGTAGTACTTATTTTAAACCGTTTCGATCCAAACACTACTCACAGTAGGTATGTAGAAGGCTTGGAAGATGCTCACAATAGACAAAACCTACGAGAATCATTTTTTTAAATTGAAAGTTATTCCTTGTGTCTATATACATATCTCTAAATTTGTGCATAAATAAATAAAAGAGAGTTCAAGATAGACTTACATTCTCACAAATAAGTCCAGTTGTGTCATCAACAAATATATTGTGAAGATCTAGATTAAAACAACAGGACTGAAAAGAAAAATAATATTTGTAGTAAATGGGTATGATAACCAATGAATAACTGGTATTATTAATTGTATTGTATAATATATAATTTAAAAAATGTCTTGTTTTATGATCACTTTATTTTATAATTATAATCTATATTAAGTCATCCTTCAACAGAGTATGGAAAAGTTCATAAAATCACCGCTGAGCTCATCGATGGCATAGAATTCATCTATTAACCATCGATGAGCTCAGCGCTGATTTTAGAAACTTGTCCAAGAAATCACTCTCAAAATAGTTCAATATAAATTACAAAATTATAATCTAAACTCATTTGAAATTGATAATTAAAGAAATATTTTTTACTTTATTAAAAGAAAAATATCATGTTTCATTTATAAGATTTCTACAACACGTACAGTGTACGACCAATACCTTTTATCTCGTTTATCTTTTCACGGCCAAGCTGATTTTTCCTTAACGTCACGATTCATGAGTATGATTAACGTGATCAAAGAGATAAAGTATTTGCAGAAAATCATTTCCTATTTTTTTTTATTTAGCACGCCTGATCTTATGAGTGAATGAAACATATTCACGAATATATAAGATGATATTAGAAAAATATCGGTCTATTTACTTAAAACATTTTTACTCATTAGATATATCATGGAAAATTTCTTAGTCTACAATAAAGAAACAAATGTTGCCGTAGAATAATTCTTCTAATATTTTTTTGTGATATTTTTAAGTTATTAATTTCGCATACGGGTAAATAGAAAGGTGTCCTTAATCACTTTTTACCTATGAATTATATTTAGTAAATACCTATACATCTAATTTTGTATTTATTTTTCTGAATTTCATCTTTAAATATCAATACGCATATTATTAAAAATGGAAGCAACTTTATAGTGGAAAAAAACCGCTGCTAATTATTTCATAATGGTTAAGTATTACAAAATGTTCTATATCTAATAGGTTAGGTATGTCACATTAGTTTCGAAAAATACAATATAAAAGGTGTAGGATTTTTTACGGAATTTTATTAACTTTTAGAAAATTATAACAGAATAAATATATATACATATGCATGTGTAATCTTCATAAATGGTAGCATTGGTATTAGATAATATTTAATTGTGTGGATTACAGCAATATAAAAATTAAAATTTGTATATTGTTTACAGGGTGTCTTAGTTCTTTATGGTCAAACTCTGGAGGGTGACAAAAAAGTTCATTTGATGCATGGACCAATTTTGATCGGAAAAGGAGTTAAGACCAATTTTTTATTTTTTAAAGGTGTTCATGGTTTTTATTGAATAAGAAGAAATTATTCAAAAACTGTTCAAGATAATTAAATTTTAATTACACTATAGTAAAATAGACACAATTTTTTTTTAGTAAACAGTGATTTAAATTTTTAAGGTCAATGATAAAAGACACTTTTAGGAGATCTAACACGGCTGCTGTATAGAGGAGGGAGAGAAAACGCCCAACGTTTGAAAAGAACAGTTCTTGATCTCAAACGAATAAACTGCTCTTCCAAACGGATAACAAAAGCTGTTTTTCTTTAATTCACCCACTAGCACAGACGGATTTACGCGGGGGAGGGATTTCGAGCTGAAGCCCCTCCCCCCTCCAAAACGATAAAATATAACCATGTTTTATAGAAAAGAATATTAAAAGCTATCTCTAAAAGTATTATTGTTCGTGTAATTACATTTAATACGACTTCAAGAGTCACTTAAAAACCATTTCATATAGGTAGTTAATTTCTATCTTTTTTTTCCTAATTAATTATCGTTATATATATATGAAAAAAGATCTTTCTGGCTGAAGCCCCCCCCCCAAAAATTAAATCCTTGATCCGCTAGTGCCCACTAGTCGAGTTACTGTTTGTTCTGTTTTCCCCCCAAAAAACAAAAGCTCTTTCTGTTTTCCAACAAACATATCAGTACATGATGAAAATAACCCAACAGTTTTTTTATAAGACATGTTTAAACTGTTAAGTTAAGGATGTAATTTTTAGCTCCCACTATTAATGAAGGCTAGAAATGGCAAAACTAATTTAGATGTTTAGATTTATCTACCTAAATTAGTGTCTTTAAGAACGAAAATAATTTTTATGATTTAACATATTCATATAAATCATTTTAAGTGCATAAATAAAATTAAACACTATTATAGAAGAGAAGAATGGTTAGGGTGATCAGGAAAAAAAAAAATCTTCTCTACAATTATTTACTACAATCAACCATTAATCCACAATTATAAACACTATTAAGTTGTATAAAAAAATTGAAAAAGGCAAAAAGTTAAAAAAAATGTTTGAACTACAGTTAAAAGAATCATAATGACCAAGCAGCATAATTTTAAACTTAGAACAACACTTGATAAAGAAATATGGCAAAAAAAAAATTTATAACAAATTTGTTTGAAAAAGGGAAAATTCTAAAGCTCAGCGCTCAGCTCATCGATAGTACCATCTATCTATACGCTGGTACTAGTAAAGGATGTCATTAATAAGCTCATCGTAGAGAGATTAGATACTTGTACAAAATCACAACCACCATTTTAATACACGAAAGTTAAAATATTATTAAAATAAAAAGTGTTCTATGTATAAAAAATTATTTTTAGTTTTAATTAGTTAAAAAGCAATTTTAAGATTAAGCATTAAAAATAAAAATATATAAAAAGGTTATCGATTTCAAACTCGCACAATGCCAAACAACTTTATACATAAAACGTTTCATTCATTTCCAGACTCGTACATATTTCCATGATACAGCGCCAGATGATCATCACTCGAAACTATCGAAATTAAAATATATATTCGTACTTGTTTTGTGATTGTTTAAAAAAAAATCTTGTACCGTTTGTAATTTTTAACTTTACTTCCGTTTGAATGAAGATATTTATTTCTGCTAAAAGTATGGTGGTAACTGAAAGTTGTGTGATGCGCATATCTTTAGAATAGAATAGAATAGAAAATAATTTTATTCTGGGACGAAGTCCCTTTGGAATAACAAAAAAGTACAAAATTAAAGTATTATATCTGGCCTAAGTAAAAACAAACATAAAAAGTAAAAAAAAAGAAAAAAAAAGAAAAGAAAATATTAGTTAAACATAATATGTACAAAAAAAAGAAAATCTATATACAAAACACTTGAAACCATGCCAAGACACTTAAAACTATGTACAGTGAGTGGTAAAATATAAGTATATACTTTTAAAAAAATACATTACATTCTTCTTAGCAATAAACTCTGCATTAAAAAAAAAAGGGGAAAAGAAGAGGAATCTGATATTAAGTATTTAAATGATGAATTATATGTAAATATATCATTATGTGAATAATTTTTGAATAATATGTAAATTTACATAGAAGTTTAGCGGGAGGTGTCTGACTGTTTTTTGGATAGAAATTGGAATAGAAGGGTTTTAAATGTAGATAGAGAGGGAGAATGCCGAATTTCGATAGGAAGGGAATTCCAGAAATTAACAGAGCGAGCAATAAACAAGTTTTAGAACGAGGCAGATCTGTGAGAAGGAATGTAAAGGTCGGAAGGTTGAGATCTTGTGACAAGGGAGTGGACTGAGGACTTGAATTGGAGAAGCTTGTAGGCGTAAGAAGGATGGTTGTTGATGATTTGGTAGAGGAATGTACCTAGGAAATATTGTCTTCGAATGGAGGGGAAGAGCCACTTTAACTCAGTAATAACTCATATTGCACAAGATTTTGTTTTAAATGAAATAAAATTGGCACAGCAACAAAACTTACCATCTTAGCTACCTTCTGGCACGTTATTACAATATCTATAAACTGTGTGATCCAAATAAGTGCATAAGAATTAGTGGATAAAAACTTCACAATATTATTTCCTTCATAAAATAGCTCACTATTTACTGACACTATAACCGTTAAAATCATTAAAAAAATAACCAGAGATAAACCAAACAAGTAATTAGAATAGGCGTTGTTAATTTTTTTAGAAAAATTGTAAATGCTCGAATGTAAAACTGTCAAATGTTCTATTTTTCTAACTTTCGAGGAACTGACGTCTTTTCTGTTTAAATCCAACTCCTCCAAGATCAAACCGGAATATTTAAGACTGGTATACAAAAATAATTTAAACGGTTTCCCGATCATGTAAGACAGAATCGCAGGTATGAATTCACACATCACCACGGCAAGAATGTAGCACGATTCTAGCTCTGTATTAATTACTACAAAAATAAAAGAAAATAAAAAAAGAAACGCAAAAAGACAGACAGTGGAATCTATAGTTATAGATCTCCTGCAACTATATTTTATTTTGATTTTTTCATTATAGAACAGGTGTTCAATTCTTGCTACCTCGCTGTAAATGTTTTCGATTTTTTTTATATTAAGAAGAAAACAGAAATAGGGAATCAAAGAGCCGAGAAAAATCGTAAGAGTCATCAGAAATTTAAATGTTTTTTCAGTATGCGATTGAGAGATCCCTTGGTGAGTAATGTAAATCTTGATTATTGCTCCAAAACCACAGATAGTACAAACTATAAAAATCATGGCGCTGCATCGAAATAGTATCTTTTTTACTTTGAATCTGTAATCGAGGGGATAGATCAATAGAAATCTAGGTAAAAATAGTGCTACTTTACAAAATGATTTGAAACTCTTCGAAAACTTCATGTTGAAAAGCCTTAATGGTGTCTGGATGGATAGTGACTTGTCAGCGAGTTTTGTTTTTAAATCGTTAACGGAAAAGAATTGACATTTTTTTTTTTTTAATTGGTGTCAATATTATCATGATAAAAGTAAGCAATCATTTTAACTTTGTCTCTTCTTCTGAAGTACTAAATACAGATTATATTTTTAAAATAAAAAAATACCTTCGTCGTAAACCAACGACTGCCTATCCTACAGTTTCCTTTAGCAATACTCCACTTATCCCTGTTGAGCAAACCCGATACCTAGGACTCCACCTGGACAAGCGACTAACTTGGAATCCTCATACAAGACTGAAACGACAAGAAACCGCTCGACGTTTCCTATTACTTTAGCACTTACTAGACAAACGCTCTAAACTTCCAATTGATTACAAAAGACTCATATACTTGACTATAATAAGACCTATTTGGACTTACGGAGTTGAGCTATAGGGCTCCACTAAACCATCGTATTCCTCTCGTATCCAATCCTTACAATTCAAAATTCTTCGTAAAATCCTCAATGCTCCTTACTTTGTCACTAATAAAATTATCCATAAAGATCTTAATGTTCCTTATGTTTCAGATCTGGCCCAATCCAGATACCTATCCTTCCATAACAAACTTCAAAATCATCCCAACCCTCTCGTTTCTATCAACTCCGGTTGATAATGGTATCCAGTTATTAAATATAATTAACGAATTAAATAACTTAATCCAGACTATTTAATTTTACATGACGAGTTCACTCAAAGCTGATTTTGAAAAAAAGTGTTTGTAGTCTATAATATAAAATGTCATTTCAGATTTATCGATTTTGACGAAAATGTTGCAGTCACATCCTACATACCTACCATAAATATCTAATTTTAGTTTTGTTTTTCTAACATGGAGCCCACATACCAGACTTAAAAGACTAGAGCTTAACCGACGATTTGACCAGCTATACAGACTACTTAACAGAAAATCTAACCTCTCAGTTGAAAACAAACTATTAATATACAAGACCATACTGAAATCCATTTGGACCTATGGACTTGAACTATGGGGGACAACTAAATTTTCGAACATCAAACGCATCCAATCCTTCTATTCTAAAGTCCTCCGTATAATAGTCAAAGCTATTTATTATGTTACGTACAAAACCTTACATCATGATCTTAACATCCCTTATGTATTTGACATTATTCCATCCCAATTTTCATCAGAACCTAGTCCATCATCCTAATCCCTTAGCACAATCCTTATCCATTTCCAGTCATCCCTACAATCCTTCTTGAAGGTTGAAGCGGCAGTGGCCTCGAGATCTTTTGTAAAGACGTCATTGGAGTCCTGGCGATGGCCAGCTTCTGCACTCAAGTCATGAGCGTATGTGGCTTTAGTGCGTTCTCTTAGTCTCCACTGGATTCCCATCCTAGTGATGCGGCTGAGAAAGAAGCGCTGGGATCTCTTGGAGTCTTGCCTTATCCTCCACAAGTGGGAGAAAAGGCCCGACTCGGAGCTCCCTCGGCTGACTGTAAATATTGTAAATAAGTTTGAATGTGTTCTTATTTATTTTTATTTAATGTTGTATCATGTTTGATTTATTCTGTTGCTCCAAGTTTTATTTTATTTTATTTTGTTATAGTCTTGTTTTTCTTTTATTGTATATATGGTATGTTTGTATTTCATTCATCCTAAATACTCAATGCCCTTAATTGAGGCAAAATGTATTTTTTCTCAATAAAATATTATATAATATGGTTAAAGTTTTGTTTTTGAGTTACACTGATATCATACACAGAACTTTGAGCGAGACTTGGGTATTTGGACTCAGGAGACGGTATATGTATTTCCGTTGAAAACTCGAATTTATGATGATAATTTAATTAGGAATTAGATACAAATCGTACGTTTATAATAGTCTTTATACGTATACATAAATTATGTAAAATTTATATGATAATTATAAGGAGTTAGATGATAATTATAAGGAATTAGATGATAATTATAAGGGATTAGAAATAAATCGTACGTTTATAATTGTTTATATACGTATATATAAATTATGTAAAATTCTAAATGAAAAATAAATAGTTTTTTTGTTTTTATAATGGTCGGATTTTATTGTATATATGGTTAATATTTTATAGAATTAAGGAAAAGGGATTCTCGTCCCAAGGATGGTCTGAATCATTATTAAAAATAATATCTATTTATTAACTCAGGAACATACTAAAAAAAATATCCATACGACAATAACTTTTAAGTTTGGAATACGGGGCAGGGCAATACAGTAACCGCAATACTCAACGGTTTTGCGGTTTTAAAGACATCGTAAGGAACTTTCTACGTATGCACTCACGTAGGCAAGCCTTTCATTTAATCTTTTATTTCGTACCATTATTAATTTGTTCCTGTAATTTAGATGTGAGTAAATCCTACAAATATCTAAAGTAATATTTTATTTTTATAAAAACAAACTGAACAATTATTATGACGAGTATCATAAATATCAACGCCGGAAAACCTTTATCGTTTATACGTTATAGAATAATACATGGGACAGAAATTTTTCGATAGTATCTTTATAAATTGTATTAAAACTAGACCAGTATGCATGTGTTTTAGTTGTTATTATGATTAGGTCAGTTATTTTGTTTATATATATTTATTTTTATTATTATTAGTTTCTGTATTATTTATTTATATTTATTGTAAATAGAGTGTCAGTGTGCTCTCTGAACACTATTATAAATGTCCTTGATTAGGACAGAATGTAATATTTCTAAATAAACAAATAAAAAATTAAAACCAGAACAGTTCTTTCTATGTAAATCTTAAACAGTAGAGAGAAACATTTATAGGTGTGATATCAGACCTCAAGAGTAGCAAAAAATTTTTATATAAAGATTATTAAAGAAAAGTAGGAAATTTAAGTTTTGTGTTTTTTTTTAAGTGTCATGTTTTTGTTGAATAGGAAGCTATAATTAAAGAAATGTTTAATTTAACTAATTTAAAATTATGGGTGATAAATATTCAGGATGCAGTCTTTTTTTAAATTTTTATTTTTGCCAACGTTTCAACCCAAACATGTGGCTCATGTTGAGGTCTGAAAATGTTTTTTAAAATACAATCCATTGACATTGTCTTTATTATAAAAATTATTTATCTAACCATTGTATACTTTTTATCAAACTAAGTTATATTTATATTGATTGGTACTTCTTGCTTATGTTCATTTCATTGCTAGGCATTAGTCACATTTTTGTAACCGTATGAAACAACTCAAATATTGTACACGTCTGAAATATTTAGTCAGCAAATTGTGTACTTTCTAAAAACATAAATGTTATCACCCTTCCTCTCTAACTATGTTTACCTACCTTTTGCTATCTGAAAAAGGACAACTGGGAAATCCTTCCCCTCCCCCTTTTCACTTACCTACCAAATGTGTCAATACTTGAACACCCTCAGTGCTCAAACCACGGTTAGTAAGAGAAAATATTACATATTTGTATAAATGGATTATAGAATAGAATAGAATAGAAAAATAATTTTATTCTGGGACACAGTCCCTTGAGAATAACAAAATAAAAAGATTACATCTGGCCAAAATAAAATCAATTGAAAAAAAGAAATAATGTAAAGAAAATATAAGGTAAACATTCTATATACAAAACAAACGAAACTATATACAAAACAATTAATACTATGACAAGACACTTAAAGCTATTTGCACTGATAGACCAGTATACACTCTTAAGAAAATAATAAAGAATTAAAAAATAAAAATATATCAAATTCTCTATTAAAATCAGCTCGAATGGTTAGCAACTAACTGACTGTTTTTGGGATAGGAATTGGAATAGAAGGGTTTTGAATGTGGATATGGATGGGGAATGTCGAATTTTGATAGGGAGGGAATTCCAGAAATTGACAGAGCGAACAATAAAGGAATTTTGGAATGAAGCAGATCTGTGAGAAGGCATATAAAGGTTAGAAGGTCGAGATCTTGTGGACAGGGAATGGACTGAGGATTTAAACTGGAGAAGCTTGTAGGCGTAAGGTGGATGGTTGTTGATGATTTGGCAGAGGAACGTACCTAGGAAATATTGTCTTCGGAAGGAGGGGAAATGCCACTTTAACTCAGCGTTGTGAAAATGAAATGAAATGAAAAAAATGTTTTATTATTCTGGGACTGTTGTCCCTTAAGAACAAAATATGAATACAGATTATATTCCTGTGTGGCTACAATGGAATTGTATATTTACAATGAAAGTTGACTTACGATAAAAATACAGAAAAGAGAAAAAAAAGAACAAGTAAACTGTACATATGTATGAGAAACTAAAATAACCTTAATAAATTGAGGTAGTCTCTGGTGGTGCTCAGATATTTCTCTAAGATATATTTCACAATCATTCGGATTGAGAAAGGAGTAGGTGCTTAAAGAGGAGTGGTTTAAACGAGGAAACTGATTGAGCGTGTCGAATATCAGGTGGGATGGAATTCCAGAGGGAGGCGGCTTGTATTGCAAAGGATTTGTCAAACGCAGCAGTTCGGTGAGGAGGAGGATAGAGGTCGGAAGTACGAGATCTGGTGGGACGGGATTGGATGGAATATTTGAATTGTAAGCTGTGAAAAATGTAGGAGGGTCGATGGGTTCTAATAATTTGGTACAGAAAGGTGGCTAGGAAGTACTGACGGCGATAGGATGGGTAGAGCCACCTCAACTCAGTGTAATACTGGGTAATATGCGTATCCCTTGAGATTCCGAAAACAAATCGTAGTGCGCAATTCATTAGGCGTTTAAGTTTGGCCTCGGAATCTCCCGGGAGTCCACCGTACACCATACAGCCGTAGTCGAAGTGGGGGAAAACAAGGGAGGAAACTAGGAGTTGACGGGACTTATATGGAAGGAGATATCGTAGACGATTGAACTGTTTTAGGGTGGAGATAGTGCGACGGGAAATTTGGGAGATGTGAGGTTTCCAGGATAGGGATTGATCGAAAGTAACACCTAGGTTTTTAACGGTGGTGTAGAATAAGATAGGTGAGTTGTTCAGGAAGAGATTGGGAGATACTGGGGAGGATTTGAGGAGTGAAGGGGATCCGATCAAGATGGCTTTTGTCTTCTCGGCGTTCAGAGTGAGCCTATTGAGGTTTGCCCAAGCACTTATTCTGTCAATATCTTCCTGAAGTTTTTGAGTGGCATCTGAGATATCTGTCGGATTAAAGGAGAGGTAAATTTGAATGTCGTCGGCATACAGGTGGTAATGACAGTGCAGGATAGAGGATGGGAGGTCATTTATATAGATGGAGAAAAGGGTGGGGGATAAGGAAGAGCCTTGTGGGACGCCTCTGGTCAGAGGTAGAGATTCTGATGGTGGGTTATTAGGAATTACAACGTACTGGGAGCGACCGGTTAGGAAGGATTGGAACCAATTAAGGGAACTAGAAGAAAAAGAGATATTTTTAAGTTTGGTTAGGAGGATGTTGTGGTCTACTGAATCAAAAGCTTTGGAGAAGTCTAGGAGAATAAGGATGGTTAGTTTCTGCTGATCTATGGCTGTGTGAAGGTCTTGGGAAATTTTGATTAGGGCAGACTGAGTAGAATAACCAGGCCTGAATCCAGACTGGTAGGGATTTAGGAGATTATTGTCCTCTAAAAAATGGGATAGCTGGGATTGGACTAACCGCTCCAATGGTTTTGAGAGGTTTGAAAGGAGGGAAATCGGTCGGAAATCATTAGGAACTGATGGGTTTGAAGTCTTCTTCAATGGGCGTACTAGGGCGGTTTTCCAGGATGTAGGGAAGGTAGCATTTTGAAGAGAATAATTGTATATATGATAAAGGATCGGAAGAATGGATGGCAATGCGGCTTTAATCAGTCTGACTGGGATGTTGTCGGGACCGTAATCATTGGTATGGGACTTCTGAATGGATTTAAGGAGCTCATCTGGTGTAATATGGGAAAGAAAGAAGTGATCAGGATTAAAGGAAGAGAACATAGGAGCCAGACTGGACGTGGGAGATGTGGATGCAAGAGGACAGGAGACAAAGTGAGCGTTGAGGTTATCAGCAGAAACGGAATTGGACTGAGACTGGGGGGTATTACCAATGGTCAGTTTTCTAAGAATAGCCCACGTAGCCTTGGTATTGGGAGAGTTGGATAGGGAATGATGGAAGTCACGGGATTTAGCACGGCGTACTGCTGATTGAGTGCTATTTCGAAGCTGTTTGTAGGAGAGAAAATCATCAGGAAGTCGAGTTCGTTTAAACCGTCGCCTTGCAGCATCTCTTTCTCTCATACACTCCCTCAAAGCAGGGGTAAGCCAAGGAGCTGGAGGATATCGGATGGTTTTTGTGATAAGAGGAGCATGTCGGTCGAGGATAGAGTGAAGTTGAGTGGTTAGGATTTCTACCATGGTGTCTATGGATTTTGAGGAGTAGATGGGATCCCACTGGATATCGTCAAGACCTTCTGACAATGTTTCGTGAGTGAGATAATCTAGGTTTCGGAAGGATATTGTTCGGGGAGAAAAGGATGGAACAGGGACATTGTAAGAGATCTGGACAAGATCGTGGGAAGATAGAAACGGAACCGGGTGCTGAGATGCGGCAAGGAGTTTGTCTGAGGAATCCAGGATAATTAGATCGAGCCAGGACTCTGAATACTGAGTATGATGGGTTGGATTGTAGGGTACTATGTAAAGGCTGAGAGAATTAAAGAGGTTTGTTAGGTAGGAATAATCAGAGGATGGTGCCAGTAAATTGGTGTTAAAGTCACCGGAGAGGATGATGTTTGAGTAGGAAGGGATTAAGTTGTACAATAAAGTCTCAAGTGATTCATCGAAAGGAATTCTAGGAGGGCGATATATGACAGCAAACAGAATGGCAGATGAGGTGGTGAGGATTTCGGCGAAAAGGTATTCAACGTGCGGAGAATCGGTTATGGAAGAGCAGTGAAGGATTTTGGATTTGAGACTGTCATGGACAAAGAGACCTACTCCACCACCCGTGCGATCTACTCTGTCATGACGAAGGAGAGTATAGTTAGGTAGAAGGATCTGGGAGGACGGGATTGTGGGTTTCAACCAGGTTTCGGATACGGCAATTAAATGGTAGAAGTTATGGAGAAAAAAGTCGTAAAATTCATCAAAATGGGCTAAGAGTGACTGAGCGTTGACGTGGCAGGTTAGAAGGATATTAGTCATGGAAGAAGGAGGGGTGGCTTGGTAAACGGACAGAAGGAGTTAAGGATAGGAATATTTCTACAGCAGCTAGAGCCAATTGTGTGCAAGATCTCCTAGATATTAATAAGGATGGTAAACAAAAAATATAAAATTTAGTTAACGAAAAGCATATTCCTATTGTGCAAAAGAAAAAAAATACACAAATTAGAGTTTCTGGACAGATCAGACCTAAAATATTCTCATAAACAAAAATGAAATTATTATCATAGTCTATTATTAAAACAAACGCAACAAAAACATAAAACTGGGGATATAAAAAAGTAAAAACAAAATTGTTCAAAGTGATGTAACATGTATATGCATGTCAAGCAAACGTTTCTAAATCTGATGGTGAGTTGATGACGACGACCTGCTGTCCATCGTCTCGTCGACATTTCACCTTGCCTGCGCTAAACCAACTGTACCTGAGTTGTGGTGAGAGACATTGGAGTATCTTTGGACCTCGATCACAAATCTTACGCAGCTGTTCATTAAATATATATAATAAATTATATACATTTTCTTTTTTTTTTATATTTAGTTTGTATAACTGTTTACATATTTAATTTTAATATGTGTATTGCAATATTAGTTGAGATTCATGTACCATCAATCACTATAGTTTATTATTTATAATTAGCGGTCGTATACTATTATGTCTCTGATTGTATTTTAATTTTCAGCCCTGAAGATGACCCACATGTTTGGGTTGGAACGTCGGCACTAATAAAAACTTTATAATGACTGCGTCCTGAATATTTATCACCCATGATATGTAGAACAGTCGACTAACTTCCTTCAATAATTTAAAATTATTTCACTCTACACTAGATAAAATTTACTTTGAATAAAAATAGAGTTCATCATTGTTAAGACCATTTAAAGATGACTTTTAAGCGGCTAAATTAAGCTAAGTTCTGTTTTTAGAAAAATCATAAATTATTTGCGATTTTTTAAATAATGAAAACACCATTACATACTGGCTCAAGGTTAAGTATCTCTCTAATCCGTGCAGTATTGATAATACGATCTGTGTTTAGATTGAAGTTTCGAACTGTGACATTATGACGACGAATGTCGTACAAGAAGAAATCATCTGAAAACAATCATATGTTAATAAGTAAGAGCGAAACATCTTATCCCTTAAAAGTTTCGATGACTAGTATATAATAATATATATACTTACTGACTGTACCATCGTGTAGTCAACATTGAAAAATTCTAAAGCTGACACACTTATCTTTCTGTTGGCGTAGATACTGGCCAACAGTTTTCTCTGAACAACGAAAAAAAATTATGATTTATAATAATACAACTATCAATACTTTCCTAATAATAAATAATTAATATTGTTAATAAAATCGAATTAGAATTGTATCCGATTTTTGCGTAAACTGTATCCGTGTAATATAATTGAGATGATTTCATCCCGGTGAACCAAATGGGCTTGTAAAAGTTTAACGTAAATAATTTATTTTATTTATTGTATCGAACCATTAGCCCAGAAGTAATCTTTTTTTATTGCACGATTTTGTTTTTATCAAAGGACTTCGTCCTGGAATATAGTTATTTTCCTATTTCTATTACAATACAAAGAGACAATAATAAAAAAAATAAATAAAAAAATAGAGAAGATATTTGGAGTGTTCCTCAAAATAATATCGAAAAATTATATAGTCTTGAAAATCTAATATTAATAATTTAAAAAAAAAAATACAGTTCTGGAATTAATGAAAATTGAAAAGCTCTAAAAATGATCTGTGGAACCCAGTTCAATAAGAAAGAATATTTGTAACAAAAATAACAAAATAGTATAAATATATATATATATATATATATATATATATATATTATATATATATATATATATATATATACCTTTTTTTTCGGTTGGCTCGACAGACCTTGTAGATCTTTGGCCGCTTGAGCCAGCCTTCTCCACCTCTGCCTATCTTGGGCTACTGCTTTCCAGTTTGCGGTATGGAGCTCAGCCGTATCTTTGTTCATCCTATCTATCCATCTGGTTTTTGGCCTCCCACGTGGTCTCTTGCCTACTATCCTGGCACTCATTGTTGTGTAATTGCGTCCTAATGGATTGCTACGAGCTATATGCCCCGCCCATTTTAACCTCCTTGCCTTCATGTCATGAGATATTGACTGACCCATTTCTTTCAGCAGTTCTTTATTGTTCCTTCTCCTCCATGTGTCAAGGTTCTGGTCCCATATAGGTCCTGTTATGTTGCGGAGAACTTTTCTTTCAAATCTCTCAATTCTGACTTCTAGCGTGCCGGTAAGAGCCTAGATTTCACAGCCATTGTACCCTTATTTTTAGATTTCTAGAGATTTTTCTGGATTTCAGTACCCTTGAAAGAGAGAAGAAAGATCTGTTCGCACTTGTTATTCGCTGGTCTATCTCTGTTAGTCGATCATTTATTGAGGTTATTGTGGAGCCGAGGTATTTGAATCTGTCTACTTTCTTTAAGGCAATGACTTAGAGTTCACGCAGATCATGTTATTAGGGTGGATGTTTCGGCCAACTACCATATATTTTGCTGTATCTTCATTGACCTGTAATATAATTTGCTCTGTTTCTTTTATGAGTGCGAGCGAGTCTCTCAATATCCTCTTGATTACTTCCGAGGACAGATATATCATCCGCATATGCTAGGAATTTGTGTTTCACTCCTCTTTTTCATTCATTTTCATTATATATATATATATATATATATATATATATATATATATATATATATATATATATATATATATATATATATATATATTGAAAATGAAAATAGTATATAGTAAAAAGAATAAGTAAACTAAAATCGAAGTTTACATCATTTATTTTTTTTAAACTACGATAAATAAGAAATTGTGTTACCTAAAGAATTAAAAAAAAAAATATTAAAACAAAAAACCATTCAACTTCGAGAACATCTTAACCTTTACGTCCAATAAGAAATAAACATGGAATGGAATTTAACCGCTTTTAACCAGAGTGTATTGAGATAAATGCTCCAATACACCCGGTAAAAGCGGCTTTACGAATGCTATTCGATTATTTTCACTCACACATTTGAGCAATTCTTTGCCTTCACGTTTCATCAAGACCTCGTAGAGTGCGATGTTCAACTCCTCCGACTGAAATATATTTTAAAATATTAGACAAGAGACACTGGTTTAGATTTTATTTGTAAGTTAATAAAATTATGTTGAAGTACTATATTCTTTAGATAGTGTAATACACAAAACGGTAAAAATTCTTCATATCAAATCTAAAACACTTCCTACCTTAATTTCTTTTTATATATATTTTTTTTATCACAAAAGAAGGTAAGAAAGCTTTGTGATCTTGCGAGATCTTACAAAAAGAAATTTGTTCTCGGAACCAAAAATAATCAACAGACCCTCGATGAGAGACTCAAGAGTACCTCAAACTCAAGACACCAGCCAGCATCTACCTGCTCAATATATTGAGTCAATATAACCATTTCCATAAATTCATACTAATACTAAACCACTAAACACGGTATCTCAGTTCTTAATGACTAAACTCTGGGGGAGGGGAGGAGGAGAGGAGAGGGGCGATTCTAAACAAAATTTCCAACAAAAAAGTTAATTTGATGCATGGGCGAATTCCGAACGGAAAAGTAGTTAAGACCAATTTTGTGCATTCCTTAAGGTGATCACGTTTTTCATTGAACAAGAAGGAATTGCTCAAAAATTGTACAAGATAATAAAACCTAGGAGTAACCTTTGACCAGAACCTCTCCTGGGATAACCATATCTCCCAGATTACCCGAAAATCCATAACTGCCCTTAAACAACTCCTAATATTCCTTTGATTGTATTCCTCTAAAAACCAGACAGCTCCTTGTAACCTCCCTTGTATTCCCCCACTTCGACTACGGCTGTTTGGTGTATGGAGGGCTATCTGCCAGGCTGGAAATGAGACTAAAGAGACTCATGAATAGTTTCATAAGATTTTCGGGATCCCCAGGCGTTCACATGTTTCACTCTGGTACACCGAGTTGAAGTGGCTTTATCCTACTTCCCGACGACAATTCCTCCTAGGTGTTTTCCTTTTCCAAGTCTTCAGAACCAAAAACCCTCCCTACATCCTAGAACTCCTTACTCTGCGCTCCTCTATCCACTCTCTCAATACTAGGTCTCAACCTATAGACTTATATATTCCCTCCTATAAGACCTCCTCCTTCAGCAAATCCTTCATCATTCGTGCTGCTTCCTTATGGAACTCTCTTCCTACCTCCATGTGTCAATCCTCGTCCAGAAATTCCTTCAAACAACTCCTGTTCCAACACCTACTCCACATTCAAACTTCTCCAAACATGTAAAATTACTTGCATCTGTACAATGTTTAATTTGAATCTATTGCACAATTGAAATAACAATTAACAGTAAATTAGTTGGTATTTTTATTATGTCAGACTAAGATACATAAATTTGTAACTCTGTTATTATTCTTAGGGGACAGTAGTCCCAGAATAAAATTATTTTTTCATTTCATTTCATAATTATATTCTAAGTACACAACCGTAAAGTAGACAAAGCATTCTTTGAGAAAACAATCATTGACTTGGAGGGAGAGAGGGGGCGCATGTCTAAGGCCGGCACAGCCTGAGAATGCCTTTTATGATCTACCTTAGTAAATTTAATCACTTTTTTCTCAAGGAATATTTCGTCTATTTTACGATGGTGTACTTAGAATTTAATTGTCTTGAACAATTTTTGAGCAATACCTTCGTATTCAATAAAAAACGTGACCACCTTAAAAAAAAAACATGAAAGTTGGTCTTAGCTCTTCCATTTTTAATTTAATTAATGCAAACAACTCTAATGAGATCAAAATAGGCAACATTCGACTTATTTATGCAGTGGACTGTATTTTGATGAATCGTGGAAATTGACGCACCCTCTTATGCTGGCATAAACATCTTTTACTTAATTGAGGGGGCCCTCCAGCCTGCTAAATGCTGGACTGGTAAAATTTGGCATGGATTAAATTTTATCTTTCAGATTTTATCTGATAGGGGCGGGGTGGCCGAATGGGCTAAAGCGTGTGCACAGCACCGCGAGTTGCCCGGCAACCGGATAACAGAGATTTGAGATAATATAAAAAGTAAGAGTTCGCGTCCCGGTGCCGGAGGGGATTTTAAATTCCCCGCCCTCACCCTCCGGCCCGAGGAAATCCCGTATAGCCTACGACAATAGTGTACAATAGCTTTGCACAAAATAATATTATTACTTCTGATAATATAAATAATAGGAATATTTAAGTCGTGCTAAAATAGTTCAGTACCTATTTATAGGTCTTATTTTAGCCAACTAGTCGAATTTTCATAGTGTCTTAATCGATTTTAGTTTATTTGTTATCAATTTAAATTTTTTTATTCGCTGCCTCAACATTTTTATTGAGGTGGCGATTGCCTTCCTCCATCCCCTTCGTCCTTCCGAAGTCTGTACAAGATTGTACACCCTTAATTTGAGATTTTTCGTGATTTCTAAAGACTATGTTAAATCCTATGGCAATATATAACCCAGAAATAACTTACAATCACCTTGAATATTTATTATTCTAATTTAATGAAAGTAAATCTACTTACATTTGAATGCAGCATTTGAAAGCACCTAGCACATTGCAAAATATCAACTGCGCACAATACTGTAATGGCGACGTTGTACTCATGGTACAAAGGTCTCGTATGAAAGTGTTTGTCTGAAAACTTCATAATTAAAAAATGCAAATGCATTATTATCATTGCAAAATATAATGACATAATTAATAAAAGATGCGGACTGAATATTTTCTCTATTTTGAGGCACGTATTATAGATCTTCAAATATGTTGATACGCATTGTTCCAAAGCGAATATTTTTTGCTTTGTGTATATGTTTTTTTTAATATAATCCAATTGAATGTTAATTACGGTCACAAAACATTCGATGATCGTGAGAACGAAATGTGCCATATTTATGTTAGTATTGTGTACGAATGAAGACAAACGCCAAATATGGTGGTCACCGAAAAAGAATGAAACTGAACCGAGCATAGATGCATAAAGAAATGAAAACACCCAGAAGAATTCGAATGCTTTAGTTTCCAAGGTGTCATAAAGCGGTGGAGAAAATGGATTGATACGTTTCAATCTTAAGTTAATTTCTGAAAGACTTGAAAATATATCTTTGTACTGATTCGCATAGATCTGAAGGGAAACTTTTATTGCATTTAAAATAATACAAGTGAAAATAATGTACACAGGCAAAATTACTCTAAAAATGTCTATCGGTGTTACAATGTATGTAAAATACCTAAAAGCGCTAATGGCTATCAAAGTTATCATTAATTGATGAAAAATGGAAAAAATGTAGAATTTATTATTTGTTCTTAGCATTTTTCCCGAAGGGACAACTGATAGAGTCTTTGGCCAAAATAAGATATTGTTGATGAACTTGGCGACCTCTCCTGTCGACATCCTGAACGATTCTGGTAAAAATGGCATGTCAGAATCGATACTTATTAAAATTAATGGGCAACTAATGTTGTGACAAGGCTAAACATATTCCAGGGAATTATTTTTCCTTTCAAAGGAAAATCGTTTCAGATCATACAGTTTTTATTACCTTTTTTTTCGGTACCATTAAGTCATTTCAATGAAATGTCCCTTTTTTATTACTTCAGAAATTCAAAGTTGGATTAGTGGATTTTGGTTTATTATTTTCGATAATGAAACATTGTGATCGATCAAAAAATTCAAAAACACAACCCCCTCTCAAAATTTGAGGTTTCACGTTTCAAGATGCGTAGAATTCGAAAAACGAATAAAAATTTTTTTGTCCGTCCACCGCCCGCGCATTTTCTCCGAAACTACTATTTTTTTTTTTCAAATTTTGATATAAAATCAGAGGTAACCCGAGGATGAATTAAAATTTTATGAAATTTCCTAAAAAACAAAAAAAAAAATCGTTAAAATCGGACAATTAGGAGCAAAGATATGGTCTCTGGTTTGTTTTTATGTGTTCTACTCCAAATGTTATATCCTTGGTTTGGTTTTTAAATTTTAAATGTGTTACTGAAATAATGCTATTATTTTTAGCATATTAATAATGATAAAAAAAAACAGTTTAGTCTAATAATTGGAATCACATTTTTTTCTTTGTAACTCGGAAGGTAATGTTACTGTAGATGTATAATTGTTTGGAGATAATAAACCATTGTAAAATCATTGAGTTGTAATCAACCCTAACTTTTCTGTTGGTATGTATTATTATTCCAAATCATTGCACATTGTTCAGTATGCTATCAAATATGGTCATGGAAACAAGGAATTTTCAAGTAACTTTTTTATGAGTTAAACTTGGATAATCGACAGCCCAAGCTGCAACAAATATAACCACGAGATTTGGAGAAGAGTAACGTAAAAAATATTTGAAACAAAATTCGCATCCGAAAACATTATTGGTTTCTGTGTCCAAGGTCAATGGCAGGAATAACTCATTTCCATTTTTTGTCCAGAGAAGAAACCATCACATCAAACCTGAATTGGTTAATCAGAAAGTGCTTATACTATTACACGACAGCGCCAGACCTCATGTTTCACGAGATGTGTTATGAAGTCCGTCCACATCCATCTTATTCGCCAGACTTATCTTCAACAGATTTTCATCTGTTCAGAAATTTGGATAACTTCCTTAAACTTAAAATTTTTTAAAACGATTCTCAGGTGAAAAACGCCTTTTATGACGATTTCAAACTTTGAAGGAGAAGTGAAAGCCATTCTCTTAGACCTTGAGAGATTAATTGAACAGAAAGACAAGAAAGTTGCTTTCTTTGTTGACTCACAGACAGCCATTTCGTCTCTCCAAAATGTATATAAAATAAATCCAAATGTTCCTAAATGCCATCTATATTTGAACCGATTAAAGGAAAATGGGACAGAAGTCGCTTTCCAGTGGATACTAGGCCATTGCGGGCTCCACGGAAATGATGAAGCTGACAAACTGGCCAGAATAGGTTCTGGAATGATCCAACCAGATATTCCTCTGGGCATTCAACAAAAAGAATCATAGAACAGACCCTCCAAAGTTCACTGAAAGAGAAATATGTGCGAACAATTGAAGGGAAGCGATGGAGTGGATTGATGGAAGAAAGTGGCAGGATTCCTAGAGACCTCCCTGGAGGCCAAGCCGTGGCATGCTTTGGAATGCTGACAGGCCATGATTTCCTTCAGAAGCACCTCCACCGCATCGGTGTAAAAGATAGCAAGACATGCCCTCTGTGTTCCTTGGATATGATGACAGGAGAACATCTTGATACGTGCCCTGCATTACAGGACATAAGATGTTCCTTTAATGAAATGGACAGCTATTATGCTCGGAGAGCAAAACTGTATTGGACTGCAAGACCACGCATGGCTAATGAAGCAGGCGTTACTTAGGCTTAGGAAAAAAAAAAAAAACTATTTCTTCAGAAAAACCTGAATTTTTCTGCAGTTCTGGAATTGAAAAGTTGATAACACGTTGGGTAAAATGTATATATAATGAGGATAATACTTTGAATTAAAATGTTTTAATTTCATAAAGTTGTTTTACTAGATAACCTTTTCTGTGAAAACTAAAATTTCATATGAAACGACCCAATAGTTCAATTAAATCTATTCAAGCTACTTAGTTCAAGCTATAACCAGGTTATCGATGAATGCCGAAAATAGCCGAGGATAGACAATTGAAGACTGGATATCAATAACGGACTAAGAGTTAAACGTTTAATTTTAAGTTATCCAAAATTTTTATTTGCCAAAAAACGTTTGATAAAAAATCCTGAACCAAATTTATTATTTACGACATGGGGTAAGATTTATAGTAATATTCTGTTAGTTGGTGGTACATAATTTTTTCATGGAACTTTACCAACTTTCTACTGTCATTCTGCTTAATGACGTATGGTATAAATTATCGGAATACGTATCCCAATTGAAAATAACAATTTAATAACTAGTCGTACAATTCATAATCAAGGGATCGTACAATCCATTATCAACCGTTGATATAATAAATAGGATTTTTGTTGTTTTGATGGCATTAATGATTTATTAGCAGCAAGCTTTAAGCTTTAGCTCCGTTAAAAATTCACTTTAAAAATTTTATAAAGGCCAACATTGTCAGAAAATAATTTCTATTCAAAGTAGAGCTGTAAGTAAAAGTTGTGTGTTCCAAGCACCAGATTTTTATTGCATATTATTTGGCCTGCATGTGGCCTCCGTGAGCTAATTACCACCAAACGTTTTGGCGCGATATTTATTAATCAAGCCCCAGAATTAAGAATTATTTAATTGTTTACGTAACAAACATTTGAAAGTTAATAGAATAAGTTGAATATATGGATATGGAAGTGTGTATTTAGTGGTAAATAAAAATAGAACTGTAAAATATAAGTCTTGTTCGCAGAATGGATAACTTCAATTTCAACATTTTTGAGTAAAGTGATATTTCTCGGTGTAAAATTTATATCCATACAGGCAGTGATAACGTTGATTCCAGAATAGGTTATTGCAGTGTTGAAATATATAAATATGAATAAAGGTATAAATATTTCGACTAGAAATATCACTAAAATTGATAATCTTCTTCTTTTCTAGTTTCTCTCTTTAGTGCCTCTTAGCATAGAGGAGCATTCAGCCAGGAATTCCATTCTTCCCTATTTCTAGCTAGGTTCCTCGACTGTCGAAGGTCCTTCTCCCTCGCCCTACAGAGTCAAGGTAGTCAAGATAGGACATCCTATGGCGGCCCCTAGGTCTTCTGCCATCTGGAACATATTATATGGTCTTTAGAGGATCTCTGTGGTCGTCCATCCTGATAACATGGCCGAACCACTTTAGCTGAAGATGTTCTAGGAGCTCTTTCAGTGGGGCTATCTGCAGTTCCTGACGAAGTGAATAATAAAAATGTTGAAATCGAAGTAAGCCATGACGTCAACTAAAAGGTTCATATAAAAATTGTTGTGATCTCCATTAGCACTACATCCATCCTACTGCGGCATATAATGATTTAAAGGCTTCCCACTTATGTGATATGGCATATTTTGTGGGAGTTTACTGCATAAAAATCTATGCCTTGGTCTCTTAGCTTTTATCATTCTCTAATAATTTCTATGATGAATAGTAGAAATTGATGTAGATATGGTTGACCGTTGACATAATATGAGAAGGAGTTGATCGGGGGTGCGATCAAATAAATACTAAATTAAACAAATAGTATTATTTAATTTGTGCCGACGTTTTCGACCAACTTTGCAGGTCTTTATCAGATCTACGAAAGATACGGAACATGGTAAAATAAAATAAATGAATATAAGTAGAAATAAAATAAGAAGGAGTTGTCTGATACAGAAATAAAAAGATGATATCAGAGATATAGTGGGTGACAATGTAGTTAAAAAATCAAGTATTATATATGTAGAAGATACAAACAAAAATGGAAGATAACTATGAATAAAAATAGAAAATAAAGGAGAATATAGCATGTAAGTTAAAAGTAAACAGATTGCGATAAAAGATAAGGAATGAGTGTATAATAAACTAATAGAGATTACATTTGATATAGAAAATGAATGTAAACAAATAAAAAGATTGAAAATTGAATAAGTATTGATATAGTAAAGCTAAAATAAGAATAAGATAACATAATAATAAGATATCAGTGGGTAACAAGCTAGTGGAGTTTACATTTGATTGTAGGTAAACAGTTAAACAAATAGTATTACTTAATTTTTGCCGACGTTTCGACCCACTTTTCAGGTCTTCATCAGGGCGATATTACACTAATGTTATCCTAATCTTTCAATTTCTTTACTTCTTAACCTTTAGTCCCGTTATCTGTTTACCTACAATCAAATATAACCTCCACTAGCTTGTTATCCACTGATATCTTATTATTATGTTATCTTATTCTTATTTTAGCTTTACTATATCAATACTTATTCAATTTTCAATCTATTTATTCGTTAACATTCATTTTCTATATCAAATGTAATCTCTATTAGTTTATTATACACTCATTCCTTATCTTTTATCGCAATCTGTTTACTTTTAACTTACATGCTATATTCTCCTTTATTTTCTATTTTTATTCATAATTATTTTCCTTTTTTGTTTGTATCTTCTACATATATAATACTTGATGTTTTAACTACATTGTCACTCACTATATCTGATATCATCTTTTTATTTCTGTATCAGAGAACAACTTCTTCTTATTTTATATCTACTTATATTCATTTATTTTATTTTCACCATGTTTTGTATCTTTCGTAGCCCTGATGAAGACCAGGAAAGTGGCGGCAAAAATTAAATAATATTATTTGTTAAATTTAGTATTTATTTGACCGCACCCCCCGATCAACTCCTTCTGATATAGTAGAAGAAATTATTTTTTCAACCTGTAAAAACATTACTACTAACATTACTATACAAACAATATTAAAAACATATTTCTTTTATTTTATTTCATCTGTAACCACAGATTGAGTATCTTCTTTGATATCCAGAAAGCCAAAATACTTGCTAAATCCTTCTTTCTCTTTAACATAAGGCTTAAGGCGTTTCTTTGGAATTCGATGTGGTATTTGTCCAACCTGTTCATCATCAACAACAGCGGGCATTCGTTTGATACATATTTTCGGAGGAAATTCTTCATATTCTGATATAGTTTCTTCTAATGATGTAATATCTGATTTCTTTCCAGAAACTGTTTTAGACAATTTAGGACTGTAGACAGTCTTCGGTTTCCTTTTCATAGGTTTTAGATAACCCACAAAATATGGCTTTTTAATCCAGATAGTATTCTTACAGTTCCTAGCAGGTCCGCGGAAACCTAAAAAAACAAAATCTTATATTCTTTCGCTTGTAACTTATTATTATCTAATAATAAAAAAGAACACATTATAAGACCCAGATTCAATATGCAGTGTGTATCCGAAAAATAAAAATAAAGAGAAGTTAAAAAAAACAAAAACTAAGCTGTGTGCTTAGACGATAGAAGTAAATAGCTTCATCTCATCGTAACCTACAACTAATTTGTTTATGAAAATTTTCGGAATTGGAGCGTTTTCAATCTGGAGATCGGTAAGCTTTGTATATTTAATAAGATACCAACAACTCGTAAATACTCATTTGCTTTTCACATGAATCGTATGGTAGTTTGATCACAAAATTGAGCTACGCCGCCAACGTCCCAAATTTACGGCCCAATATTTTTGTATGCCACCTTTTTCTCGGTTTTGTGATGAAACTATCTTTCGACCCAAGTAGAAAGCAAATGAGTATTTACGAGTTTTTAGTACCTAATTAAATAGACAAAATTTGCCTACCTCCAGATTGAAACCGCTCCAATTCCAAGAGTTCTCGTAAATAAAATAGTTGTAGGTTAGATTGAAAAGATGAATGAATGAATTACATTAGATTCCTCTTTGGAGTCCCCAGGCACTCCTACATCTCCAGTTGTTACGCCGAGTTGAAGTGGCTCTATCCATCTTACCTCCTTGATTTGTTTACTCCTTGTTCTTCTGGTCATTTTTTTAATACGAGATCCCAGCCCTCAAACCTGTTTATTCCTTCTCATAGAACCGTTTAATTTAAAAAATCCTTTATCATGCGTCCTACCTTGTTTTGGGATTATCTACCTATCTCACTACGCAGATCCTCTCCCTTAACCTCATTTAAACAACTTTTATTCTTCCACCTCCTTAGCGATCAATCTTCCGATCAATCATGTAAGGATAAAATTTCATATTATTCAACTGTCACTCTCATTCGACTGTTATGTTACTGTTACTTACATATCATCAATATTGTTAATAAGAATGAGTTTATCGATATGTTTACCCATACTTAATTTATTTCGATTATATGGTTAGATAATTATTGTTGTGTTAGCTAAAATTGTTCTTATTTTTAATGATGCCAGACAATTTTCATCTTTTTGTACATTATAATTATTCTAAGGGGACTAAATGTACCAGAATAAAATTTATTTTCCTTCTTCTAAGGTTACTATGAGATGAAGTTATTTACGAAGTTCCAGGCGGATGTTAATAATTTGATAAAAAGGGATCTGTACATAATATTAATTCCCGAAACTTTTTATGGAGAATCCATTGCCACCCCCCTCCTCCTATCAGAATGGAAATTCTGAGCCTATTCCAATGCTATTCCCTATTTTATTTTAATACAAAAAGGAAAGATTTTCAATAATTGTGGGTTGATTGTTTACTGTCGTGAATAATTGAAGAGAAGGAAAAATAAATAGAAAACATTTTCACTCACCTCTCATTTGTAGAATTTCTTCTATTGTGGTCTCCCTTGCGTTCGGTCTTTTTGTACAGTATTTTTCGCTCGGTGGAGGATCGAGACTTGCCAAATAATCTTGAATTGCTTTCTGACGTCTTTCCTCTTCAAGGCGAACATCCTTTGGAGTTTGAGATTTCTTCATTTGCTCTTTATGTATTTGAATATTGTTTTCCAAAAGCTTTTCAGTTATTCGTTCCTTATCGTCTTTTATCAAACGCGCTCTCTCGTAGAGGTACTTCCATAGGGCCCGTTCGTAGGGGGTCTTGGAGCTCTTCTCCCCAATGACTGCCGCAATCTTTCCATAAATAGACGTTTTAACCAATTCCACATCAACTTCCTGCAGAAGAGCATCCCTATTCTTTTTTTTATCTCCAACTGATTCTTCTGCAATGCTTTCATAATTTCTGATGTCTAAGTAGTTTTTCCAAAGAATAACAACACTTTTCCGTTCCCTTCTCTTTTGCCTCATCAGCTCTACCTCGGAAGATTTGTTTTGAGCGGTGAGCATATTAAGCATATCTTTAATCTGTTGTACAATATATTCCTTCGTTTTTTGATCAATTTGTTCTTCTGCAAGATCTAACAGCTTCTTCTTGTACTTCTTTGGTTCCAATGAAGCGCGAGTTGTTTCTTCTTTTAATGAACTTGCTGATTTTGCTGATATAACTCTTTCTATTTCTTGACGCTGGTTTGATTTCTCCCTTTTCCTTTCTACAAGTAGGCTTGTTATCCTTTTTACCCGAGCATGAGGTTGCCCTTGGACTTTGTAATGGGGCATAGATGCACCCCATTCTTCAGGTGGCCTGGCTGCAGAATTTTCCAAACCTTTTACACCCACAATTTTCGTTATACGTAATGTATGTTTTTTTGCCGGTACCTTATATCCTGCAGGACAGTCTCTTTTTTTTTTTAATTCTTTTTCACTTTTCTTTGATGACTTTGTTGATGACTTTGATGACTTTGAAATATCCCTTTTTGGGGGCAAATCTTCTTTGGGAATAAGCTTTCTAGAATTTAACGATTTTGTAGATTTTGCAGATGTTTGTTTCGTAACTGCAGGCGGAGTTTTCACAACTTCCATGTAAGTTCTCTGTATAGTTCCTTCGTTATTGTTTTCGTTGTTCTTTACGCTCTGACGAATCGTTATTTCTTTCACGTTTATGAAAGATAAGCCAATCTTGGGTGAAATAGGCGGAGCTTTTTCTACCGGCACTTGCACTGTTGTTACAGACTTTTTATGAGTAGTGCAAGAATGAAATGGGAGTGGGTGAACATGAGGAGAAACCACTTTCTTTTTCGGTGCTGAAAAGAAGATTTTTTTTTAAAAATAATATTAGTCTGAAAAATAAGAATTGTAATTTCGTCACTATATCTCAGTAGTTCCCAACCTTTTCACTTAGAAATTGTAAGTTGTTCCAGTAAAGTATAACAAATTCCATCAAATAACCTGTACCATTCGTCGTAAACCTTTGACTTCTTGTCCTACAGTCATCAATAATACTCTACTTATCCCTGTTGAACAGATCTGCTACCTAGTACTCCACCCATAGCCTTTTAGCAAGTAACACGTGCTGTTGGCATAACTTGGGGTTTTAACCATAAAGTCAAGTATTGGATATATATGACAATAATAAGACCTAGAATACAATACGGAAGCGTGATGTGGTGGGTAGCCATAAATAAGGCAATTCATATGCGAATGTTATGTCGCGTTCAAAGCATTATTGAGGCATTCCGCATTACACCAACAAAGGCCCTCGAAATCTTATTGTTATTGACTCCGCTACACCTATAGATAATAGGTGAATGAAGAATGAAGGATAATAGACAGTGGAAATTAACGGGGATACACACCGGCCACTTAAAAGTAGCCAAGAAGGTGAGAAAAGAGTTACCTATCTTACGGTACCGCTCTCCGCCGCTTGATAAAAACTTTGCTCTAGATAGTGAGGTTAGCTACCTGTACCCTAACGTAACAGAATGGACAAGAGGTTCAGTAGAAACTCACAAGGACTACCTGCCCTGTTTTACTGATGGGTCGAGGAAACACTCAACTAGTTTAACGGGCGCAGGAATCTATATAGAGAACCTAAATATAGAATTAAGCATACCTCTAGGTAAACATGCTGCAATATTTCAGGCAGAGGTGTTTGCTATACGTTCTGTAGTCACCTGTCTAGAAGTTAATAATTACGATAATGCTGGCATCTATCAATTCGGATAGTCAGTTGGCACTACAAGCATTGGAGTCCCCCAAAGAGATCTCCACGCTGGTGCAGAAGTGTAAACAGGCTTCCGCGACACTGGTCTTCTCTAAGAGCGTGGGACTTGTGGAGCGTGGTTCCTGGTCACAAAGGAATTAGAGGCAATGAAATCGCCGATGTCCTTGCAAGGAAAGGAGCAGAATTTGCAATAGGAATATCCAAAAAACCTCAGCGGAAAGAAATCCGACTCATCAACGGAGTAATAACAGGCCACTGCAGAATTAGAAGACATTTAAAGATCTGTGGGATAGCAGATGATGTCCACTGCAATCTTCGCAGAAACGCACCAGGAACTGCCCTCTACTTTAATACAGAATGAAACCAATTTGCCACTTCTGGGAGCAGATAGAATACAAGTACGCAAAGCTACCTCCATAAAATGGCCCAACCTTTCGAATTTCATTAGAAGAACAAAAAGGTTTGAGACAGAGTTGGAGGTACAATTGACAACCATTGGTAGTATTGTCTTTGGGGTTGGTAAAAAGGACCAATAAGCCTACTTGCTGGATTACGTCCCCCCACCACTTCCACTACTAGTACCAGTAGGACTCCTTCTAAACAAACTTCAAACGTAGAATCATCATACCAGGCTAAAACGACAAGAAACTGTTAGATGCTTCTGGGTACTTTAACACTCACTAGACAAACTCTCTAAACTTTCTTTAAAGTATAAAATACTCATTACTTGACGATCTACTTGGATGCATGGAGTTGGGCTTTGTGGCTCCACTAAACCATCAAATTCCTCTCGTATCCAATCCTTACAATCCGAAATTCTTCGTAAAATCCTCAATACCCTTTACTATATCACAAATAAAAATATCCATAGTATTCTTAATGTTCCATATGTTAGTAACTTAGCCCAATTCAGTTATCTATCCTTCCATAATAAACTTCAGACCCATTCAAACCAACCTGTTTCTATCCTTGCATCCTCTTCTACTCATGTCAACCCTCCTAGGCATCTGAGGAGAAAATCGGCTCGTGGTCTTCTAATATAGAACTTGATCCAATAATATGAGCGAATAATAATATCGAATAATATAAGCGTGTAAAGTTGTAGGACATAGTAACGAAATAATCCTTAAAAGGTTCATATTTGCTGTGTCTTCGGTTGGCCGAAACGAAGGTGGGAAGATTGCGTTAAGGCTGGGTTTGGACGGCGACCAGTGGAGGGGGGTGTGCATAGAAAGCTCTTGGTGGTGTCGGCATCGAACCCTCGGATTCGCTAATTCTTTTATTATTATTTCACTGGAATCATCTCAAAGTTTTTGTAAATTGTGATACATTTTAATAATTTACATACATTATAGGCAATATTTTTTTATTATTCTGTATGTAAAAGGAGATTGATTAGTAAATAATAACATAAAAATATGGACAAAAAAAAATATTTTTTAAACTTATACTTAAAAAATATTTATGTTTTTTTCTTTGCCCAAATTTTAAGTTATTATTTACCAATCGATCCCCTTTTATATACATAATAATAAAAAAATATTGCCTATAATGTATGTGAATTATTAAAATCTATCAGAATTAACGAAAACCATGAGGTAATTCCAGTGAAATTTATTATAAAAGAATTAGTGTTCCCGCAGGTTCGATCCGATACCACCAATCGCTTTCTCCACTGGTCGCCGTCCAAATCCAGCCACGCAAGATCAGCTTTAACGCAATCTTCCCACCTTCGCTTCGGCCTTCCGAAGACACAGCAAATATTAACCTTTTTATAGATTATTTCGTTATTATGCCCAACAACTTTACAGGCTCATATTGTTCGGCATTATTATTTGCTCATATTATTGGATTAAGTTCTATATTGGAAGGATATAGACTGCGACAGGTGTCTAATATTTTTGATCTAGAACCACAAAAAGAATTGAATATAATCGGGGTTCCACTCACTGTCTACTTCCTAGCCTTAGTGACTTTTTGCAATGAACCGAGAAAATGCAAATATAAATGGTCATATTTTTTTATTTAATTGTATTTTAATTTGCTATTTTTACCGAGATCAAAAGATTGTAAGCGAAGGTTCTATTTAAGTTTGCAAGGTTATTAATTGCTAAAAAATGTTTCAATAGCTTTAAGAATAATAGTGAACACAAAGATATATTTAACAGATTAGTAGAAAAGAAAGCTATTCTTTATTTCCACTAGTTTAACGCTTAATAAAACAAAATAAAATGCTTACGTATTGGTGGTGATGGAGGTTTGGGAATCGGTTCTGGTACATCTTTTATCGAATCTATGCTTTCCTCTTCTTCCTCCTCCTCTTCTAACGTAGATTCGGTCGAGTCCGTTGATATTTCATCTGGTTCAGTTTTCTTCTTTTCGATTTCCTGTACGAATGATTCAATACAACAATTATTACTAGATTAAGAGACCATGCTTTTGAAATAACAATTCTAACATACATTGCTAGGATTTTTTCTTCTCTTGGTCATTGTAATGCTACGGATATTGGTCTTCCAGGTTGGGAGAACGAGGAGAACACTAACACTCACCCTGTACACTAAGCAGACAAAGGTCACTAACAGTATACACCTTATATCACTGTGCAGGGGTCTCCATCCCACTCAAGGTCGAAGGCCCATGAAACTCTCTCCTTCCCTCACTCTCAACATATTTTATTACTGTGCTCTTCTTAAAAATAGTGCAAGAAAGTATAATTTAAACAATTTTAGATTATATACAATTACACATTCTGTACTCTGTTCCATGCTTCTCCTTGTCTTCTGGTTTCAAACTTCTCATTCTGAAAATTCATAACCATGTCGATATGTGCCCCCCTGAAATATTCAAAAACCCGTCAAAACGTGGCCCCCTCAAAACTTTTGATGGCGCAGCTTGCTCCAAAAAAAAAAAAAAAACCTTCTGGACAGCCCTGCGAAAGTGTATGTTATTCTGAGTAAAATGAACCTTGTCTGCCGTTCCAGAGCCGCTGCTTTCAAAAATGGCGACTGATTTAAAGAATATTAGGCCAATAACTTGAGGATTGAAACGGGACATCCATTGCGAAAAATGTGAGAGAATATTTTATTTTTTTAACTTGTATATATGGGTTTAGACATGTAAAAAACAAAATTGCTAACGCGGCCCACCAAGAGAAAAAGTAAGATTTTGATACTTTTATGTTTTTTCGCATATAATTTCTAAATGATTCATCTTTTTTTTTTTTTATTTCTTTATGACATTTACAACTGTATTACATAAATACATCAAGTAAATTTGGACATAATTGATATAATGACATGAATACACTTGCTGAGTAACTACCCAATGGTAGCACTCTAATGATATGACTACATTAGGAGATCACGGGGCCATCTTCTTTTCAGACGCCTCGGAGGATTATCAGGAATTGAAGAGGAAGCAAGGTTAGAAACGAGAGGGTTGGGATGATTCTGAAGTTTATTATGGAAGGATAGGTATCTGGATTGGGCCAGATCTGAAACATAAGGAACATTAAGAAAATGATGCATCTAAGCGAAAAATGGACTCATTGATAAATTAAAGAACGTTAAATTATGTATCGAACGAGTACCCAAACTTAATAGTTTGGTTAAGTGGTGTTGAAGAAAACCACGGTCAACGAACGCTGATTTTTACCAAATTTATTAAACATAAAAATTTCTATAATGACCCTGCAACTTGGAAATGAGTTCCCTAAGGTGAAATTCCCATAGAATCAAAGTTATAGAGCATGAAATTTTTCATCCTCCGAGTACCAACAATTTTAATGTAGGTCACCTACTCTGAACAAAATTGCTTAGAAATTGCTAATTAAGGTATGTGTGATTTTCAATATTTCAACAGTATGGGTGTTTATTCTACTGAGTTATTTTTTTTTAGAGTCTGTTACATGCAGAATAAGCCTCTTTTCCACCTCTCAACAACAAAGGATTTGATAAACGATTGTTTCGAAAGATATCAAATTTAATAAAGAAATAACGAATCCCGATTCGAGATATATAATTGACCTAAAATAAAAATATTAGTAATCCGTGGACGAGAAAATTTAATCCTCTAAAACTTTGATTCTATGAGTTATTCCTCTTAGGAAACTTATTTCCAAGCTATAGGGCCATTTATAGTGATTCTTCTTAGTTTTTGACAAATTTGGTAAAAATCAGCGTTGGTTGAAATTGGTTTTCTTCCATACCAATTCACCAAATTATTAAGTTTAGGTACTCATTCGATACATAATTTAACGTTCTTTCATTTCTTAACGAGTCTATTTTTCACCTCGATGCATCGCTTAGAAGCTACAGGTGAAAATAAAAAAAAATATCGAAAAAATCTGGCTTTTTTGGCTATAAAAAGTTACCCCTTGGTTGCTAGCGTTAGCAATTTTGCTTTTTACATGTCTAAACCTAGATATTCAAGTTAAAAAAATAAAAACTTTTCCCAAATTTTTTCCAGTTTCAATCCTCAAGTTACTGGCCTTAGTATTCTTTAAATCAGGCGAAATTTTTTAAAGCAGCGGCTCTGGAATGACAGACAAGGTTCACTTTACTTGGAATAAGAAACCCTTTCGTAATTTACATTCAAAACTTCGTCTGCGATCATGTCGATTTTTGGGCCCTGGCTCCAGGCCATTCATCCAGAACACTACACAGACAGAAGTCACTAACAGTATACACCCTTGGTCTATCTTCTGAAGGAATGATTACTGTCCATGCTCCCGACTGAACCAGCAGATGAAGAAAAAGATGTCTTTTATGTCTGTAGCAACGGCTTCATACCTGCCCAAGAGCTGATATTAAGATTACTCTTGGAGACTATAATGCGCAGGTAGAAAAGGAGAAAGAGTACGTGCCCACAATTGTTGGAAATATTGTCTGGAATCACCCCCTTCCCCTGTATATATATATATACAACTTTTATTTAATCACCCTTTGAGTATTAGATTTAAACATAATTATTTAATTGTGAATAAGGTCACTTATTACTTATTCAATAAACTACTAAATGTTCATTGCTTCTGTGTTTATTCGACGCTTCGATCTCGTTTTTTTTATAAGTTAACAATTGGATCCTCTTCAAAGTTTTAAAATAGAGCTCCGATACCTCAGGCCAGGAACACACCAAGTCTCAGCACCGTTCACCAGCACATATATATACACATATAAGCAACAGTAGCTTAATATATGTGCTGGTGGACGGTGCTGAGACTCGGTGTGCTCCTGGCCTGAGTTATTGAAGCTCTATTATAAAACTTTGAGGAGGATCCCGTTGTTAACTTATATAAAAAAAAACGGATCGAAAAGTCGAATAAACACAGAAGCAATGAACATTTAGTAGTTTATTGAATAAGTAATAAGTGACCTTATTCTCAATTAAATAATTATGTATATATATATACAAACTACTATAATTACTATGAGAAGGAGTTTGGGGGGTGCGGTCAAATAAATACTAAATTAAAATATAGTAATTATTTAATTTTTGCCGACGTTTCGTCCCACTTTGCAGGTCTTCTTCAGGGCTATAAAAGATAGAATAGAATAGAATAGAAGAATCAACTTTATTCTGGGACAAAGTCCCTTAAGAATAACAATTTTGTACATAAAAATTAACATTCCATCTGGCCAAAATACATATTACAAAAAAAAAAAATAACTAAAAACTAAGTGATAGCAGAAGTATTTACATTACAGAACGTGACTAGACATCTTTTCCATGCTCCATGCTGATAAATAGAGAAAAATGCAATTTTGTTACATGATAAATGGCTATCCAACTCCTGATTGATTTGTAAGGAGGAATTGGAATAGGAGGGTTTTAAATATGGATAGGGATGCTGCATGGCGGATTTTAAGTGGGATGGAATTCCAAAAAGTAGTGGAGCGGACAATAAAGGAGTGTTGAAAGGAGGCAGATACAAAACATGTTGAAAATAAAAAATAAATATAAATAGATTATAAAATAAGAAGAAGTTGTCAGATACAGAAATAAAAAGATGATATCAGAGATATAGTGGGTGACAATGTAGTTAAAATATTAAGTATTATATATGTAGTTAATATTTTAACTACATTATCACCCACTATATCTCTGATATCATCTTTTTATTTCTGTATCTGACAACTTCTTCTTATTTTATAATCTTTTTATATTTATTTTTTATTTTCAACATGTTTTGTATCTTTTGTAGCCATGAAGACGACCTGCAAAGTGGGTCGAAACGACGGCAAAAATTAAATAATTACTATATTTTAATTTAGTATTTATTTGACTGCACCCCCAATTAACTCCTTCTCATATTATATCAACGGTCAACCATCTCTACATCATTACTATAATTACTATATATATATATATATATATATATATATATATATATATATATATATATATATATATATATATATATATCCAAACAAACAAACGATTTACCTATTCATATTCTCAATCTTTCTTGTTTTAGTGAAATTGTTTATGCCCCAAGCTTTTATCTATGAAATATTATTTCGTTTACTTTTTTGCAATAAAAACTACTTTTAAAAATTTTACAATGTTTGTTTGTTTTGTTAGCATTAATATATAAGCAAGCTGGTAAAACATATGTTCCAACCGTTATTGTTTGAAAAGGTTACATATTGTTATAAGTTGTTAGTTTGTTAATTGTTTTTAAAAACCTAATTTTGTGTTAACTTCTAATAACTTATTTTCTGCTACTGGTCCAAATAATGAAGAAAGGGCAAATGCGGATAAAACGTATTGTCAACAACAGAGAAGAAAGTTTAATATTCCACAGAAGTTTTAAAAGATTCAAAGTTAATAATCCTTCTGAAATCAGTAAAACTAATTACCGAAATTTCAAAGGTAGGAAGGAGTATACCGAAAAATTGAAATTCGAATTAATCTAGAATCACAAAAAATTGTTCAAATGAAGATGAAAAATTTCGTATTAATGCTCGTTA
The DNA here is from genome assembly GCA_928085145.1 of Nezara viridula. Lineage (NCBI taxonomy): Eukaryota > Metazoa > Arthropoda > Insecta > Hemiptera > Pentatomidae > Nezara > Nezara viridula. The sequence goes on from OV725083.1 coordinate 24,730,281, forward strand.
ACTAGAACAGGTTATTCAAAATGGCGCATGCAAGCTTTCAGGTGAGGCAAAGATTGAAAATTATTTTTTATAACTTAAGGAATAAATGAATTAGATGAAATTGTAAGCAAGTAACTTTAACATGCACACATCTGTTCGAAAGAGAATCGTTGAGACTTAAATTGGTACTAGTTCCTTTTGCTTTCCAAGATGGCGATCAGTTTTATGATCACCCATCCACAGCACGCTACTCTTGAATTCCGGAAATACCAGTAAAATTAAATAAAATTTACTAACTAAATGTAAACTTTGTTTGAGTTAGAAAAAAAAATTATTTAAAATCCACCTAATCAACGCAATGGCATTGTTTAAAAAACTATTTCATAGTAATTGTGTGAAAGAAGAAATGATTATATAAAAATATTTCATAGATATATAAAGCATATATTCAAAACTTTAAATACATTTACTATAGTTTAATAATTCTAGATGTGATTTTACATTTAAATAATTACCTATAAACTTCCGTTTATTTAGAAAAATCGTGATGTAACCTTTTAGAAAATTAAATTAATGAATAATTTGATGAATTTTTCCTTTGTGAAATCTAAACATTATCCACTTAGAAGTGTGACAACTTTTGACCTATCTATGGCAGGCAATTTTAGTAAATTCTACTATGGAAAATTACAGTTTAATAACAATGCAAAATCATTTATAGGTTGAATATAGAGATATACTTTCAAATCACTCTAGGCATATATATATATATATATATATAAACATAACTATTTAATTGGGAACAAGGTCACTTATTAATTATTTAATAAACTACTGAATGTTCATCTCCTCTATGTTTATTCACGTTTCGATCCCGGTATTTTCTTTTTATAGGTCAACGATGGGATCCTCTTCAAAGCTAAAATTTTAAAAAATAGAGCTTCGATCAGACTCAGGACACACTGACAGTCTCAGCACCGTCCACTAACACACATATTAAGCTACTGTGTAGCTTAATATATGTGCTACTGTGTAGCTTAATATATGTGCTACTGTGTAGCTTAATATATGTGCTACTGTGTAGCTTAATATATGTGCTACTGTGTAGCTTAATATATGTGCTACTGTGGTCGATTAAGGAAAAGTTCGATTAAGGAAAAGTTGAAAAAAAAATAATATATATATATATATTTATATATATATGAGTGTGTGTGTGTATGTTGCTCAAAGACTGTTACGTGGTTTACAAAAACCTATGGATTACCAAAGTTTTTACAGTCTATCATCAATATAATTAATAGGGTCTTTGTTATTTTAATGGTCTTAATGTTAGCTGTAAGCATTAAGCTATAGTTTCGTTAAAATCGCAGTTCAAAAATTGTATAATTGTTCAACATTGCCAGAAAATACTTTATATTCAAAGTAGTGAGGTAATTGAAAATTGTGTGTTGCGCGGACCAAATTTTTTTTTCTAGAAACCTTATTTCAGAACGGATGTGTCATTCATAGGAAAAAATATTTTGTTGAGAATTTCAATTTAGTTTTAATTAAGTATTTTAGGATTATGTTTTGGAGGCGAACGAGCTATAGTAAGGTGGCCAGACATCCCGCTGTTGGAGAGATAGTCCCGATTTTCGGAAACAATGTAAAAGCCAGAGAACGGAAAGACAATATACGGTTTCGGAGGTCATGTGGCTGTTTTACCAGGACATGAGTTTATAATAGAATAGAAAATAATTATATTCTGGGACGAAGTCCTTTTATAATAACAAAGAAGTACAAAATTAAAATATTATAGCTGGCCAAATAAAAACAAACATAATTTGCGATGTCTTGCCACAAACATGATTTTTGTCACAAACACTTCGTAGAAATTTAACTGAAGAAAGTTTCAATCGACAAAGAAAATATGAGCAACATTTTTGGGAATACAAAAAAAAAAAAATGTCAAGATTTCTTGCCATACAACGCAACTCGTCTGACATGTTAAAGAAATCACCTGATAGAGGTAAGGATTATCTAAGTAATACCCAGGGATGTAAACAAAGTTCAACTTCTGTAACAGTATTTACGGCAGAACTAGGCATTTGAAATATTATAAACTGAACCATGGAAAAGTTATGTAACTATAATTTACAAATACTTACTTTAAACAATATGCTGACCAGCCTTTCAGCATCGTCTTGAATTTGTCTTCGAAAACCTGGAACAAAATTAATGCTGACTTATTTTGTCATAATCTATCCTAATTATTATCGCTTAACGATCCGTGACAGAACTGTTAATGTTTCTATAGCAATAAATACGTTAGCAGGGTCATTATAGATTTTATAGGTAAATAAAATTATATAGTCCGATGTACAGACGACTTTTTATCAAATTATTAACACACATCTAAAACATCGAGAATGACTTTATCTTATCGTGATACATTTTTATCTACGAAAAATCTCATCAATGGGGCGTTTTATCATTAAATTAATTAGTTAAATGAGGTATTAAAAGTTAATGAAAACACATTTGTTGCTTTCCAACTTGGATCGTAAGATAATATGATCACATAATCGAGAAAAAATGTTATTAAAAGAAGACATGTATATGTATATATATATATATATATATATATATATATATATATATATATATATATATAATAATAAGGAATCACCTATATAATCTCTTTATTTTTACATGGTGGGTGGAGGTCAAGCCAAAAGGCTCAATACATCTGTAAGCTACCATTTTTTATCGATTCTGTGATCCAATTATCTTATGATTCAAGTGGAAAACAACAAATGAGTATTCGAGAGTTTTTAATACCTCATAAGTAGGCCCGTGCGAAATATTTGCACAGCATATTGTTATCAAATGCCATATTAATAAGAAAATAATACAATGCATTGTATCAAAATAAAAAGAAATCAAATGTTACTTTATTAATAAATATAATCGAAGAAAACAAAAATTAATTTAAATCTTCATTTTTGTTTGGAACCAACATGTTTACAAATTTCAGTAAGCTGTATCTTTGCTAAAAAATTTCCGATTCCGATGATTTTTTTTTTTCATTTGGTAGGGAATTTAGTAATCTTTTATACAAATATGGGCATAACGAGCGAAAAGTGTGTATTTTTTTAGTTATTCGCAAATAAAGTTTGTTTTCTTTCATAACTTGTTTGCCTGAATTTTCGGGGTGGTTGAACTATTTATCCCGCCTGAAGGTGAAGGAAGACTTCGAAATTGGTGGCTCAATCTTGAAATTTGGTGAAAAATTAACGATGATACGGCTTGCCGATCAAAAACACCATCGATAAATAAAATAATCTCCCCCTCTCTCGATCATAGAGACCTCAAGTCGACGAAATGAGACTTGTATTCAATGACAATACTACAATTAATGTAAGGTTGTGTGGATGCGAACCCTATGCCATGCGTTATCTCGAAAATAGTACGTTTTTGGGCTTAAAAACGTAGGATCCGATATTTCCGGAGGAACTATCAGGTTCTCGCTGTACGCATCAAAATCTTCAAGATCCGATTTGTCCCGTATCGATCTACAGACCTACCACCGTTCCAGTATTGCAGCCTAGCAAAATGTTTGTATCGACTTTATTTATTTTAGAAAGAAAAACAAAAGTGGAGAATACGATTCGCTAACCCCCAGTGAAATTCTGAATCCAACGGTACCCCATTCATGGTATTTGAGCATGACAGGAGCTTATATTTGGTACAAAACCGATTTCGAGCCTTACTGTAATAATATATGTACGGATTAGGTAGATAAAGTTTGCCGAACTTCAAATTAAAAACGCCACATCTTCGCTAATTTTCGTAAAGAAAATTCTAGGTTACAATGAAATGAAGACATTTCCGAAGTTTTAGTCTGAAGTCAATAATTGGATAAAAAGAAGGTCTGTACCGCGGAATAATATATGTTTTTTTATTTCTATATCCATAATTTTGTTCACAACTATTTAAAAACTGACTAGCAACCTTTCTACTTTTTACAATAGTTCATATTTCAACTTGTTTAAATTAATCATTTATTTTCAACAATTAATTTATATATTTTCATAAAAGTATGTGAAAAAATTAAATCTTCCTCCTGTGTTAAATTTTTTATTACTCATGTTTTTTTGCTTACATATTAAAGTTTTTGAAGCTCTGCCACATCTTCAGGGATATTATTTTTCCTATTGCTCATAAATATTGTCATATAAGCCATCTATAATTTTTATATTGTCATTTTCCTTATAGTTTTTTTATTGAATCAACAATTATCTGAGCCAGTGTATCCAAGGATAGAATGTTTCTAAATACAACAGAAGTAAAAAGTTATAAAAAAAATTAAAAAATAAAAATTTTTGGATGATTTATAATATAACATTTAGCAGTAAAAGGAAAAAGAATATCTCTGACGATGGAGCAGTACCCCGAAACGTGAAGTATGTAAGCGGAAAACTTGAGTAATAAAAGATTTACCTCAGGAGGAAGAATTTTTAAAAACCTCACATGGAAAAATAAAATTTACCTTTGATTACACAAAAACTCAATTATATATATTATAAAAAAAAGAAGAAATTAAACTACTTAACTAAACTAAGATTCGTTTACTACTGAAAATGAATAATCACAAAAAATATTTATTATGAAATTATGTTTTGATGCATGCCAATTTAAATTTAACTAAATAAAAATAACTACTGCAATTTCACTACTAATTATATATTCATTAAATACTGAACCGACTTAGCTAAAAAGCAGCTAATTGAGTATGAGCCGTGGTACAAAAAGCAACAGGCGGTTAGAATCGATATCTTGGTCCAAAGAGGTAGGATGTAGAACATGGTGTAGGCCAAGGTCAATAAAACTACCAGGTTCGCTCACTCAGAAATGCGTGGTGGGGGAACTTGAAACGTGACGTAAGGAATAGACTGTCAGACCTATCTATTGCTCTTTCATTGTGCTTTTTTTGTGTGTTTTCTTGTTTAATTTCATGAGAAGAATACTTTTCTGTGTTTTTGACGTTTGATTGAAGATAATTTCAAGAAGATAAATAAATAAATACGGCTATCAATCTAGAATAAAATGCTATGAAAATTACAAGCCAGGACTGAAACGAAAAGAACGAAATTGATATTAAGACTATTTATAAATTCTTTATTTCAAAATCTCTGTAAATAATATATAAATATAATACATAAATAGAAAAAACTAAGATTTATATTTATTTAGAGAACATTTTAGCACAATGTTTGTGTAATTTTGTTTGTAGATCTCGTGGGTATTTCTTTTAATATTATAACGATATTCTAATAACATTGTAAGGGTGAAGATCTTTGTCAGGATTTGCAGTCAAAATTTCTTTAAATCAATAATTTTTTTTTAAAAAATAAAAAAATTTTACTGCAAATTCTGATAATTTATTTTCACCTTATAATCCTAACAGTCAACTATATATCCGTCTCTAAAATAATATTATAACGAGTATTTATTTTTTATTTTTAATAACATGTTACAGAGAATTCGTTTGTTCTTATTAGTATTTCTTGTATTTCTCATAATAACATAATTATTAATAGAATTCTATAGAATGCCAGGTACAAAATGCGCAGTTTGCAACAATAATCTAATTGACACTAAGAACATGGGAAAGAAAATTTCATTTCATACTTTTCCAAAGGACGGTGGAAGAAAAGATTGGATTTTAAAATGTAAATGCAAAAATATTGTAAAAAAACAAATATTGTAAAAAAATTTACCATATTTTTCTTAGGAAACAAAATGTAAAAATTAATGAAGAAAACCTTTCTTTCAGCAACGGGTGGTATTTAATAGAATCAAATCTTTAAATACCCAATGATTTTTACAACAATTAAAGAAAACATAAAATCAAAGCCAAAAAACTTGAGAAAAATCACTACATAGGATCACTTACAACATAAAAATGTAATATTTACAAAAATTCAGGGAAAGAAAACACTTCTTTAATGTTAGATTAAATACTTTTTTCTTTTTTTTTTTTTTTTCAATATTTCTATTATGCACTGTATTTATTTGAAATATTTAAAAAGTAGTATTGTGGTACTTAGCAAAAAATCAAACGTCAACTTGTTAAATTACATTTTATTTGCTTCAGAATAAACCAAATATCGAATCAACCTTTCTCTCACCTTTCAAATTAATAAATTAATAAGTTATTTGGCAATACAGTATTGATTTGATGTAGAAAATTAAATAATAATCTCTTTTGGCTACGTCAGAGCTCAATTCCTTCCTCGCCATTTTCCCTCTGAGTGAGCGAACCTGATAGTTTTACTGACCTCGGTATAGGCTATGTTTTAGGATGATTGTCATTGGACAGGACTCTTAACGATTTTTCGTATACCTTCCAGAAAATATATAAAATAATCCTTCCTGTATAGTATGATTTATCAGAAAAAATAAATAGTTTATTTATATGATAAAATAAAACGATGAACAATACCTTTGGCCAAGCCCAAGTTCGAAGCTATGTCTTCAACAACTTTTTGTTTTCTTGTCTGCAATAAACAATTTTCATCCACACTTTGCGGAAACATTAATTACTTTTTAAATAAATATATTATACCATTTTTCTTCTTTCGGCTAAATGAGAATTCCATGTTTGTGCAGCTGTCTTAGCTAATCCTTTTTGAAATTCTCCAGCAATAGACTGTCTTTTATTGATAGTTTTAATAACCTTAAATAAGCATTTAATAATTAAAATGACATTTTTTTTTAATACTACATTTAAAGCATAATAAATAAAAAAGCGAACGCTAACATTACCATTTCCAAAAGTTTTGGATTTATCACAGATCCTTTTCTATGACCTGAAGCTGAAGACAGAAACGAGCCTGTAAAACTGTCTGATTTTCTTGCATTTTTAGAAGCAAACCATGGCGGCCCCTGAAAAATAATAATAATAAAAGGTTATACTATTATTAGAACAAGCGAACTTTAATGTTCAATTTCGCCACCCAGCGCTCCTATATGTGAGTTTCCGGATCTAAGGAACCGGGGTCCAGTAAAGCTGATTTAGATAACAAATGTTTTATTTATAAACTAGCTTTACCCGGCCACGCTCTGCTGTGGCTTAGCCAGGCAAAATGAAAAAGAAAGAAAATAGAAAGCACATATGAGTAGATTAGTAGCAAAGGACACTAAAAAGTTGGGAAACAATTTTGTCTGTAAAATGGCTTCAATTTAAATTAATTTTGATGTTTTTTTTTTCTCATGATTCAAATTGAGCATTCATAATCATCTGAGTGAATACGCCCTCATTTAAAAACATCAGAAACAGTCTGAGTTGAACTTATAAAACTAAATTAAAAAATTAATAAAATAAACGTATAATAGTATTGACCTACACAAGGAGAATCATATAAATTCTTCAAATGATAATTTCAATTACTGTTACTAATAATGTAATTACAAAATTATAAAACTTTCGATTAATCAATAAAAAATAAAAAAATGCTTGCCGACGTTCGGTAGTGAGGAAGCAAAAGGAAACGGCCTTTCTCAAAGAGAAAGCAATAAATATTTAAAATTCAATAACTCTGCAACGAACCGTCCGATTTCGATGATTTCTTTTTTATTTTGTCAGCAATCCAGAAATCTTTCATATGAAGATGAGTATTATTAAAATTGTGTACTCTTTTAGTTATCGTCAAATAAAATATTGAATTCATCGTAACATTTTTCAGCTTGTTTTCGGGAAAGTATGTTATACACATAAATTAAAAGGGTTTTAAGGGGAAGACTTTAGCCAAGTTTCGTTAAAATCCGAAAAGTCGATTTGGCGCTACAGCTTACAGCGACACATTTTTTTGCGGCTTTGAACAGAAAAACATTTACATTTTTATTTTTTTTACATATATAAAATTATCGTAAGACAGAAGTAATATGCCATAAACCTTCTCAGGAATGTACGGAACAACTTCCCAAAGTTTCATGGCGATTGGATGAATGGTTTAGTTATGCACAAAGGACAAACAGATAGACAAACAGACACATTCATTTATATATATATATATATATATATATATATATATATATATATATATATATAGATTAAAATTTGAAGTATAAAATATTGTAACCTATATGAACAAAAATGACTCCGAGTCGTTGGTTATATTTTATCAGCCCTATAAAACAAACAATATTACTCATACCGTATGAGTCATACGGTGCATTTCTGGGTCTAGCGCAGGCTTTCGCTGTAGAACAGAATCTTCCAATATCTATGCAGTTGTAAAGCAGATGTTCCCCACCGTCTTGGGCACTCTACGTCACAACCTTTTTACAGCTCACTTCTCTGCTTCCTTGAACCGTTCGCTGATCACACTGCAATCCTATCATAAAAATTTGATCCCGAAATAGCATCCTTGAACCATCAAAGGCACCTCTCCCTGATGGAGCACTGGTGTAATAAATGGCGCATTAAAGTAAATGAATGCAAATACAAACATATTACCTTTACGCTCCGATGTAATTCCTTTGAACCAGCGCACTTTAATTCCATCCAGATTCCATTCTCCGTTACATTCTGGTATCTCGGCTTTCTTTTAGACCGAATACTAACATGGAATACACATGCCAGACTTGAAAGACGAGAACTCAACCGACGATATTAGTGTTGCCCAAATGCGAGACCCAGACGAGTCTTGGTCTTGCACAAGAGTCTCGCAACAGTCTTACAGTGCTGCATTTTGTAAATAGGAGAAACCTAACTAAGCCTGAATGAAAAATTAGAGGAATTAAATGCAAAACTATATTGGTTATGCCAATTATTAACATATAGTAACTAAGATTGTCGAGTATTAGTAACTATTTTGCCTTAATTTTTTATTAAAAACATCGATTTTTTTACCAGTCCTGGTCTTGGTCTTGCAACGGTTAGGCGGCCTTGGTCAAGACCAAAGTGCAAGACAAGTGCAAAGTGCAAGACCAAGACCGATTTTGGGCAACACTAGACGATATGGCTAGGTATTTTGATTACTGAATAGAAAATCTCAACTTGACAAGACAATCCTAAAAACCTATTTTGGACCTACGCATCCAATCCAATCCATCGCAGTCAAAAGTCTTTCGAACGATTGTTGCACTTCATTCTATGTAACTAACAAAACTCTACACCATAGCCTTAATATCCCATTGGTCCTAAACCTTATCCCAGAACAATTCTCTAAATATTATAAGAACCTTACATATCATCCAAATCCCCTTGCACAATCCCTAACTAGCTCCACCCATCCCTACAATCCTCGTCGAAGTTTGAAGCAACAGTGGCTCGGCGTTCTCTTGAGTGAATGAATTTTGTATACATTATATAAAGATATGCTTGTATTTAAGTTGTGGTTTTGATTAGTTTAAGTTTCATTTTGTTTATATATATATATATATATATATATATATATATATATATTTACTTTTACTTTCACTTACCTACATGTGAAATATATAGTAAGGAGAAGTATTGCGATCATGAAAATTTTTGAATCTGAGTTTTCAACGGATATACATGTTCTGAGGTTTCTTGATTCCTAATAACCAAATCCCGCAAAATGGTCTGTGTGTATGTATATATGTGAACAGTCTAGCTCAAAAATGAAAAGTCTTGTATATATCACCGCAACTTTTTCTTTAAAATCAACTAACCGAAAGTGGCACTTTAAATAATCAATTCAACACATTTTTACGAGTTTCTCAAAAATGGCTCTAAAGATTTTGATTAAACTCACTAGGTCGACGTATTATTTAGTGGTTTTTAATTTAAGGTAGCTTATATCATCATGTATGCAACTTTACAAGGCTTAAATATCGATTTTTTCAAAATGTCTTTCTTTAAAATACATTCAGTTTTTTTTATTTGGAATAATTATCCACTTCACATTAATCTCTTATGTAAAAAATAGTTAAATATAAAATATGAAAATCAATTTATAATTAACTAAAGGAGAAAGAAGAGATCGTAACAGAGAATAGTTATAAAGAAGGAACCAAAGGGATACGAGCGCACCCGAACTGTCCCGAAGATTAGAACAGACTTCCATAGTAACATGAGCTTAATAATATGGACTCCGTCAATATTATGTATATATACACATATATATATACATATGCGGTTTTCATAGTTTCTATAGTTGGTATTATTTAATATTTGATTGTATAGATTACAGCCATATGAAAATTAAAATTTACGTACATACCGATACTTAAACAAATTAAAATACACAGAATAAAATATAAATAAATATAGATGCTTTCTTTATCAGGGACACTCTTGTCGGACTAAAAAAATTTCGTGACACTTAATTTACTATAACCAAATAAATGATTGAAATATGTAAACGGAAAAGGGAATGACTAGTCTCAAACAAATAAAGTATAATACATTAGAAGGCTATGAAAAATTTTTTATTAATAGTAATTAATTATTTTAAATCATGTTTCTTACCTTCTATAACTTTTAAAGTCACTTCCCTTTTTCTTAAAATAGTTATTTCTGCTAAGAAGAGGGTGGTAAGTGAAAGTTGTATGTATGATGCGCGCGCACCAGATTTTTTATTTTTATTTTACATACAGTGTGAATTGACTCCTGTATTAGAATAGAATAGAAAAATAATTTTATTCTGGGACAAAGTCCCTTCAGAATAACAAAAAAGTACAGAAATTAAAATTTTATATCTAGCCAGATAAAAACAAACATAAAAAGTTAAGAAAAAGATAAATCAGTAAAAAAAAAGAAAAAAAATTCGTTATACATACTATATACAAAATAAAATAAAAACATCTATATACAAAACTCTTGAAACCATACTAAGATACTTAAAACTATGCACAATGTTAAAATATAAATAAACCCTTTTAGAAAAAATAAAAAATACAGAAAAAATATATGTAAATTCTTCTTCTCAGTAAAATCTGTGTTTATGTTGGAAAAAAAAAAAAAAAGAAAAAAGAAAGTCGAATCTATAATAAGTATTTAGGTTATGAGCTATATGTGAATATGTTATTATAAATAATATGTAATTTTACATAAAAGGTTAGCTGATTTTTGGGACAGGAATTGGAATAGGAGGGTTTTGAATGTAGATAAGGATGAAGAATGTCGAATTTTGATAGGAAGGGAATTCCAGAAACTAACTGAACGAGCAATAAAGGAATTTTGGAACGAGGCAGATTTGTGAGAAGGAATGTAAAGGTCGGAAGGTCGAGATCATGTGGAGAGGGAGTGGAATGAGGACTTGAATTAGAGAAGGTTGTAGGCGTAGGAAGGACGATGATTGTTGATGATTTGATTGAGGAATGTACCTAGGAAATATTGTCTTCAAATGGAGGGGAAGAGCCACTCTAACTCACTGTAGTGGTGAGAGACATTATTATTATTATCGCAAATCCATTAGACAATAAAAATCTGTTCTAAGAGACAGAATGTGATATTATTCAATACATAATGTAAATCTCTAGTGTTAAAAAAAAAAAATATTTTAATGAATTTTTCTTTATTTTTTTCTCAATATTTCTGATAATTTTTTATATGTGATAATTATATTTTTTATTATAACTCATAGGCCCGTGCGAAAAATTCGCACAGTATATTGTTCAGTGATTAAATGACAAATTAATAAGAAAATAAAATGATGCAACGTAACGTAAGACAGAAAAATCAATTGTTACTTTCTCGCTAAATAAAATCGAAAAAGAAATAAAATCAATTTAAAATTGCATTAATGTTTGGAACCAACATGTTTACAAAATTCAATGAGCCGAATTTTCGCTAATAATTATCCGATTTCAAAGATTCTTTTTTCATTTTGTAGGGCATTTAGTAATCAGCAAATTATTATAATTAGTAGTAAGAGAAAATGTTGAGTTATTCGCAAATAAATTATCGTTTATTTCATTTTTTTTTTGCCTGAATTTTCGGGGGACTATTTTTCCCGCCTGAAGGAGAAGGAAACCTTCAAAATTGGTGGCTCAATCTTGGAATTTAATGAAGAATTAACGATAATATGGCTTACTGACAATATAAACTACCGGCTTGATGAACAATATAAACTCCTTCTCTCTCGATCATAGAGGCCTCAAGTCGACGAAATGAGACATGTCTTCAATGATTGTACTATAATTAACGTAAGGTTGTGTGGATGTGAACCCTTTGCCTTGCGTTATCTCGAGAATAGTACGTTTTTGGACTTAAGAACGCGAGTCTTGTTATACGCTTTAAAATGTTCAAAGCCCAATTTTTCTCACATCGATCTACTGACTTACTACCATTAAGTCTAGCTAAATATTTGCATCGAATTTTTAGAGAGAAAAACAAAAGCGGAGAATACGATTTGCTAACTCAATATGAAATTCGGAGTCCAACGGTCCCCCATTCATGGTATTTGAGCATGACAGGAGCTTATATTTGTTACAAAACCGATTTCGAGCCTTGATGTAATAATATATGTGGCGGATGTTTCTCTTAGTCGGTGTTATTACTTCTCAAAATACTTTAAATATTTATATCTATTTTACTCTTTATCTATATTTATTTCTGTTTAGAGGGGACAGGCCGAATGGGCTAACGCGTGTGCACAGCACCGCGAGTTGCCCGGCAACCCGGTGACCGATGATGAGACTAAAAAAGTACGTCCGTAAGTACGTCCCGGTGCTGGAGATGATTTTTAATTCCCCGCCCTCACCCTCCGGCCCGAAAAAATCCCGTATAGCCTAAAAGGCGAGGTAGGCAACAACAAGAAAACATGAACATAAACTTAAGATTTACGTTGCCAATCGCTTAGTACAGATTTTGGAAGTAACAGAGCCAGTTGTTGGCACTATATTTCTACAAAACAGAATCCAGCCGATGTTTATCGAGGCCTCGTACCACCCCAGATACTTTTCCATGAGTTTTGTTGGAACGGCCCGGCATTTATTTCGTTACCTCCTTCTGACTGGTCTGTTTACCATATTGAACCTCCATCCGTTCTTCTGCCTTAAGTAAAAACAATATCTCTTTTAGCGGGCGAAAAACTTAACGATTTTGCTTTAATTTTAAAATTATTAAATGTTGGCAAAATCGGGAGCAAGATGTTTTGGCTGCTGGAACCTTGACTGCTGACAATCTTAAGAATTCTTTGATAATTTATGTCAGACTCGTTCAGAGGAAATTCTTCACTGAATTAATTGATTATCTTGAAGGTGGCAAACCATATAAGGGTTCCTTATACAGGCTCACACAATTTTTGGATAAGAATGGAGCTCTCAGGATGGGAGGTAAAGTAAGCACCCACTGCTGATACCTAAAGACTCTCATTTAGTAGTCCTTTTGTATGACCATTATTACCATAGGCATTCCTTGCATGGCGGGCTCCTGTTGGTCCAGTCACTCATTCATCGCCAATTTTGAATCCTTCCTCTAAGAAGACTCGTTAAATGTGTTACGTGCCACAACAATTATGCAAAACCACATGCTCCAAAAATGAGTGACTTCCGTTCCTTTCAGCAAGTTGTAATAGACTATGGCGGCCCCTTCATTTTAAAGATTTCCAGTAAGCGCAATGCTCCTAAATCGGAAGGTCGGTTAGCTCTCTTTGTGCGCACGTCCACCAAGGCCGTCCATCTAGAATTTGTAACGGACCTATCCACTCCTTCATTTATTGCCACACTAGATAGATTTATTGCCAGACGTGGTTTGTTTTGGCATATTTATAGTGATTACGGAACAAATTTCGTTGGAGTATCCAAGAAGTTGAAGGAGCTTTATCAATTTGTTAAGGGCCAGAGGGAACCCATTTTTAATAACCATTTAAGTCGGACGGGTATAAAGTGGATCTTTACTCCTATAGTATCTCCTCATTTCGGTGGTATTTGGGAGGCAGCTATTAAATCCGCTAAGAGGAACACCTTCTTGCCGTTCTCCAGGATCATGTGAGGAATTTTTATACTCTTCTGGTACGAGTTGAAGCCCTTCTCAATTCCCGTCCTATCTGTAATATTAGCCGTCAGCCTTCGGATAACCTGGATTACCTCACCCCCGCACATTTTCTTGTAGGTCAAACCCTCCTAGCCAGACCAGAACAAGAAGACGCACTTGTGTTTTCTTTGACAAGCCGTTGGGAGATGATTTCCAAGACTTTTCGTAATTTTTGGAAGAGATGGTATAATGAGCACCTTCACAATCCGAGGCACCAGATTTGTTTGTTGATGTTTTTAGTAAATTTCAAAGAGTGTATATCTTCCGCCGGATCCAGCAGGTTGTTTCTACACTTAGCCTAAATCGTAGTACATTGATTCTGAATTTCATGGATTTAGGACTGATTTTAGTAACGCCCAAAAACACTACAATAAAAAACTACACAACCGAATCCATCACTCATCCACATTTAGTTGGCAGTGAGAAAATGCGAAATGACTTCCCCTCAACACTTGAAATTGCCACGGTGACAGCTTTAACTATAAATCACGTGTTCATTTAAATTACCGTTTGTGAATATTTATTGAAAACAATTTCAATGAAAACAAGAAATAAATAACTTTTTTTTTTTTAAATTATTTAATTTAATAATTTAATTTAAATTTAATTTAATTATTAATTTCATTTTTCTAAAAATGTGAAAACTTTCTATAGAAAAACATTCTAAAACAAACAAGAATTAATAAATAAATATTAATTCGTATATTTATTTTCGAAAAAAATAGTGTTATGAGAAATTTTATCTACATACATACTTTTTATTTATAAATATGGATTTTTTGTAATTGCTTTGTTCTTTTTACAACAGATTTATACACTACTTCAGTTTTAAAATCAGATGAGCGATGTGTCCATATTAGGATTCCTAGATGACTCCTGCATTGACTAAACTACGACTTACACGGTGATTGGCAACACACATTACCATGGTAACATTTGTTATTAATTTACATATGATATATAACACTCTTGCCACTCCTACAGACCCATGTTAATTGTAGAGCTGCAATGGGATACATATTCTAACTAGATTTCTATGAATGAGAGAAGGCTATCTTCGTTCATTCTTTATTTCGAAAATTTTCTTCTCCCTCAGGTAGGAATAATAGTCATATTAACAATAAATTTCTGAGGAAAAATTTATAAACGAAAACAAACTTTATTTGCGAATAACTCAATAAGTATACATTTTATTTTTTAATACACCAACGATAATTGAAAAGATTACTTAATTCCCAACAAAATTTTAAAAAAATTACCGAAATCGGATCATTATTAGCAAAGATAAAGCATATTTTAATTTGTGAACACGTTGGTTTAAAACATACATGAAATTTTAAATTAACTAGGGGGCAACCGAGTGTCTGCCCACGAGCGGATCTACGGCAGGCTAAAATGTAATCATGTTTTAAGAAAAAAAAATCTCTAAAAGTATTATTGTTCGTCTAATTAATAGGACTTCTCCACTCAAGTCATGAGTGTCTGTGGCTGTAGCGCTCTTACTCATCCTCCGCTGGTTTAAAATACCAGTGAAGTGGCTGAGGGAGAAGCGTAGGGATCTCCTAAGCCTCCCTTTTCCCTCCACATGTGGAGGGGACAGGATTGGTTCGGAGATCACCTGGCAAATTGTAAATAATGTATATACGTATGTTTTATATAAGGTGTTTGTTTTACTTTTATTTCTATTTTTATTTACTTATGTGTATATACATATATATATTTTTTTTCTTTACTCTTTTGTTCTTTTTTCTTATTCTTTTGTTATTACTTTATTTATTTATATTTTTGTATATACGGTATGAATGCAATCTCTGAACTCTATTATAAGTGTCCTTAAACTGTGACAAATTGTAATATTTCTGAATAAAGTGTTTAATAAATTTTAAAAAATTAATAGGACTTAAATAATCACTTATAGACTATTTCATATAGTTAAGTTAGTTTTTTTCTTTCTTCCGAAATAGTTATCCTAATATATTTAAAAAAAAAAATCTTTCGGGCTGAACCCCCCCCTTCAAAATTAAATCCTGGATCCGTAAATGTGTCTGCCTAACGGCGAATTATACAACTGTTCATTTAATTGCACTAGTCGTTGCTCAAATTGTATAACTTTAATTGACATTAATTCTGTAGTTCAGATTGTATTATATTTTATCTACATAAAATAAACTGAATGACAAATAACAGTTCAGACAAATTTTTAATTTATTTAAAAATCTATATTATACCATCGCGCCTTATTTACAATTTGTAACCATAACATATATTCAATTTGTTCAGCTTCATACAAGCCCAACAATAATTAGAGTCTTTTATTTCATTGTACTTTATATTGAGCTTCCTTTTCTATTAAATAATAATTATAATTATAACAAAATATAATATAAATAATACTATATATAATTAGTAATATATTATATTCAAGAGGAAATATCTAGATCGAAAAATAACTGCTATCGCCAAGGTAAAATCAAACTACCACCTCCAGATGAAAATACCATTTCCCGTACAAATTTTTAGTCTAAAATCTTTATTTATGGACGCGAGCAAGGCGTTTCTTGGGGTTCAAAGAGTTTCAACTGTAGTGGGACTAGTGGTGAATGAAGAAAAAAACAAATATATGCTCGCAGGATCTCAAATACTCGCTAGATAAAGATCGTAAACAAGACATTTGAGAGGGTTGAAGAGGTCGTTTACCAAAGCTCCCAGGAGAATAATAACGAAGATCCAAAGCGAAAGATACAGAGTAGACTCTTGGCGACCAATAAATGCTACTTTGGTCTTCACAAGCATTTAAAAATAGAGCCATATCCCTTCCAACAAAGATAAGCGTATACACTGACAGTCAAAAAATTCCACCCACTTCATATTTTCATCTAAAAATATTTCTGCTTTGGGTTGGTCTATTGTGTTTAATGAATAAATAGGTAGACTTTTTTTTTGTTTTCAATTAGGAATGTTAATATAGAGGACAATAACCCTTAATCCTTAATTCAATGAAATGATTCTAGATTCCAATGTTTACTTTCTATGGAATCAAAATGTTTATTCAGTATCATTAGTTCAGTGCCGTTTCTTGCAGCACATTTCTTAGTCTCCGGCTTTTAATTTTTTCAATATTAAGTTTAAAAATGCCTCTTAGTGCTGAGGATGTTGCGCGTGGTATGGCACTTATTGATGATGGACGTTCCATTGGATATGCAGCTAATGCCATCGGAGTTCCATATGAAACTTTACGAGAGTTTTCGGGAAACTGGTTCTTACAATAGAAGGCCCGGTTCTGGACGGCCTAGGGTAACAGAATCACGGGATGACCGGTTTTTGACTTTGAGAATTTTACGAAACCGGCATCTTACCGTTGTTCAAGCGATTCATCAGCTCGAAGAAGTTCGAGGTGTGCAAATTTCTGAACGTACCGCTCGGAGAAGATTAAATGAGTATGTATTAATGGCTTTTCGTCCAGTAAGAGGAACAGAGTTGACCAGAACTCACAGAGTAACACGGCTGGCTTTTGTTCGAGAACACAATCATTGGACTATGGACAAATGGAGTGCTGTACGTTTTACAGATGAGTCAAGATTCGCTCTTAGTTCTCCAGACGGGCGTGAAAGGGTGTGGAGAAGAAGAAACGAAAGATATGCAGCCTGTAATTTTTTCCAGAGCCAACCTTTCCAACGTGGTTCCTAAATGGTGTGGGCTGGGATTTCAATGGAGCGCCGCACAGAATTGGTTGTTATTCGTGGAGGGTCTTTGACGGCCATTCGGTATGTAGATGAGATTTTGGAACCTCATTTGTTGCCTATCCTCAATGAAATCGGCGATCGTTCCATTTTAATGCACGCCCACATGTCGCCCGCATAGTGCAGACTTTCGTTCAACAGAACAATATTGAGGTTTTAGCCTGGCCAGCACGTTCTCCAGATTTGAATCCCATTGCGCATTTATGGGATAACCTCGGAAGACGAATAAGAGCGCGTACAACACTTCCTGATACACTGCAGGACCTTGAAAGGGCTCTTCGGGAGGAATGGGCTATGCTCCAGCAAAGGGACATTTGCCGACTGGTGGAAAGTGGTATAATGGTATAAATAATGGTTCGTTTTTCAATTTTTTTTCTCAAATCTTTCTTACCCAATCACATTTTGATTATTAAAGGTAAAAAAGATTATAAAATTCCATAAATACTAAGTATTATCTACAAGTACCATTTATTACATACAAATACAATTTTTTTTACAAGTGGGGGAAATATTTTTAGATGAAAACATGAAAAAATCAAGTAGGTGGAATTTTTCGCCTGTCAGTGTATAAGAATCTGATCCGAACATGTGGCAACCTAAGTCTCAGAATGTTGGACGCTAACTAGAGCACAATCTTCTCCTTGAACGATATATTTTGCTTAAAATATTTGGTCCCATGAATAGTAAAGAACTGTGGAGGCTATGAACCAACCTAGAATTAGTGGAGCTCTGTAAAAATCGTAATATTATAAAAGTTATTAAAGTTGATCGCCTCAGGTGGGCTGGTCATATTGCAAAGAAGACACTAGGCCAGATACTCCGTAGAGATATTGGATGGAAAGATCTATGCCACCAGAAGAGTAGGAAACTCGGTTGTGATGGATGAATGGTAACAGACAATCCATCCTGGGCACTAGCGGATCCAGGATTTAATTTTGGGGGGGCTTCAGACCGAAAGATTTTTTTTTTCATATACATATAACGATACTTAATTTGAAAAAAAAAAGAAAGAAATTAACTACCTATATGAAATGGTGTTTAAGTGATTCTTGAAGTCCTATTAAATGTAATTAAACGAGCAAGAATACTTTAAAAGATAGTTTTTAATATTTTTTCTGTAAAACATGATTATATTTTACCATTTTGGGGGAGGGGGCTTCAGCCCGAAAGCCCCCCCCCCCGGTAGATTCGCCTGTGATCCTGGGCATCCTTCATTGGAGGCAGTTTCAACCAACAGAGATGACTGGCGGACCAAATTGCAAGATGTCTTCACTGCAAGAATTGTAAGAGAAAGAAGAACTTAGCGGCTGTAGGTTTGAAACTTCAACAAGATGCCATTGTTGAGTTGATAATTTAGGACAGTTCTATCTGTACATGTTGTTTTTTAAGGATAACACCGAGTTCATATATCTCGGTTTTGGATATAAGCGCCATTGAGGAACCTTGCGCTGGAATGCAAAGAGATTAAGGGTGTTCATGCATAAGCATATTCGGTTAAAAAAAGTACCTGGTGTGTCCTAAAAGTCCTAAAATCTTTACATATTTTCATGAAGAAACAAAAAAGAATTTGACTAGATACATTTACATTTACATACATTCATAATAACAGGATATGAAACCGTAATCTTACATTGGAAATTGAATCGCTGTAACTTCGTTAATAGTTGTCCAAAATGAACGATTTTTATATGGCTTTGTAGGGAATTTCATTACCTTTCAAACGACGGACTAAACGGTATATTTTTATACGAAAATTAAAAGAACAATGATTAGAACATAATAGGAAAATTTCATCAAAATCGTTAGAGCCGTTTTTGCGCTACAGCCTATAGAAAAACATGTTTTTCATTTATTGCGCGCAAGCTATTGAGCATGGAGCACCGAATTTCTGTCACATGCATCAGGAGTCATCACCCTACAAAATAAAAAAAGAAGCCACAAAATCGGTTCAGTAGTTTCCGAGAAAATCTTGGCACAGACAGACAGACCAATGGCTAAAAATGTGTTTTTCGGACTCAGGGGGCTCTGAAACGTATAAAACCGCATGTCGGAAATTTGACCCGATTGCAATACTTTCCTTACCTAGTATAGGTAGGAGAGTAAAAATAATAATACAGCAATATTCGGATTCACCTATACTATCCTATTATAACCTATAGATTAATCCTATTATAACCTATTAACATATGATCTATTATTATTTACATCACAGAAGGAACTTTGTATGAGCTGGAGTATATAAATTTAAGAAAGGGGATTAAGAAATTCAACCATTATTGATAATTATATAAAATAGCCTAAAATTAATTACAAATAGGGCGAAATCTGTCTATAATCAAACATTATGAACATAGGGAAAAATGAACTTATTAATTGAAAGTTAAATAAATAATACATACCAGCCAATACATGGTCTGTTGGATTAATATTATTCACCACAACAAATACAATAATGTTTTAAACAATAAAAATGTTTTTAGAGAGAAAATTATAATATTTTTTTAACATGTGGTTACACTTAGTAATTGTAGTAGATTTTAATTCATTGTTCCCCAAGTTTTTTGGGGTGATTTAAAGTAAGGGTGAATTTAACCCTAACGCTCTCGAATTCGCTAATGCTAGCGATTTTACAAGTTTAAAAGAAGATCTATGCAATCATAGATGATAACAAAACAAACCCTGGAATTTATTATGTCATCTTGCTCAATTCCATGTATAAAAATATTTGAAAGGAGTAAATGGGCTAAACTAGTAATCAATGTTGTAAGGTTAAGATTGAAGTACTGATGGAGGAACTGAACAATTTTCGGAAACCAAAACTTTAATCAAGAGACACAGAGAGATTGAGGTAAAAGTGGTAGGGAGACCATGATTTCCATTTTGGTGAAAAAGTTCAAATTCCATGATTGGGAGGAGAAAAAAAGGAAACAATTTTTATTAATCAAAGCCTAATCTGAGAACAGTTTAATCATTTTTTTAATTTTATAATTAACATAAAACGGGTAGTTACACATATTATTTTGTATAAATTTGGATGGAAGGGATTTTTAAGTTCACTCCGAGGGAAAATCTGACTGACAGAAAGGAAAATTAAAAAAAAATATTGTGAAAACGCTGGGGGAGACTAAACTTTACAATTAGGTAGATTAGTTTACCTAATACCCATTGTAAATTCCTAGTTTTCATTTAAAATAGTGGTACTAGTTTGCTTTCACTACTCTGATGACTCATACAGCTTCACGCTATCGGTAAGGTTTATATGACTTAATAATAAGAATGCATTATAAGCAGGGAAGCAGCAGATGCTCTCCTGTTTGGCATATACCCTGCCTTCGGTACTACTATTTCTTGGACCGGCCATTAAAAATACCGAGTTACCTCTATAAAGTAGAAGACTATAAAAAAGGAGTTGCCTCTACGCTTTTATCTTTAGCCCCTTCTTCATTGGTTTTCAATGAACTGCTGGTTGTTAGCAGAGATGGTTCCCAGCTGCGGCTTATGTCGACAATCTGGCCGGAGTAGTGCAGCCGGATGGAAACCTGAAGCTGAAAGTTAAAGAGCAGGGTCATACCTCTCGACTTTCTGTTACGACAAGACTACTTCTGTCATATTATGTACCAAAGAATCTCTGCATGATAATAGAAGATGATTCAAGAAGATGGAAGATGATCCTCCTGAAGAATAGAGTAGACGAATGAACATTGCAATAGGTGGTTGTTGAACATGGTAAAAAACGCAAGCTTGAGGAAGTACTCTCCCTCCATCAGATCAAGACTAGAAGCGACAGATCCTCCCAGATTACTTGATCTGACAGATTATTATGAATGAAAATGAAAATATATTTATATATATATATATATATATATATATATATATATATATATATATATATATATATATATAAATAATAAATATATATATTCATACATGAATGTGGGTTTCCATCCATTCCCTAGGTCGTGGTGGTCCCGCAGACCGCTGAGCATATTATATTAGCCTGTACCACCTTTAATAAGGCACAGAAGACCAAGCTTCTGAGAGAGACAAAGCTTTAGGTTTTGAAACAGAGCGATCTTTCTTAACTAATTACCAAGGAGAAATACCTTTTTTATTATCCCCCTAACCTGGCCATTTCGGGCATACGTGTCAAGTTTACCTTAATACAAGACCAGACTACTCACTCATTCATACTTAGCGTTGATAATTAAATTTTAGCAACTCCTGTAGTAATGTGTATAAATGGGCCCAGTAATTGCTCAAGTATTAGTCGTTAGATTAGTTTATTTCTTCATACAAAAAGTAGTCATTATTTTCCTATATTTCATTGTTATACTATAGTTTATTTAAGATTATATATAAATTTATTATATTTATTTAAGCTTTTCTGTTTGATGATAAAATAAAAAAGTTTTGTTTCACTGTGATGCAATGATTACATACCTTTATTGAAGTGAAAACTTTTTTAGGTGCATTATGCACTTTTTTCGTGGAGAGTGAATTCGATTGATCCGTCATATTTTAAAGCTCTGGTAAAGCCGGCTATAGTAAACTAATTGAAATGTTTCTACATGTGGTTTAAAATATCTCAGAAACTCGAAATGGGGTCTGCATACTGTATGCAAGGACACTGTTCAGTATTTTATCCTCTCTGTAATATGCTATAATTCAAAATTGGATCTTAATGGGACGCCGTGTTAGGGAGGTGAAAAGGAAAAAATAGTGTCAAAAACCAAATGATAACGAGGATAGTTGAATTATGGATTAAAATATTTCAGATACTAAAAATCAGACCTGTATACTGTACGAGAGGGAAATGTTCAGCATTTTGTCTTCTTTGTAATGAGCTATTATTCAAAATTGTATCTTAACCCAACACCGTGTTAGAGAGTAGGAGAGGGAAAAATATTGTGCCCAAAACCAAATGAGCTTATGCTAATATATAGTACAACTGATAATATTATTACAACATTGAAATTATCTATATTTTATGCAATAGAACTTTGTTATTATCTTTAAAAATGCTTTATTAAACTAATTAACCCTAACTAGAATACATGGATTAGTAAATTTATATAAAAGTGGAGCTCCACTTAGTCCTATCATCAGTAACTTCAATGGGGAAATATTACAATAGATGTAAAATATATAGATAGTAACAATGATGTAAAAAACTCAATGGAGGTAGATCAAGTGCTTGAAATAAATAAATAAAATAGATAATAGGTAAATATTGTTTGGTCCGTTTTGATGCAGAAAATTTATTTACCAATATCAACTGGTAAGATGTAATCAAAATAATTGAAAAATACTGGGATACGATAGAACCTCATACCCAAATTAAAGGGTTTTATGGAAGATATAGATTAAAATATCTCAGGCAGCGAAACGTTCAACATTTCATCCTCTTTATAATGAGCTATTATTTATAATTTATATTTCATATTATTAATCTCGTCTTGTTGCTGTTTTCACTTCTGCCGAGTGGCCTAAAGCACAAACCTTAGTTTTTTTTTTATTACTTAATTTCATTTCTTTTATTTTAATTTATTTAATTAAATACATGCTCCACCAGGCAACACATTTTCTTGCTATATACTTCCTATATGTATAGGTAAATGAAAGGAAAAATTAAAAGAAGCTTTTAGCTATTTAAAAAAAAAATTTAAGTTGATTTTTCTCAAATGTGTGTGAATTATTTTAAAGATTTTATTACAGTTCAACATAAGATGCATTCCAGATAAATATTTTCTCAACAACTTTTAATTTCATCAGGAAATATTTTTATAAAAAGAAAGGTATAATGTTTAAAAAACAATGTTAATACAAGTAGCATACTAACCCTCTTATAAGCCATGATATATTAGACAAAATAAGAAAAACCTCTTCTAATCAACTATAAAATATTCTCTTCAAATAGGAACTAACACTTTAAAAGGTTGAAATCTAATAACAAAATTACATACTATGTCACTTATTTATTTGTGTATAAAGCATAGAGAAAAAAAATTAAAATTTCAACACAGCTGTCCACATGACAAATGTTTTGTTTCTAAATAGAGGAAAATTATTTCCTAGGAGAGAAGGATATCACATAATTTTTTTTTTTTTCATTTTAATTTAAATTTATTTCTAGCTTTCCCACCAACCTTTCTTGATTTGAGTATTTGCACTAAGCTCTTAAATAATTCTTTTTATTAACAGGAAACATGAATATGTTCTCTTACAAATAATATACAAAGAAAACGAAAAAAAAAAAAATAAAAGAAGAAAATCTGAACAGTGATATAATGTCATTAACAACCGAGGTCATATCCTAATTAAATAACAATAAATATATTTAGATATAACATTTTAAGAATGAGTTACGGTCCTGCTTGGAAAGGAACGCAAATATTTAAGAATATCAATAATAAAGGTACAAAAACATAATTAAAACATCTGATAATATAATAATATAATCCAAACATTAACAAAGCCATTTAGTGCTAGGACATTAAAGGTCCTGTTTCTGTTACAATGTTTCACCATTTATGCGTGAAGAAGTGTTTATACCTAGATAAAATATCGAGAACCTTAATTACAATTTATTCTTAACACTTTGCATTTTATAATTTAAATTAGCGTATATCTAAACATTCACATACAATTCAGATATATATATTTATGTAATATATAAAATCTATCAATAAAAAGGGTAGCCCAAACATAAATAGCAGTCGTACAAAAAACTTTGCGATTTACTACATAATATAAAAAATTTCCTATTAAAAAAAAAAATGTACTCCGAATCGAGAACATTTCTTAAGAATTTTAAAGATAAAAACCAATAAAAAATTAAATAAAGAATAATTATGCCCCGCATGTACACTAAAATCAGGGATAGAAATTTAATTACAATTATTCTGCTGTCTGAAGGTAAGCATATGGAGAAGGATCTTGCGGGTTTTTAGAGACAAGAGGGATTCTTCCTAGAACATTCCCTCAATTTTTTTTTTGGTTGTTTTTTAATTTTTTTTTGTTTTAAGTGCTTCTTTTTTTCAGCCTTTTACTGATCTTTAGGCTTTTCTTCCTTCTTTCCTGAAGGAATAGCTGCTTTCATCCTGAAAGATCAAAATAGCAAGTAAATAAAGATAGAAACAGATATGTACAAAATAATAATAAAAAATTCATAATGGATTTAATAAAAAACCTGAAGCAAAACATTACATTTCCATTTTGAAAGTAATTCATAAAAAAAGAGTCTCCCAATTTACAGGCCATGAAAGTTTCTTTGATTACATTTTTAAATTATTTACAAAATATGAAATTTAGTTAATCACACTAACTTAGATTGCATAATATTTTTATCTCAGAAAGCTCATTTCACAACTGAAGTATCTCTTATAGAAATATCTATAATTTTTTACGAGCGGTGTTAAAAATCATCGTTAGCTGACCAAGGATTCATTTTATTAAATTTTAATTATTAGATTGTGGTAGTAATTTGATATAAAATTAAACACTCATTAATTTCTTAAAGAGCAATTCCGTCTTAGATGCATCGTAAAGAAGTTATACGTGAAAAAAAGCTAAAAAGTTCTTAAGAGTTAGGTTTTTTGGATGTCAATATTTCTCCTGAGGAGAAGCAGAAATACAAATATCAAGAAGAAGCTCTGATAAGAGAAGCACAACAATTGGACCCATAAATAAATGCAGAAAAAACAAAATATATGATAATAAGCCGAAAATTCCACCTACAGGATCTGCGTACAAGGAAAATCGTTCCTGAGAGTAGAAAAATTCAAATACTTTGGATCCACAATAACCTCAATGAATTACAAACGGTCTGAAATAGACCAGCATATGACAAACGCAAACAGAGGTTTTTCTTGCTTTCAATGGTATTGAAATCTCAAATTAATGATGTACAATGCTTTGATAAAGCCAGTTTTAATAGACAGCTATGAGACCTGTACTTTTATAGGAATTTCTTCGGCTTCAATACTTGCGACATGGCTCTGCCCAACTGAGCCTCCGCAGTTTTATAACTTTACAAGGTCGATATCTCCATAAAAGGTCATAAAGCTTCCTGTCCTTCCTAATCCTCCATCTCTCTCTATTTGCTGTAAGATTTTTCTTTGAAAAAATTAAAAGACTTATTTCATTATTTCTTGAGATGGTTTGAAAGCATAGGTAAGAAGTGGACTTGTAAGAGTCTTTTATATGACCAGTTTAGTGCCCCTGGTAATGGATCTTTTGCAGAGTTTTCAGTAAGGTGAAATATGCCCTATTTGCCGCCACCAGCCTTTTCCTTATCTCAGCAGAGACATTGTTTATTGGCACTGGCGGATCCAGCATTTAATTTTGGGGGGGGGGAGCTTCAGCCCGAAACCTTTTTTTTTCATAAAAATAACGATAATTACTTTGAAAAAACAGAAAGAAAGTAACTACCTATATGAAATGGTGTTTAAGTGATTCCTTAAGTACTTTTAAATGTAATTACATGAACAATAATACTTTAAGAGGTATTTAAAAAAAAAATTCCATAAAACACGGTTATAATTGACTATTTTGGGGGGGGGGGACTTCAGCCCGAAAGCCCCTCCCCCCCGTGTTTATTAGTGTCACTAGGGATTCCTAATACGTAAACTCGTTCACCCTTTGGAATGTGTAAGAGCCCAAAATCAGAGCCTCGATACCACCAGTCCCTGTGTGTATATATTGTGTTTTATTCTCATTTAAGGCCAACCCCATGGCTGAAGCAGCGTCCATGAGTTTTCCAAAGGCTTCTACCAATGCCGATCAGGTCCTGGCCACGATATCCAGGTCTTCAGCGTATTCCAATATCTGTACAGTACGGGTGAATATTGAGTATTCTGTCTGGATTCCTGAATCCCGTCATGCTTTCTCCAGTACAAGATTGAAGAGGACACAGGCCAGTCCATCCTCCTGCCTTAATCCTTTGTTGGAGGAAAATCTATCAGAGCAGTCCGTTTTTATTTTGTTTACATTTTTACATTAATTTTATTTTAATATCCTAGGGCCACTGATCAATTAATAAGAAATGTTTTAAAATTCAGAATTCTTCATTAGGTTAAGGTTATGTTATAATAAAGTTTATAATAATCACCTGTTAGTAATAACTGAAAGTTTATCCATTCCAATCTGGATATAAGCATCAACTTGAGCCTTATTTTTCTCATACAATCTCGGAAGTGAGAAAATCAGTACCACTCCTGAAACAGAATATTAATTAATTTGTACAAATATGTTCAACAAATATGTTTTGTAGAGCTCCTTGACATGAAATTAAAATTCATATAATTATAATTCATACTTCATTTCATCATACCACTAAGTAATGATTTTTAATTTCACAAGATTGGTAAATTGAAATACCAACTTAAAAGAAAAATGCACCATAATGAATGAATATCAACAATAGTTTAAATAGATAGCAATGAATTTTAATATAAAATTTAAATCTTTCGACTTCATTTTTTTAAGGGTTCCGTTCTTCTTATATATTTTTGCAAAAAGAATTACTTCCGGTCTATTTATTAGTTTGTTAAAAAAAATTAATTCATCATATTTGTCGATATTTTGTACTTTGGGACAATAATAACAATCATTATCAGAAAAAAATATTATATTCATGCACAAAATATTTAAAAATTAACAATTATTTAACATATTAATATCTTTATATTGATATCTTCTATAATATTATTTTTCCGATAATATTTTTCATTATCCATTATCATTTTAGTATCGTTAAAAACTCTAGTTAGTCCATTTTATCATACATAGAGAGAGCGATATTCCTATTTCAATGAACTTGATCATACTGGTTGGTGATTACAGATTGTTCTGATCTATTATTTTACTATTTATCCCCTCCCCTCCTCTCTCTGAGAATTAATTTTAAACAGCTGATTTTCATATTTATTTTAATTACAAGGGTGAAACAAAGTTGTCAGAAATTTTGACTGAAATTCCTAACAATTTTGTTCATCGTTATAATTCAACAATCTACTACTTAGTCATCTCTAAAATATTTAAACATTGGGATCTACTGATGTTGGTGACCCACATGTTTGGGTCAAAACATCGGCTAACTCATTAAAGAAATTTTGACTAAATTTCCTGCCGATTTGGTTTCATCCTTATTAAATTCAACAGTTGACTAATTACCCACCTCTAAATTATTATAATTACTGTAGTGCTACTACAATTAGTTGGCAGCCAGAGAGCAAACCCATTTAAGACAAAAAAGTAACTAATATTTTCTTTTTTCCATAACCCTCTCCCGAAATTAGTACAAAATATTTACCGAGATGTACATAAATTAGAAGATATCAATATTCAGATTTCAATACCTGTATATAATTGAAATGAAATGAAAAAAAAAATATTATCCTGGGACAGATGTTCCTTTAGAACAAATTATAAATACAAAATAAATTGTATTCTTATTCAAAATGCTCATTCAAAAATAATAAAATATATTGGAGATTTAGAGAAAAAACAAAATGTGAGATCCAAGTCTGTGCCGCTAGATGAGTTCGCTTTCATGTCAACTAATCACAGTAAAACTATAGTATACATTTTATCAATTCGGTAAGATTTTTGAGCTGTGATATTAACTCAAATAAGATTTAAATTCCTCTTGCTAGTGTAACTGCGCCCCAATCTCACTAAGTTATATTACGAAAAGAAAAAAAACATTCTTAATTTCTTCTTATGTTTTGATGGAAAGTTTCTTATCTTACGGATGAAGTTGGCAATTACAACTCACTTGTGATTGTTGTTTTTTCTTCTTTTTGACGTTTGGGTAAAAGTTCTTTTCATCAACAGAAACATATTTACTGTTGTGTTGCTAGGTTGGTCTCTACAATTTAAGAAATAATTATTGATACATTTTCTCTTATTTTATTTTTTTTGCTCTGCTCCTTTTGTCAATTTATAAAATGTGTTTCTTACTTTACTATTAAGAGTACATATTGAATACAAATAAAAATGCAACTAGAGGAAAAGAGAAGAACCATCCCCGAAACGTCAAACAATCATTGTAAACAACAATAAACCACACTCATAAGAAAGTTATAACTGCCAACTTCAACTGAAAACCATCCTATTTGAAAAATCACTTAACCGAAACCGAGTACAGGTTCAAAGAAACTTAATGAAACATATCTTAATATTTTATCCTTAAAAATATAACTATTGTATATAAGTACAACTAATATAAAAAAACTAGATGCAAAACATAAGTAAGAATTATATCCAAATGCAATATAAAATTAATTAATTTAAACGACATACCAATAATTAGAAGAGTGAGACCATTAAAAACAGCTCCAACATAAGTGAGAGTCCAGAACAGAACGAGACCTTTAATGGAATCGATAAGGTCTTCAACGAGAAACAGACTCCTCAATGCAGAGATAGCAGTATTGAGGTGTTGTGCAGCGATTCGAGCGGTTTCAGAAACTTTCTCTTCTGACAATGAAATGTCCAGTTCAAGATATTCTCTATAAATAAAATTACAATAAATAAGATTGATATATCAATACAGATCTTAATATCTTCAGTTTATAGCTAAAAGTCATTAATCTAATTTTAGAGCTACACTTTAAAGAAGGTTTTAGTGAATTTCGACCTTCCACAAAAACACATCAAGCACATCAAAATGATACAACCCCGTTATTATATAAAATCTAGTTATGCTAAATGCACAATGTTTTGATTTCGCCAAGAGAAAATTCATCATAGTGATCAAATTTTATGAAATGTGACTTTATGCAATAAACCGATGATACCTGCTTTCTAAATCATGATTGAAAATAAAAATTAATGGGATAAATAAAATAATATAATAGTGACATTGTATAAATGGTTTTTCATATAATTAACCTCATCAATTTTTTAAAAAAAATTATGAGCCTGTTTTTACATGCATGTTTTCAATTTTTAGGCCACCCATAATTAAGGGGAGGTCTAACTTCCAACAGGGATCTGCACGATACAGACCAGCCGTACTGCGATGTGGAGCCAAGAGTGAATATAAATTACATAAGGTAAAAAAAGAGTTTTTGCAATTTATCAGAAAAATAAATAAAATTTCAAAGTTTATTATTATAGGAAAGAAAATTATACTATAATAAGGCTTGAAAAATGTAGAGATGATGAATGATGACACATCAGGAAATATTACCATTTCTATGGCAAATAATTGATTAAGTGGGAAAACCTGACGGTTGAGCGTGATCTTATCCTAACCACTAATAGTTAAGTTTGGTTACGAGAGGAAGATGGCAAATTGAAAGCCATTACTCAACCTCTCTACTTTCTTCAAGGTAAAACGGGATATAAAATAATAAATATATAATATATAAAATTAAAATGTTGAAATAACACAAATGAAGAGCATCTGATAGCAATAATTTTGGTAACAAGCATGGAAAATAGTTGTGTTTCAAGAATCAATAGAAAGATAAAGGATAGCAGCAGCGAAGATAAGTTGAAGATAGCAAATATGTTTGAACCTTAATTCCCTCTTCCTCTCCTCCTCCCCACTAAATATGATATAAAAATTTAATGTAAATAATTTTATAATGTAATTACGAATATTATTACGAAAATTGAATACTCGATAGTATATTGAGGAAAAAGATGGTCCTCCGAGGTGATGGTCATAAAAAAAAAAAACTCGAAATATTGTAAACTATTTTATTAAGCCTTTTTATTACATTTTGACCCAAGTCTTCATCAGGGATAGAATAAACAAGATACTATAGGAAACTGTAAGAGTAACAAGATATTTAGATAAAAAATTAAGAGAATTTAAAAATATAGTATATAAAATGTACATACAAGTATTAAGAACGTAAAAATATAAAAAATTGCAACCACAAATTATAATAGAATTACAATATTCAATACAAATACTATACTACAATTACAACATTCTTACCTATATTTATACTGTTATCAATTTTTAATTTACACTATTATAGTTTGTGGTTGCTTGGATTTTTTAATGTTATTTACTCAGTTTATATTTGAATGTCCATAATACTTCTATGTACATTTTATTTACTATACCTAGATCTCCCATAAATACTGTTACAAAAGGTTTTTTTTTTCCTTTGTTCTCCCCTACCTCGCCTTTTTTAGGCTATACAGGGGTTTTTCCCAGGCCAGGGGGAAGGGCATGAAATTTAAAAGATCCACAGGCAACGCGCAGTGCTGTGTACACACGTTAGCCCGTTCAGCCAACCCGCCCTCTCTATTACAAAAGTAGAACTTTGTTTATATCTTTGGTTATTATTTAGGCAACCCTCACCTCTATCAGATTATTTTCTTTACATGTCAGGATAATAATCCAAATTAGTTTGTATTTTTCTTTCACTTAGTTAATATGGAGTGGGCTGATTAAGAAAACCAAATAGCTGTGATCGCCTTACACAAAGTTGGAAAATGTAGGTCAGAGATTTTCAACACTTGGAAAATGGCCATTACACCAATGGTCTTGATCAAAAGATTTTGCTTAGCGATGAGACAATTTTTACAATTGAAGAAAAATTTAATCCCCAAAATGATCGTGCGTACGCACACAGCTCTAAAGAAGCCCAGGAAGTCATTGGAAGAGTGGAAAAAAGTCCTCACCCTTCCTCAGTGATGGTTTGGTTGTGAGTTTGCTTTGATGGCACAACAAAGCTCCATTTTTGTGAAAAAGGAGTTAAAACAGCCACTAAAACCTATCAGGATGATATTTTGGAGTCTGTTGTCAAGCCTAAATGATACTCTGTTTGCTGGAAGTCATTGGGTTTTCCAGCAGGATTCCACTCAAGCTCACAAGGTCACGTCATCTCAGCAGTGGCTGGAAAAGAACATTCCAGGGTTCACCTCTGACTCAGATTGGCCCTCAAGAAGCCCTGATCTCAACGCACTTGATTATTGGCTTTGGTCTGAACTGGAGAGGATGGCATGCCACAGAGCACACCCTAACTTGGGAAGCCTCCAACAATGTCAGTTCCTAGCAGTTGAGCGCTTTCCTAGCAGTTGAGGACATTTTGAGTAATTTCTTTTTTGTTATACTCTCTGAAGATATACATTTGATTTTCTAATAAAGTTGTTGAAAAAAATAATTTTTCTGTTGAAATCTATATATATATTTCCTTGTAACAATATTTTTGACATGACTAGGTATATATTTTTTTTTATCTAAATATTTTTAAATAAAAAAAATTCATTTTAGGCCTGATAAAGACCAGCATAGGTGACTCAAAATGTCATCTTAATAAAACAGTATTCATTATTTTAAGTTATCACCACCCTGATAAAGACCTCTTTTCTTATTATGAAAATTACTGGAGTGGAGAAAGAATTAAGTGGTAATGTGCCACAGCAGAAATTGGCCTTGGAACGGTACTTCCTGACTAAGCAATGAACACAATACCTGTCGGTCTTGAGTTGTAGTATTACAGGTAGTGCTTATATTTTTCCTAAGTCAAAGGCAGTAAAAAGTCAAGGGCATGACCAGAAGAGGGAAGGGTGGCAATTAGATTTATCATTTTAATTAGTTTCTTTCAGAACATTGAAATAGCTACCGATCTGTTGCTGTTAATAAATTTTTTAAAAAATAGGTTTTTTATATTTATTGTTAATTTAACTTAAATTTTTGTTCACATTGAAACGGAAGCCATCTGCCACATTCTAGACACACCCATGACAAAAAAATGTCGTTAATTTTCATTAGGAAACTGAAAAATTAAGTTTCATTTTTCTAGGTATATTACAATAATTCATTCATAATAATAAACCAAACATGTGTACAAATACTATATGTAGTATCTTTGCTAATAATCTTCAAAATGATGGATCAATCATTGGATTAGATGGAGAATTAATGAAGATATGATGCATCGAAAAAAAAAATCCTTAAAATCCTTTAAGGCGTAATAAATAAAGATATTTTAATTTGTATTTGATTAGGAATCAATGAGGATCATCGCATTGAGATTCACTATCTCAAGAATAAGGCTGGGCTCTTGCTCCCAGTGTAGTTCATAAGAATGTTGCCAATTTTACTTATAATTAGGAGTAATCATTACTTGAATGGATGTCCATCGGAAGTTTTCTGCACTGCTTGCATGATGCTTTTGTACGTTCTGAAAGAGATTGTGCCTGCTAGGGTGAGCAGGCTGAGGTAGGCCACAACGCTGATGAGGGAGAAACATGTCAGCGAGAGGAGGGTCACCATCAAGATACCAAATACTGCTCCAGATTTCTTCGGGTCCCTCCAGTACACCAGGGACTCCACTAAAAAAAAAAAAGTAATAAATATTAAAATATTTTTTAAACTAATAAAATTCCAAATAATTTTAACAAGTAGTAAACATCATCACCGATAAACTCTCTTTAAATATAAAAATTTTATCATTAAACTTATTTTTTCTCATATATTAATGAAAAATATGATCAGTTTTCTTAATTTAGATTAAATGAGTTTTGATAATAACTATGACAAAACTTCAAAACCATCCGAACCTTCATGTTTCAAACCTCGCTTCCTTTTTGATACCTGATACTATAACCATAAAAGACATCTGAAAAGAAAATGGCCTCGTGATCTACTTATATAAATATATTACTAGAGTGCTACCAATGGGTAGTTTCCCAACAAGCGTTTTATTCCTGTGTACACATTGACTAGATGTATTTTGAATTTAATACAGTTGTAAATATCATGAATAAATAAAAATAAAGCTACGATGATTTGTTACATTGAACCCTACTTGATATCTTAGAGTACTTTTAGAAATGGTTTAAAGACTAGATAGGATGCATTCAGCCTCAAGAGTCTAAAAAAAATTATATGTTGTAGTAAATATAAATATATCAAGTAAGATTTTATAAAAATTTAATAATATTATAGGGGTCTAATGAGCGTGTTCATTGAATAATTAAATATTATCGCCTTTAGGACTTTGATAATTATACACCGAAACTAATTTTGAAAGCTGGAATTTCATTAACATAATGCTGTTAATTTAGAATGTTTTTCAGTAAATTCATTACCTGGCTTATTCACTAACACTTACATTTCACTACCAAATTAGATTCATAGTTTCGTTTACAAAGTTTACAGTTTTTAAGTTATTAATTATTTGTAGATTCGGCTTTACAAGAAGGCTCCTCACACCGCTCAGCGGTAGAAGAGGAAATGATTAAGAAGAAGAAGTTATTAATTAAACAATAAATTAATGAGGATAAACAATAATTTTCTTTTTTTCCCCCTAATTATACAAACTTGTACTTCAATTGAAATAAACCTAAATTGAATCAGAATAAAAATTATTTTCAGGAGAGAGGGGGTTTATGTCCCTGAGTTTCGGTAGAAAATTAGATTTCTTTGTCGAAATTCTCATTAAATTCAATTTTAAAAACAAATTAATATACAATGTCATTCATATGTCTCATTTTATCCTCCTAAATTACCTTCTTTTTTTTTTTTGCGGGTAAAGGAGGTGTGCCCAGACGTAATTGTCTGTAGGAGACATTTCTAAGGTTGCTATTGTCTACAAAACGAAATATATGGATCTTTATTGATACGAAAAGTGGCCGCTTAAATTAAGAGATGAGTCACTTTAAAGGTTTTTGAAAATAAAAAATTGCATAGAATATTCGGATCGATGGATGAGTTTATGGGAGACTTAAAACGATTACACAAAGTCGAATTGCGTGAGATGTATACAGTAAATATAATTAAAGTAACAACATAGCGAGTAAAATCGATGGAATTATTAATATAAGAATATGCAAAAGGTTTTTTTAAATTTTATTTATTTATATACAGCTGTAATAAGAAAAAATTACATTCCGTAAATGTGATAACAGAAAATAATAACATGAAAATACTTGTTGAGAAATCAACCACGGATAGCACTCTAAAAAAATATATTTACAATAGAAGATCTGGAGGCCATCTTCTTTTCAGACGCCTCGGAGGGTTATCAGGGAACGAAGAGGAAACAAGGTTAGAAACGAGAGGGTTCGGATAATTCTGAAGTTTATTATGGAAGGATAGGTATCTGGATTAGCCCAAATCGAAAACATAAGCTACATTAAGGTCGTTATGGATGATTTTATTAGTGACAAAGTAAGGAGCATTGAGGATTTTGGATTGTAAGGATTAGATGCGTGATGAATTCGGTGGCTTTTTGTGGAGCTCCAAATCTCAACTCCGTAAATCCTTTTTTTATTTTTGGCCGTAAATCCAAATAGGACTTATTGTAGCCATGTATACGAGTCTTTTGTAATTAGCTGAAAGCTTACAGGCGATTGTCTAGTAAGTGCTGGAGTAGTCAAAAACGTCGAGCTTATCGTTCAGCCAGGTATGAGTATTCCAAGTTAGACGTTTGTCCATATGGAGTCCAAGGTATCGGATTTATTCAACAGGGATAAGTATTATTAAAGGATACTGTAGGAAAGGAGGTCATAGGTTTACGACGAAGGGTAAAGGTGATCCAAAAGATTTAATATGCGCTTTTCTGAAAGTTAAACATTGGATGAGTGAAGATGAAATTGCGTCAAGGTTGATCTTGCGGTCGTTGGATGAAAGCAGACATCGATTGGTATTATCACAATAGAATATTCAGGTTCGTTGTTGTTTAATAATTACTCACTTTAAAAAATGAAAATTGATGTCAAAATCGGACTGGCTGAATCAACGCGTGTAAACTTGACGGTTACTTAATATATCATGTAATCATAAATATGAAGGAAGCCTCTAGAATAGCGGGTATTATGAAACAGTAGGATTGATATCAATACCGAAACCGCAAATAATAGAAGTTATAATCGAGAGATCGACCTCGACATAGAAAGCTGATATATGGATATTGTTATATCAAATGCATAATGCAGTATAAATATTCAATATAGATCTTCAGCTCAGATTTCTTTTAAGAAATTAATTATGGCGCATGCGGCACTGATTGCGGACTTATTAATGCAAATATTTGATCGTAGCTTAGAAAGTGTAGAGAAAGATCTGAACGCTCCGATGGTTAGGTTAACTGGAGCTTCCACTAACCAAGTTGAATAGTATCGAGTTTATCAACAGTATCGAGTTACAATACGGGTATTCACTTGTAAATGCTTAATATGTTGTCGTGCTAAGCAGTCAGCACACATATTGAATGAGTGCCAAATAACCTGCCTGTGCTAACGTGCTAAAGTGTTGTTAGTTATAGTAAGTTTACGGCTGTACTGTAAACAAAGTTTGAGAGTTCTTAATTGTTCTACTAACATCTTGATTTATTATTAAAATGTCAAAACGAAGTGAAAAACTAATTTGCTCGAATATTTGGTTAAAAATGATTTATTAGAAAGGATGAAGGAAGATGCAGATGATTCAGAATAAAAATAACTAGATGAAATGAAAAAATATATTATTCTGGGACTGTTATCCATTTAGAACAAATTATAAATACAGATTGTATGTCGGTGTGGTTACAATTAGATTATATATTTACAATAAGAGTTGACTAAAAATAAAAATACTGAAGAAGAGAAAGAAAAGAACAAGAAAATTGTACATATATATGAGAAATGAAAATAATCTAAATAAATTGAGATAGTCTCTGGGGGTGCTTCGATATTTCGCAATCAGTCGGATTGAGAAAAGAGTAGGTGTTTAAAGAGGAGGGGTTTGAAAGAGGAAACTGATTGAGCGTGTCGAATATCAGCAGGGATGGAATCCCAGAAGGAGGCGGCTGGTGTTGCAAAGGATTTGCCAAACGCAGCAGTTCGGTGAGGAGGAGGATAGAGGTCGGAAATACGAGATCTAGTGGGATGGGATTGGATGGAGTATTTGAATTGTAAGCTGTGAAAAATATAGGAGGGTCTATGAGTTCTAAAGATTTGGTACAGAAAGGTTGCTAGGAAGTACTGCTGACGGCGATAGGATGGCAGTAATACTGGGTAATATGCGTATCCCTTGAGGTTCCGAAAACAAATCGTAGTGCACAATTCATTAGACGTTTAAGTTTGGCCTCGGAATCTCCCGAGACTCCACCGTACACCATAGATGAATACATATATAAAATCCTAGCTATCATTATATTCCATTTCTGTGGATATTGCACACAAACAAAGAATCAAAATCTTACTATAACCTTCTCCGTGCGTTTACGAAGTTAGCTACACTTTACAGGACACTAAGCTGCATTAAAATCGAGAGTGTTAGCGGCCATATTTAACAGACATTTCGTAAATAATTTTCTCGTCATCATACATTTAAGAGAGCTTACAATACTAAGCATTGGTTGCATGCATACCCCTAAGAACCGGTTTAATGCTTAAAAGAAAAGCAGAACGAAAAGTAAGAGATCAATTCTGAGAAAGAAAATTCTCCGCTTAAGGTATGTGGTTCGGACGTAAGGTGTAACCCTTAATACAAGTAATTTCTTGCAGAATCTCGATGTTTGAAAGCAGACTATTATTTTAGGCTCGTTCGGAAACCTTTATCACCACCATTGGCGGATTCAGGAATTTTTGAGGGGGGCGCACTAGTGAAACAGAAGAATTCCACATAACAAAGGTATAAAGGGTGTACCGTAAGTAGAGAGAAATTTTTATATGAGTGATAGCAGATCTCAAGCGCTAAAAAAAAAGTTTATAAAAACAATGGACTAATTTTCAGCAGAAAGGTAGAAAATCCAAATTTTGTTTTTTGTTGAATAGGAAGCGATAACTGAAGAAGTATTCATTTTAAGTAATTAAAAATTGCTTCACTGTAAACTAGATAAAATTTATTTCAAATGAGTTTTTCAAAGTTACAACAATTTAAAGTGGACTTTTGAGCAGCAAACTAAGCTGAGTGTTTAAAAAAAAAAAAATAATTCGCAATTTTTTTTTTTTATCATCCAACTACACAACATATACCCCACTTTTAAAAAAACTTCCTCGTTTAATTAGCTTCAAGTTCATATTAATGAAGTAGAGGTTTATTAGGGAGAAAAATCAGATTCACCTTAAGTTGTGTAAAGATATGATAAGATTTTTTTTTCTCCTGTATCCTAAAAGCACCCGTGGTACCGGTGTTTTCAGTAAAAATGACAAATAATTGTTCCTTTCAGTTGAAAGAATGACCAACTCCAATTTCAATATTTTTGAGAAAAGTCATTTTAGTGGTATTTCTAGTGGGAAAATTTATACCTTTATTCACAGTTCTATATTTCAACGCTGCAATCACCTACGACGCAACCAACTTATTCACTCTCAGTCCAGGATATTATAAATTTTCAAACTAGAAATATCATTAAAACGACTTTACTCAAAAACTCATTAAGTCATTCTGTCAACTGAAAGGCTCAATTGTTGCAAAGCTTATATTTCATGTTTTTCCATGATCTTAGATGCATTATAAAATACTACAAAATTTGGAAGACATGCAAATTCATTATGTTTTCGTCAAATGTTCAAAGATGATGGTGGAATTGCAACCACTGAACGGACACTATCAAAAATAATTAAAAAAAAATTAAGATAACATTTTTATTTTTATTTTACCTAACTAGAACTATTTAAAATTAAAAGAAACAATCACAGTTTTATGATAGTTAAAATAGTTGTTAAACAAATCTAGACTTTATTTATAAAAATATAATTGTGCATACATAGAGAAAATGCTATACGAGATTGATCGAACGCTGCTTTTCATTCCTACATTTTGTAAGGTACCGATCCCAAAATAAATGTTTTAAAAAAATCTAAAATCAAATATTAACCAGTTATTACCGAATTTCTTAAAGTTGTCCGAATCTTATGGTTAAGACCTTGTTTTGTTCCATTAATAGAAAAGTCAGGTGCAGTACGCACATCACACCGCTTACTTTTTTTGTAGAAATAGGTAAACAGGTAA
The DNA here is from genome assembly GCA_928085145.1 of Nezara viridula. NCBI lineage: Eukaryota > Metazoa > Arthropoda > Insecta > Hemiptera > Pentatomidae > Nezara > Nezara viridula. The sequence continues at coordinate 24,768,910 of OV725083.1, forward strand.
GGCAGAAAGTAAAAATTCTTAGATGGTCTTGCATATTCATTTACCATCAATTACCATATGTTTTCCCAAGCGTCTAATCTGTTAAATTTATGCGTTTTTCGTCGCTGACTGTATATTTTAAGTATTATTTTTTCTAAAATATTTGGCTTTCCAACAATACAATGAACATCTACAATACTATTTTGATTTCCGGTTATTTATTTTCAACAAAAGTGCTCCTTTTTTTGTTCTTTAGTGCTTAGAATAATTTCGTATTTATTTTTTAGGGCATCTCATAGCAAAGGGACACATAGATGTTAAATATCACAAAGTTTAAAAATCTTTCCAGAAAATAATGGAAGAAGTTTAAAAATAAAATCTATTAAGGTATTCTATAAGTTCCTCCCTTATTCTCTATTTATTGTTTAAAGTAGGTTGGTTGCTGTATAATAAAGGTGTAAAATCTGATGGTCATCAACGTCGTTAATTAAAATTAAAAATACGTAAAATGCACGTTAAGGTTAAAGTTGTTTACGGTTATTAAAGTTTAGTTGTTTAAAGTTAGCACGTTAAGTAAAAAAAATAAAAATAGCAATAATAAAAAATGATGGAAAAAGAATTGTATTTCATCTTCTTTGAAATGAGCTATAATTCAAAATTTTATCTTAATGCGACGTTGTGTTAGGGAGACGAAAAAGAAAAAAATAGTATTTTGACGTGACGTCAAGTTAGGTAGTCAGAATGGGGAAAAGATAGTGTCGGAAAATCAAATAATAGGTCTTTGTTAAATATTTAGCAAATACATTTAAATCAAAATTATTCATCACATATTTTAACTATCATAAACATATTGTATCATTTTATAGTATGATATAAATTACGATCAGTCCAGAACAAAGTTTCCTCCTTTTGTCCTAAACTTGTCACTCCTCGGCACAATAATATAAAGCATCGCCTAGCCGAGCTCCTTGAGATGAAGAACTATAAATGTTTCCTCGAAGTTTATTGCCTGGATACAGAAGGCTCGACAAGGTTCGTTGACATCATGGCGTTCAATGCCAAGGAAAAGGAGTCATTCCTAATGGATACCACGATCAGATTTGAAACCAATGATCAGGATCAGGACTTCAAGGTACAGGCAGAGAAAGAGGAAATTTATACGAAATGCATACCTTACCTGAAGGAAAAGTACAGAGATGAATTCGGCGAGAGAGAATACTCAGTTAAAGGGCTATAGTTCGGAAGCAGAGAAAGCATCCCTCCTAATACAAGTAATTTCTTGCAGAGACTCAGTGTTGGAAGGGAGCAGATGCAGACTATGACAGAAACTATTATTTTAGACTAGTTAGGAATCCTCCATCACCACATTTATTGATCTTGGACTTCATTTGTTTAATTCTGTGAACCGTTCTTGGGACATTTGTTATGTATTTCAATATGGTCCTAACTCTCTCTTAAATCTTTTTCAATATCATAGGTTGATTAATGAGTATGCTGTGTGGTTTAGCAACTCAAAATAGTTGAGCAGACGTGCAATATTATTATTGTAGTTACCTCCTGGTAATTTATGCACAATTATAATTGTGTATGTTGCAAATATTATTACTTTGTGAACATAGAACCAAAAAAAAACCCCAAAAAAATTATTTCACAATGGTTTATTATTTCCAAATAATTATACATCTAAAGTAACATTACTTTCCTAGTGAAAATGAAAAAGATTCCAATTATCGGACTAAACATTTTTTTTTAAACATTAGTGATATGCTAAAAAAATTAGTATTACTACAGTAACACATTCAAAAACATGGAATAGAACATGTAAAAAACATCTAGAGACTATATCTTTGCTCCTAATTGTCCGATTTTTTGTTTTTTAGGAAACTCCGTAAACTTAAAAAAAACATACTAATACCAATATACTAATACTAGTACCAATTATGGTACTTTTTATCGATACAAATTAATATTATATTTACAAAAAAAAGCTGCAAATTATTATACAATGGTTTATTATTTCCAAAGAATTATGCATTTAAAGTAAGTACCTTCCTTGTGACAAAGAAAAAGAAATATAAGTGCTACCAATTATTGCTATTATATAAAAAAATAGCATTTCATCAAGTAACACATTCAAAAAGCAAAACAAAGGATATAACTTTGGCAGTGCAACATATAAACAAAATTTAGAGACCATATCTTTGCCCCTAATTGTCCGATTTTAACGGTTTTTTTTTTTTTTTTTTTTTTTTTTTTTTTTTTTTTTTTTTTTTTTTTTTTTTTTTTTTTTTTTTTTTTTTTTTTTGGCAATTGCGTAAACTTTCAAATAAACATAGAACATTATGGACAAAAAAGTGTAAACTTTTCGAGTTATTCGGAATCTAATTTTACCATCCCTCGTAACTTTTTTCCAGCTCATTTTCGTTGAAGTATGTTATACAGATAAATTTAAAGGGCATCGAGAATAAGACTTTAGTTTCATTAAAATTGGTACATTCGTTTAGGCACTAGCCTATAGCAAAGCAGGTTTTTCGGTCACCATCTTGAAAGGAAAAGGCGGATAGAAATGTCGATGAAGGAGGATCATCCTCGGGTTACCTTTAAAGCCAAATTTGAAAAAAAAAACCGATCCAGTAGTTTCGGAGAAGGCGTACTGACAAGCAAATTTTTATTACATTTTCGAACTCTACGTATCCTGAAACGTAAAATCTTAAATTTTGAGAGAGGGTTAAGTTTTTGAATTATTATGAAAATAATAAACCAAAATTCATATTTCATATTATTAATCTCGCATTGTTGACGTTATCACTTCTATCGTGTGGTCGACCACCGTAGTGGTCTTGGTCTATCACTTCTCGGAGTGGAAATATTTATCTCCTAGTGACCTAATTTGTCTTGATTTATTCAAAATTATCCTCTAACTATCTACTACTCTATTAGAACAGTGACACACACAGTCTATTGAATCTTTTCATAGCCTAGGATACAAGACGCACCTACTTTTCAAGACCTTGAACCCAGTCGGACAGCCGCAGAGGTGGTCAACGCGTGTAAAAGACCACAGACTGTTAAAAGACTCAGAACAATCAACTAGTTGGACTGAAACAAGAATCTATGTAGCTCCATAATTTGAAATACATTATCAATCCCTCAATACCTCAACATTTTCAATTCTTCATAACTGTCTTATAACGCCGCCGATGTAATAAAAGATTTATAACAGTTATACAAATCTTTTATCCTCTAGATATCAACGAATTACAAAAGCATATGTTATTTTAAATCAAATGAATCTCGTCTGTCATTCCAAAGTAGCAAGTCTCAGAAATCATGGAAAGTTAAAAATATTAGGTGCTAGTCACTTAACTCACGTAACGAGAATTATATTGCCAAAAATGTGGTAGAAGTTTTTCTTTTTTAACTAACTTGTACGTATGCATATTACTAAAATAATAGTCCGTGGTACAGACCTCTTTTTATAAAATTATTAACATCTTTCTAAAACTTCGTATATAGCTTCATCTAATCGTAACCTACTAAATATTTTATTTACTAAACTTCTCGGAATGGAAGCTGTTTCAATCTAGAGATTGGCAAATTTTCTCTATTTAATTATGTACTAAAAACTAATGAATAACCATTTGCTTTCAGCTTGAATCGTAAGATAATATTATCACAAAATCGCAGAAAAAAAGTGGCCTAAAAAAATATTGGTCCGTTTGGATATACCCCCAAAATGCCAAAATAACAAGGTCATATAGAACAAACGGCCCAATATTTTTGTAGGCCACCTTTTTTCTCGATTTTGTGATCAAATTATCTTACGATCCAAGTAGAAAGCAAATGGGTATTTACGAGTTTTATCTGTACCTAATCAAATAGACAAAGTTTGCCTCCCTCCAGATTGAAAAAATCCAAATTCGAGAATTTTCGTAAGTAAAATTGTTCTAGGTTACGATGAGATGAAGCTATTTACGAAGTTTCAGCCGGATGTTAATAATTCCATAAAAAGGGGTCTGTACCATAGACTAATATTCATAAACTAAGAGGAAGTTAAACAAACAGTTACATTATTGCTAAATCAAACTATATAGCAGATTGAAAATATATTTTTAAAAAATTACTATGATAACAAAACAACGTTAAATTTTGAGTGGAACGAGCACATAAACTTAATGATTTGATAAGTGGTTTAGTAGAAAACCACGGTTTTCACCAAAATAATAAAATAACCACTTAAATAATACAAACTCTACTGGAATTGAATTTAGAATGTGGTATAAAAAAATCGATACGCGAGAAATAATGCATCGCATGATGTAACAAGACGTTTTACCAAAATAATAAAATAACCATTTATATATTTATTTTGTTCATAGTTTTGGAAATATCTTCGTCTTTAGTTTTTAGAAAACAATGATCGGATATAGCGACAGTCAGCTATGAAAGATGGCGATATCTAAACGATACGCACTATATATTTATTTCTAATTTGAAAAAATATTTACGTACTGAAAAATTTCCTGAATTTTACCAAGTCGGTCGCCATCCTGAACATATTAATGTATACATAATTTTTTTCTGTTGGGTTTACAGATCTTATAAATCTTTCCCCCTTTAACCAGACAATCTTGGACAACTGCTTTCCTCTTTTCAACGACCAGCTCTTCAGTATCTTTGTTGATTCGATCTGGTTTTTGACATTCCAAGTGGGATATTCATGGTTGTTTAGAGGCTTCTTGATGGTTTGCTACGAGCCATGGTACATTGCCATCGGTTCTTTTTTGTTGCCTCTGGTGGGTCTTGGTGCTTCCATACGTTAATACTGTAATCCCAGATCACTCCGGTTATCGTGCGCAGTATTATCATTTATCTATAATTCAATACTTCTTTCTGAGGTGCTGATTAGTGTCCATGTGTTGCTAATCATAACATTGTACACCGTTCTTCAACTTTTGTAAAAGGATTAATAAACAAACACTACAGTACTAAAACGCACAGGCGGATCTACGGGGGGGAGGGGCTTTGGGGCTGAAGCCCTCTCTCAAAATGATAAAATAAAACCATGCTTTATAGAAAAAAATATTAAAAACTATCTCTTAAAGTATTCTTGTTCGTGTAATTACATTTAATACAACTTCAAGAACCACTTTAACACCATTTCATATAGGTAATTAATTTCTTTCTTTTTTTTCAAATTAATTATCGCTATGTACATATGAAAAAAAAAGCTTTCGGGCTGAAGCCCCTCCCCCCCAAAAAATTAAATCCTGGATCCGCTAATGCCGAAACGTAAATCCTGAGAGTACATGGAGCGACCAATGAAACTAAAAAAAAAAAAATTGGACGTTTTTTCGCCTATGGCAGCCTGAACGGTGTACCCAAGCGTTGTTCATAAAGAAATTAAAGAAGGTGGAATTCAGCGTCGAAATACAACTTGATAACTTGGTCCAGTGATTCGATCGAAAATTACTTTCAATAAACGACAATTTTTATTAACTTTTCAAAAACTGAGATAAATTACAAACTATAAATGACCCTACAGCTTAGAATACTTATGAGAAAACAACTCACAGAACGAAAGTTACAGTGAGTCATCATTCTTACGCTCGTTGATTGTGAGTCATCAAAAGTAGGCTGACGGGCCTCATACACCCTGGGTAGAGAATCTCTTACAGCAACGCTTTTCCCGGTCACCTGTCCAAATACTAACTATTCCCGACGTTGCTTAACCTATTACAAAATATATCTTTAGATATAAAATGCATCCATAGATCCATCAAATTACCTTTACCCTTCGTAGTAAACCTATGAATTCCTGTCCTAGAGTATCCCTTAACAAAACCCCACTTATCCCTGTTGAATATATCCGCAACTTAGGACTCCACCTGGACAAATGTCTAGCTTGGAATCCTCTACTAGAGTGAAACCACAAGAAACCGCTCGACGTTTTCGACTACTTCAGCACTTACTAAACAAATGCTATAAGCTTCCAATTAATTACAAAAGACTCACATACATCACTATAATAAGGCCTATTTGGCTTACTGTCTAACTGTTATTGGGCTCCAATAAACTATCGAATTCCACTCGCACCCAATTTTTACGATCCGATATCCTTCGCAAGATCCTTAATGCTCCTTACCTTGTTACAAATAAAATCATCCATACAGATCTTAATGTTCCATATATTTCCGATATGGCCCAATCCAAAAACCTATCCTTCCATAATAAACTTCAGAACCATCCCAATCCTCTCGTTTCTAACCTTTCTTCCTCTTCCATCTCTAATAACCTTCTAATGGCCTTGTGATTTCCTAATTTAAATACTTTATTAGAGTGCTGTTTATTAGAATATATCAATAGGTAGGTTCTCTACAAGCTTTTTCATGCCATGAATTTCTCTGCATCACATTTACTGAGTGTATATTTATTTCTACATAGTTGTAAATTTCGTGGATAAAACAAAAATATATAGATTCGAGTTAAAAGAGACGATTAAACTACAACAGTTTAATAAAAACTCTTCTAGTAAAGTGAGATATATAAAAACTCGGAAACATATACACACGAATTAATAGCTTCGAGTTCAACTATAAAAAAAACAATCAAACTCAACTAGAATTGAATTTAGAAAGCGGTATAAAAAAATCGAAACGCGAGAAATAATGCATCGCATGGCGTAACAGGGCGTTACACGGATGATGCACCTGCATGACCGAGAGTACAAAAATAACTGTCTAGTAACCGCTAAATCAGCTTTCTCATTCAGTATTAACAGTTAAAAGACTACTTTATTAACTGTTTCTGGAAAAATAACTTTTTAATAATTTTAAAAAAGAAAATTAATAATCTCGAAATCTCAGAGGGCCTGAAAAGACGGGACAGTATGATTAGGGAAAGTAAACGAACAAGTAAGTTAGAAATATAATAATAGATAATTTCTTTCTAATGTCATGTGTTGAGAGTCTTAGATAGTGTATATAAGTATATCTGTGTTCCTTTCTTTTAATTTACTAATCTTTAAGTTATTTTATTTTTATTTAATGTATATACTTTTATCATTATTACTTTGTTGTTATTTTACTTCTGTTTATTTTATATTTGCTTTTCACATAGTGTGAATGTTGGCTTACATCAATATAATTAATGTGAAAGAATATTATATTACCCAATAAATAAATAGTATTATTGAATATATTTATTTTATATTTTAACAGTTATATATGTTAAATTAAGTTATATAAACAACGTAATCAAGTAAATATTCCCCTTTATAGTGGCATATCAAAAATTAGTACTGGCATCATTGAGATACACAGAAAAATTAGGGTGTGGGGCAGATTTATTTTTTAAATAAAATCAATAAAAAATCGCACTTACAAAATTATAATCACAAAGATATAAATTTATAATATTAATCACGGGCGGATCTACGGGGGGGGGGGAGGCTTTCGGGCTGAAGCCCTCCCCCCCAAAATGGTAAAATATAGCCATGTTTTATCGAAAAAAATATTAAAAAAGTATCTCTTAAAGTATTATTGTTTGTGTAATTACATTTAAAAGGGCTTTAGGAATCACTTAAACACCATTTCATACAGGTAGTTAGTTTCTTTCATCTTTTCCAAAGTAATTATCGTTATTTTTATGAAAAAAAAAACCGCTTTCGGGCTGAAGCCCCCCCCAAAAATTAAATCCTGGATCCGCTAGTGATATTAATTAATTGATAGTTAATTTATAATTATTATTAATTATAAGTAATAAAAATGAAGGACACATCAGGAGAAAGTGATCGCATATCGATGCAAATGAGGTAGTTGTCACCAAGGTTTTCTTCTGTAACCTTCCCTATAAATGTTCACGTGGGCAGCAAATACATGAAAGGTATGAGCTTCCATCTTATTTTATAATACACATCTAACCATTAATAATTAATTTTATGATGTAATTATCATTAATAAGAATTATCAATTGACATTTTAGACCATTTAAAATTAATGTATCAATAGCTAAATTAATCTAATAATTACGTAGGATATGCTGACATAAAAAGCATGTAATAGACTGCGGTGTAAGCGTATTAATGATAAGATGAAGGGTTAAAGGCAGATACAATAATCTGTACACGTTGCTCAGAATCAGCTGGAAGATCTAGAAAACTTTCGAAATTACTGAACTGGTTTTCATATTAAGAGAGTAGGTTACTCTTTGGATATTTTCTGAAATTTTTTAAAGGTCTTAAGAATTCAGATTAAAGGATCTTCAATATTTTTATAGTATAATTGGATTTGGATGATTCGAAGAAAAAAAAATCGGTAATGTGTAATAATGTGTAAATATCAAATATAACATATCGTTGGCTTGGAAGAAAAGTAGCTCAATACGAAAAATCGGAATTCTTTTTTGGATTCATTTTTGAAAGTTTTTAAAAATTTGCACACTCAGGTTTATTTCTGTCCCTAACTTACTAAAAAACATTAAATCGGAAATTTTTTGTTTAAAAAATAAATTTAATTTTTATTTTTTTGGTCATTTAAATACGAATTAAATTGTATCAGTTATTCATTTAAAATAAAATAATAATAAAACAAATTATTATTTTCCTTAAAGAAATATAGGTGAATAGATGACTTCCAAGCAAGAAAAAAAAAGTTACATATAGTGGCAATCTTGCCGGATGGTATATGATTTAAGAACTAAATATATCTAATTCCTATAAGAACATGAAAATGTATAAATTAAATTAATATGAATGTAATAAATAAAATTTGAATTCGGACACGTAAATGTTCTTTTAAAAAATATCATTATTTAAAAGAATGAGATGATCGACAATAAAATATAGAAATAAGTTAATTTATTAGGAGATCAAAGATAAAATTATCTTTTTTTAGAACTAATTATGTCCCATGCGTTATCTTTAAAACGCAGGGCCTAATATATTTCTATAGCACGGGCGAATCTACGAGGGGGAGGACTTTGGTGCTGAAGCCCCCCAAAATAGTAAAATATAACCATGTTTTATGGAAAAAAAAATATTTAAAAATTATCTCTTAAAGTATTATTGTTCGTGTAATTACATTTAAAAGGACTTCAGGAATCACTTAAACACCATCACATATAGGTAGTTAGTTTCTTCTTTTTTTTTCAAAGTGATTATCGTTATTTTTATGAAAAAAAAAAAAACTTTCGGGCTGAAGCTCCTCCCCCCAAAAAAAATTAAATCCTGGATCCGCTAGTGTTCTATGGAACTGTGTTAATATGCAATTCTATAGAATCTATCTATTATTTATTTCTCCATGAAATTTCCTTTCGTTTGATACCACATTCATTAAAATCAATCACTCCTGGAGACATATTATTATTTTATATATACTGCAGATAGATGTTTTTAAAAATAAAAAAAATATATAACATATGTTTAGCATGTGAATGTGAATGAATGAAGAATGTAGAAGACTAAATAATTTGTAAAAATAATTAAGGGAATATAATTACAATTTATTTTTTTTTTAATCTATTTTAACTCAGATAATTCTCGTTTAGAATGCAATACAATAAATTGAAATTACAGTAACATGACACTAGTCATACAACGCCATCTGGTACGAAACATGACAACTCCCACTGGTTCACAAATAGAAACTCCTCCTTCCAGACACTTGTAAAGAAGCTTGCAAGAAGGATTTTAAACATGAGAACATATAGTCCATCCTTACCTGGCCCCCTCGGGACAAGATCCTCCTCCTCTTGCGCGAGATATCCATTCTGCCTCCTCTTGACCATGTTGAAAGACTGGAGCTGAAGACGTGGTATCCACACCTCTCCCACTACACTACCCCCACCTTAACCTTAGCAATGAGAAACCTCAACGAACCCTCCAACGAGGACGTAAGTAAACAAACAGTTGTTTTTTTTTTAGCTTAAACAAACCATGTCAGCATGCCAACGTATACACATTTTGTGTGTTAAAAGAATCGTAACCTTAACTGTAAAGACTATAAATCGTACTTTACACTATAATAGAGTCAGGGCATATGTTCCTTTCTTATATTACGGTATCTACTACTCACGCATTCTAGCGATACTTACGTAACGGAATTAAAATTTAATAAAATATCTCGGTTAATATTCTACCCCAGACTAGGGCCTTTAAACATTTTTATATATTTAAGTACAATATATTGCAGGTATATGACACATAAATTAAGTCAGGGGACAAGGCTTAATTCATTCCGATGAAGACTTATCCAACACAAAACTATATTACTATATTAACCCTTGACTAATTCACTGACTCTAAATATCCATATTTTAATTTTTATATTATAAAATATGACAACCGAAAGTCTATATTTTCTCTCCCAAAAAATTAACGACAAAAAAAAATTAAAAATGTCTATAAAAAAGTCGTACTACTAGAGGCTCAAAAATGAAATGATTTTGCAACACGAATTAATTGAAAAATATTAACCATTAAATAATTTAAAAAAATTGTAATATTTGTTTATTATTAATGAAAAGATAAATTATTTTTTAAAGTTTTAATCATTATTAATTTAATTTGATTTTTTTTTTTGGAGCTATTAAAATAATTTTTCTCTACTTTTTGGTAAATAATCTTTTTAATAATAAATCTTAATACTTTAAAAGTACAGTAATTCATACATATTGATTTTATGTTTTTCACCCTTTTTTATTTGTTTAATATTAAACAACTTAAATGATTTTTAAAGACAATTTATAAATAATAATAAAAAAAATCAATTTAACGTCAACATCCGTTTCCGTGATAATCAATATATACATATTCAATCATTCCAATTAAAACTACCCATACAAATCTAAGACTTCAATTTAATGTTAATCATGTTAGCCTTCTTTTTAAGTTTAATTAAGCTTATCCAGCCCCAAAATATCAGTATTTAATATTAATGTCCGATAAATCAAAATATTGATACATCTTTACCTATATATCAAATCATTATTTCAACATATTTTAAAAAATATCGATTGCAATGTATATATATATCGATATCTGCAAAGCTAACTGACCCAGAATCCGACCGGCATTACAAACAGCTCGGTTTACACGAATGATCTCAAATTTAAATAAGGACTTCATGTATACTTCATAATATACATATACTACACATAGTGTATGGGTAGACATAAGGGAGATAGAACCCAGCTATGCATCCTCCTGAAATTCAATGAAACTAAGTTGCCAGACTAGAAGGTCCCTCATCCAACTCCTTCTCAGTCTTCGTAGGAGTATGTTGGGTATGTCAGTAGCTGCCATATTTTGTATAAATTTGCTGATATCTCCATGTAATTTGTCGTGAATCCGTGTATCATAAGTGAGTTTTAAGGGTCTTGTTGGAAACATAAGGTGGTGAGTTCGTTATCACTCTTAAAAACTGATACTGGACCGTTTGTATTTTCTGTATATTTTTTCTGCAGGTCTATAAATTAGGCAAGCCTAGGTCCATGTGGGTTTTAGTAAATAATTAACTATAAAAATTACGTTTTTGTCTGTGAAGTAATTTTAAACGTACGTGAATTGCTCTAACAACCAAAAACGTCTCCAGAAGCTCTATACTGCGGATTTACAAAACTGTAATTAGGCGAATAGTATTATAAAGTAGTGAATCCTGGATAATGACTTGGGTAGTGAGAACATTCTAAGAATATGGGAAATAATAGTACTGAAGAAGATATTTGGGCCCGTGCGAGAGGACAACGGATATGGAATAAGAACGAACTTCGAATTGAAAGAGCTATTTTCCGAATAGGATATAGTGCAAGTTATTAAGAAAATAAGACTGGGCTGGCTTGGACATATGAAAAGGATACCTATGTCGAGATTACCCAAATGCTGTATGATCATGCCGGAGGATCTCGAAGACCTATAACAGCTAAAGGACAGACCATGGCTCGCCCAGACTATGGATAATGGAGTAGTTTAATGGAGGAGGCTTTAATGGACCGTAACGCCATGTAATGAGTGGCTGTATGTGAGTGAGTGAAGAACGAATATAAAAGTCACAATCAGAAATTTAGCGTGATATGTTTTGTGTTGACGTGTCGTCTCCATGTCAACCTTTTGTCAAAAATAAGTACCAGGTAGTTCACAGTAATTGTTTTTAGTGTCGGGCGATTGTCTAAATAAACTGAAATGGAGGTTTCGGATCGAAGTTAAAATGTAATCTGTTGTAACTTGACATGGTTAAGCTTTAATTTTCATTTTTTTTTACAAAATTTATGTATTTTGTCTATTGTTGTGTTCTAAAGGCAGAGACACTAGTATAGAGCATGAGTTTCTAGCAGTATCGTCGGCAGTTATAATCAGTAAATGGTATCGTCTATCGTCGTATATGGTATGGTCGTGTTATCGTCTATCAGTAAATGGTATGTATATATTGAGTATAGAAGTGGGACTAAAATAGAACCTTGAGGGACTCTTGCAGAGATCGGTTTTATTGATGAGGCCTAATTATATAAATGAATCAATACATTATTATTTGCAAGAAGAGTGAGGAAATAAATAAATTTTCAGAAAATATTCGACAAAAAACAATAACAATACTGAAAATCGGAATATGTGGAGGAATCAAAGACGATTTCGCTGTGACATGGCCGCGACTGTTCGTTAGTTGAAGCAAGGCTTTCTTCCAGCATTATGCAACGGACCGTTGAATCGAGTTCCTTGCCACCATAAGCCTTTCTAGTATTAATTTTAAAATATCCCTCTGACTATAGAGCAATCCTTTTACTTAAAAAAATATATTTTTTAAATAAGAAATAATCAATTAAGAATGTGGATATGACTTTTAAGGACCATTGCAGATAAGGCATGGAAATGGTAACAATGTTTCCACAATGCAAGACAACCAATAATTCATAAAAAAAATAATAGATAATTTCAAATCCTGATTAGAAAAATAAATAAAATAATATAACTGTGCTATGAACTCTCGCATCAAATATCCACCCTTATCTCTGTTATATTTAAACTATTGATAGATATTAGAAAAACAGCTTAAAGCGTATAATGAATATTTCTTTTATGAATCGATGTCTATTTAGTCAGCATAATTAGAGGAACTTCGACCTTTTAAATTTATATTAATTGTTTTTAAATGCTTCAAATCTAAAAGTTATTAATATGCTGTTGAAGAGCAATAACTCAGCTTTCCAACGATCATAGAAACATTGAATTAGGAGAAAATCCTGAGAGGTTATGAAGTATATACTGAATAGTTGAGATTCTATATGAGTCATTGGCTTACTCTACAGAAAAATTCCCCTTCAGTCAAGCAATAAAACTCAGCTATTCAGCTTAATATCATGGGCTAAACACATTTTTACGATTTTCTCGAAAACGACTCTAACGATTTTGATTAAATTCATTATATCAGTGTAAACTTAAGCAGTTTTGAATAAAGTGTAGGTTTTATTCTGAGTGATGTTCTCTAACAGAGGTTAAATGGCTAATTTATAATATAATCTTTCCCTAAAGTACCTACAATTTTTTTTATATGAAACAATTGATCATTGCACATTTATTTATAATATAAAAGATAGTTAAATATAAAATATGAAAGAATTTGATAATTAACTAAAGGAGAAATAAGCGATCGTAACAAAAAATAGTTGTAATTGTAGAACCGAAGGAATACGAATGCGCCCGAAAGATTAGAACATGCTTCCATACGTATAATGGGATTAATATAATACAGACTCCGACAATATTATATAAATATACATATATCGTTTTCATAAATGCTGTTGTTGGTATTATTCAATACTTAGTTGTATAGATTACAGTGATATAAATATTAAAATTATATATATGACGGTACTTACACAAATGAAAATACCCACATCCAGATATAAATAAGTATAGAGTCTATAATTTTTACTTTCAGTTTGCTTTGTTTGAAAATACTTATTTCTGAAGAAGAGGGTAGTAAGTGAAAGTTGTGTGATGCGCGCACTGCAGATTTAGAATAGCGTCTTATCTTGAAAACGGTTAGGCTTCAAAACGCAGGACCCGGTACGATTCGAAAGAACTTTAACGGGTTTTAATGTCCGTGTCGAAATCTTAATAACATCGCTTGTACCACGTTTTTCCGTCTACATATCAATAAAAGAGTTATATGAAAGTAGGGATGGTCATTGATAGTCGATAACATTGACAATCCATATCGTCTTTAAGATATTTTAATAAATAAAAATAAATTTAATTCATTGACACAGAATAGCTAAATAAAATTAATATGGGTTGCAAATTAATTAGCATTTGCCTAAATTCGATCTATGGGCGAATGGAAATATATGCAAAAAAACGCTGAGGAAGACGAAGATGGACAGGAATCAGGAAACTTAATTTACTAAGGATGATAGAAGAATTAATTAATTTAAAGAGAAAAATGACATCGTTTTTTAACGCGCTTATTTGCTTGAGAATCAATATTTTTATTGATATTAATATTTTAAAATTACTAGATTTTCAAAAATATTTATAATATCGATGGGAACTCTGGATAGTATCGCTATTTCAAGTCTATATATTTGAATTCGATATTTCATTTCTATGGTATCGATAGTTATAGACCGATATTTCTATCGAGAACGATATCGATATCCCATTCCTATATGAAACCTATATAATAAATAATTATATATATTATATATATTATAACTATATATATATATATATATATATATATATAGAGAGAGAGAGAGAGAGAGAGAGAGAGAGAGAGTTTATTATTCACACAACATGAACAAATAAATAATTAATCTCGTAATTTAAATAATTAAATTATGGCCATTATTGAACTTTATCTCTAAGTCAGGTGGAATTATTTCGTGTCTTCACTAGTGTTGTCCAAAATCGCTCTTGGTCTTGCACTTTGCAAGGTCGCATAACTGTTGCAAGACCAAGACCAGGACTGGTAAAAAAAGTCGATTTTTTGAATAAAACTTAAGGCAAAATAGTTACTAATACTTGAAAATCTTAGTTACTATATGTTAATAATTGGAATAATCAAGATACTTTTGCATTTAACTCCTCTAATTTTTTATTCGGGCTTAGCTAGGTTTCTCCTATCTAAAAAAATACAGTAATATCTCTATAGTAAAAAGCTAATAAAGTAACTGCAAGACTGTTGCGAGACTATTGCGAAAGACCAATACCATGACGAAGACTGAGTTTGCAAGACCTAGACTCGTCTCGGTCTCGCATTTGGGCAACACTAGTCTTCACTCAGGGTGAATATTTTCTCAAAATAGAATAAATATTTATGTATCGTAATGGGAATGTTATGTGTGCGGGAAAAAATGGAGATTTAAAATTTTCTTTTCCTTTAGGAAGGATTAACCCCTCCAACCATGTAGCCTTCAATGGGACAGAGGTAACTTGCAATAAAACATAAAAGGAAAAATTGAACGAATGATCTATTTCATAAAATTAAAAAAAGAAAGAAGTTTAGACAAAATAATCGCTATCCTTCTATACTCATGTTTTAGTATTTAAATTTTGTGTAGATATATTTGATATTAAAAAGCGTTAAGAACTTTTTTTTCTTCAAACACACGTTTTCGATTCGACTTTATACAAACATTTTAAAATCTAAAAATATAAATCAATTATTATTTATAGATTTTAACGTGACTGATAAAAATATAATAAATTCGTATTAATCCAGATACATCTAGATAACATAAACCCGGCGCCATTAAATCCGATTATCAATAACATTAATCATAATAAAATAATAACTGTTGTTTCATGATTTAACTATACTTGTTGTAAGAGTTGATTCAGTAGCGCAGAAGGCAATAACCCTACGTCCAGTTTGGTCCGTTATATTTTGGGTCCCACGTCTCCATTGTATGACAAAAATAAAATTCTGGGTACGTACTAAATAAAAATTTAAATATATGAATAAAAATTAATCATTACTTCAAATTTCCAAGAGATGATTTTAAATTATTAATTTTTACTTATTACAGAAGAAAAAGTATCGTTCTGCTAAATTAATTTCTTGTATATTTATTAAACTAATTCCCTTTCATATAAAAAAGTAATTTAAAAATACATGAATTATTGAAGGAAGCTATTCGACTGTTCTACATATCATGGGTGATAAATATTCAGGACGCAGTCATTATAAATCATTTTTGCCGACGTTTCAACCCAAACATGTCGGTCATCATCAGGGCGTAATTCGAGCACTGAAGGCCTTCAAGTACTTCTGTACTTGAAATTGATAAATTGCTGTACTTAAAAGCCTTCAGTGCTCGAACCATGCCCTGATGATGACCCACATGTTTGGGTTCAAACGTCGGTACAAATAAGATTTTTTTATAATGACTGCGTCCTGAAAATTTATCACCCATATACTCATATGAAAATTTAAAAAAAAACATATATAATATCAACAAAAAAGTTATTCGGAATCTTTACTATCCCCCGTAACTATTTACAGCTTCTTTTCGTTATATAGATAAATTTAAAGGGCATCGAGAAGAAGACCTTAGCCAAGTTTGATTGAAATAGGTACATTCATTTAGGCGCTAGAGTCTACAGCAACGCAGGATTGCAGCCGGCATTTTGAAAGTAAAAGACGGATAGTAAATTCGATGGAGTAGGATCATCCTCGGGTGACCTCTGATTTTAAATCCAAATTTGAAAAAAATCGGTCCAATAGTTTCGGAGAAAATGCGCGGAGGGCGGACGGAAAAATAATTTTTTATTATTTTTTTCGAATTCTATGTATCCTGAAACGTGAAACCTCAAATTTTGAGAGAGAGTGTCGTTTTTTAATTTTTGTTCTATTGCAATGGTTTATTATTGAAAATAATAAACCAAAATAACACCTAACTTTGTAAACCATAAATTGTGAAACTTGTCAAGCCTTTCATTAAAAAACTTCAGTTGTTAATGGCAGACATGAACTTTTTAATCAACCTTCAAAAGGATAAGCCAGAGGAACAATACTTCTACGACATTTCTACTTTCCTCGGCTTCTTGGAAGTTCTTCTTAAATGTCATGGACTGTTTTGAGCTCTTCACCAAAATTTTTGGATTTTTGATAATAAGTATTTGAATATATTATCTTTGTTCCGCTAATTTTATATAGAACCGTAACAAGCTGAAGAACCAAGGGCAAAAAAGTCAAGGGAAAAGGAGGTCGAATGTCAAGACAATACTGACTAATTCTTTTTTTTTATTCTTGGGGCATTGTCCACAAAGAATTCGTCCCTCGAGGCTAGACTGTTAATGATAACTTCGCTGACGTTCTAAGACCCCTACAACTAAAGTAAGCTGGGTTCGATTGAATTCTGTGGATCGTAAATTACGTCAACACTTGCTGTTAGCGTTTCTAAAGTTAACACTGCGTGGGTTTTTGGCATACAATTTAATTACTGTTTAGCACTCCTTAAGTCGCCTTATTTTGATTCATTTGACGTATTTTATTTATTATTTCTAAATGTAGAATAATGATTTGTGAGCGACATCTGGCATCATAAAATTGAAAAAATGAAGGCGCTAAGAGTCTTGGGTTCAGTACTGTTTCAAGGCCAACGGTTGAGCAGGGAGGTGTATCCCAGGAGTATCTTGTGACCCCATGACAGATCCACGGTTGATGAAACAGAATAAATTCGAACCAGCCGGATTCGAACACTGGATATTAAACTTTGGAAGTTGGTGCCTTAACCACTGAGCTATCCCATTCCATGTAAAAATGGAAAATTTTAAAATTGAACTTATCGGACAAACCTAGTATGTATGTGAGAATATAACTATATATATATATATATATATATCGTCGTAAACTCACAACTTCTTGTCCCACGATATCCTTTAATGATATTCCAATTGTTCCTGTTGAACAAATCCGCTATCTAGGACTCCACTTGTATTAACGACTCTCTTGAAATCCGCATACTAGACTGAAACTACAAGAAACTGTTCGATGTTTCGACTGCTCCAACACTTACACAAACGCTCTAAACTTTCAATTAATTACAAAAGACTCATCTACTTAACCATAATAAGACCGATATGAACATACGGAGTTGAGCTTTGGGATGCTACCAAACCACCAAATTTCTCTCGTATCCAATCCTTACAATCCTAAAATTCTTCGTAAAGACCTTAATGTCCCACATGCCGCTGATTTAGCCCGGGCCAGATATCTATCCTTTCATTATAAATTCCAGTCCCATCCGAATCCACTTGTTTCCAGCCTTGCTTCTTCCTCGATTCCAATAATCCCCTAGGCGTCTGAAAAGAAGATGGCCACGTGATCTTCTCACCTAGAATTAAATAGGGAGAGCTACCACTGGGCAGTGTCTCTTCAAGTTTGTTCATGTCATTATTTCCAATGAGTGCATTTTTACTGGTTGTATTGTTTATACAGTTGTAAATGTCATTAAATAAATTTTAATATATATATATATATATATATATATATATATATATATATATAGAGAGAGAGAGAGAGAGAGAGGGGGAGGGAGGGGGAGAATAATATAGACGTACTCAACTAGGGCAAGAACCCATCCTACAGGCTACCAACCTATCCTAGCCACTTCTAGGTCTCAAGGACGAAACTAATTACCTCACGAAATAAGGCGACTCTCAACCTCAGGACCAGGTTCAAATCTGTGCCTCTTCCGCCTCAAGTAAATGCTGGTGGCGCTTAACAAGTCCATTAATGGCAATTTTTAAATAATATTAAATAATAGTAAACTCTTAGTCGATTCCAAAGCACTTATATATTTCTCCTTCACTCCTGAAGATAGCAAAGCTCTTTATTCGTGTAAAAAAATGTCAAAATAAAGTGTAAAATTGTGCTCTCATAATTAAAGAATTACAATCAGAGATATTAGAGTTTTAGGCGCCAAAGAAAAAATTCGGTTTCGATTCTGACAGTTGTAAAATCCATTTGATTAGCATATCATCTACTTCAGTTAATCGAATATTCATGAACTTTACAGAAATTTTGCGGGTTAATACATAGATGGTAACTAACCAATTAGTTCAAATTTCATTCATTAACATCATTTAAGCAAGCGTTGTGTTTTCTTATTTATGTTATTTCAAAAACGGCTAGTTCGATTAGGATCAAAACTGGAAGTAAGTTAGGAATCAGTGAAGAAATGATGCATTATCGATTCAATCGAATTGCATCCACAACTTCCTCTTACATAAGCGCAAACGCATTTTACTTGACACAGCTGTCTTAAAAAATCAACCTATGATTTTCTTTTTGGTGTTAAGAAATGGCAATAAAATTATCACGAATTTTATCTATTTCATCCAGTACTTCCAAAAAAAAAAATTGTTTGGCTTTCTAATGTTCGATTTGTCTCAAAGTTCGAAGAAATTCGAAAAATAATATAACAATGGTTTAGTTTCAATTTCATCATTTACTATTTAACAACTAAAGTAAAAATAAATATAATTGTTAAGAATGTAATAGCTGTATACTGTGGCAGGCAGTGGACATCTAGAAAGGAGGTTAAATTTATACTTTTAGAGTTTTATGATGTAGTAAGTTGGGTACCTTGGTTTGCTAAAGGTTGTTTTAAAAAGTCTAGACTTCATCTTTACTTTAGTCAATTTCATTTTTACTCATTTCGTATGTGATAATGTTTAAACTACATTTCGAAATTTTTTGTATATATCGTCTTTATCGTAAGTTAAATTACTTGTCACAGATAGAAATGGTGAAAAAAGCTTTATTGGAAATACTTGGCAGACATTTTTTTTGTCTATATAGATTATTTCAGATTGAGCCTACGTATTTTGCTTAGACATGCCTTTTCTCTTGATAAGATAATACTTCAAAATCGTATTCTCATGTAGACCTTGAAATAT
Organism: Nezara viridula; assembly: GCA_928085145.1. NCBI lineage: Eukaryota > Metazoa > Arthropoda > Insecta > Hemiptera > Pentatomidae > Nezara > Nezara viridula. The sequence goes on from OV725083.1 coordinate 24,788,789, forward strand.
AGATTATTATCTATGATGAGGAAGCTATACAGAAGCTTATCAAATGGTTTTTTTTTTCTATTTTATGATTTTTGTAACAGAAAAAAAATACTAATAAAAATATAGATGGAATAATCTTTTTTATGGACCATAAATTATGTTTTGTAGGTATACTCAGAAAATGAAAGAAGGCTAAAATGGAAAGAATAATATTCTGTATTTGTACTTAAAGAATGCTTTTCCTAAAGATTTTATCATTTCATTACACCATATATTTTTTACTGCATTCTAATAAATATATTAATAAATGAATAATAAGGAAAAATAAGTAAATATTAAACAGACTTAAGACGAAATGATTCCATGACAACCCCATCATTGCCTTGAAGAAAGCCATGCACCTGTAAGTTATTGAAGCAAGGCCAAAGTGGTGGATGAACAATTGCTTAGAATTGGTGTTATGTAATCATTTATATCTTTGAAATCTTACGTACTTAAACGTAATAATGATTTCATCAATTGTTTTATAAATTTTATGTATATTATTGTATTAATATTATAAAATTCCAGTACTCTTTTGCATTATAACAAGTTTTTATTTCGTTGTTGAAAAAGTTACACTCTAATGAGAAATAGTTCTAGTTTAATTCAAAATTAAAATACGAATAATCTTACTATTTATGTTACAATTATTATAATTTAAAAACAAATAAATAAACATTTATCAAGTATGTAAACTAGTAAATATTTTTAATAAATCTTAATTAAAAATTCATATAATTTTTAAATAATATTTACTTAGAAATCTCGGAAAAAATAGATTTTGTTATATAACAAAAAAAAATTAAATAAATAAAAAACCTAGACAAGACAAATACCTGATAACTCGTTTTTTCAAGGTCCCAATGACAATATCATAGTAATCAATTATGAAGCAATGCATGTGGTAACGCCCTTATCAAAAAATAACAGTTTATTCCATTTAACTTAACGAATCTTTAATTGTGACTTTCTAAAGTACCCTATTAAAAAGAAACAGGTACAAAAACGGAATTTAGAAAAAAAAGGAGAAAATTATACGATAAAACTGGCGGCCTAGAAAAACTATAATTGTCTTTACCTATATATATATTCCGACTGGCTTCTTGGCTCAAGGAACGAAAAAGGCCTTCGGTTTCAATAGAATTAATTTTATAAGAATTTTATAAAATTCTACATACTGTATAAAATTAAAATATATAAAACAATTTTATTTTATAAATTTTTGTTAGTACACTTTTTTTTTTTTTTTTTTTTACACTACATGTTCACGTGATCAATAACTAAATTAGTTAAAATAAAAAACAATTTAATAAATAAAAAAACGAGTGAAAGTTTGTAAACAATGCTGGGTAATGCAATTAAGTTTTTATTTCCGAAATAAAGAGATGACATTGAATATTTTATAGAAATAATTAAATTTAAGGATATAAGCTATGTGATTTTTAAGCGAAAAACTTACATTCTTTCCTGTTTAACTCCATTTCTTCAGATAACAGTGTAAACAAAAACGTCCACAACACAAAGGAATGATAATAAGACAAAAGTATCCAGACAGCCCGGAGCTACAAACCTTTAAATAAAATAAAAAACTAACACTGGCTTGTAGAAGCTTTGGAGAGAACTATTTCTAAACGAAAGGGCTTTAGGAGCCGAAACTTGGCAAAAAGGCTCAACGTCGATCTAATAATAATAGCTCAAACGAGAGCGGGGGGAAGCCAACATGGCGGCAAGAGATGTCACAGGGTCGATACACAGCTGAGCCGGTGACGTCACCGGCTAATCCCAATCTCATTGGCTGGCTGGACCGCATCACAGGTAAACAACCAAACCGCGAAAATATGAACTTTCACTTTGACAAATTCCAAAAATAGATTACTTCTGTAACAAATGCCGTACAAAATCAGTCACTCATTAGTGACTTTATAAAACTAACAAATAAGTAAATATATTAGAAAACTCCTGTATTGCTAATTATAATAAAACTTCAGAGTACTTCTTTCTCAATCACCGAAAATAATCATTATTTCCTTATTTTTTGTTAATATATTTTATTTATACATCTTTCTTCGAAATAAGTATATATTTGAATAATTCCCTGAAACGAAGGACACGTTCCTAAACTCAGCGCTGAGCTCATTGATGACATAGAAAATCAATCGAACAATTCCTCCTAAACTCATAGATGGAATTCAGTGCGTCCTATATACAGCAATTGAATCATCTCAGTGGTTGCATCGGCTATATGGGTCAAAGTATCCGCTGGAAGCAATCTTATTATAATCTCAGTGTAGCTATTTCTGAATGTACTTTACATATTTATATTTTGTTTACTTTCTATCCATATTTGTTTCTGTTTCGTAATTTATTAGTTATTTTCTTACATATTTCGTTTATTTTTAAACTTCCGATGAATTCCATCAGGTCGTTCCTAAACTCAAGGTATGTAAATACATAAATAGACAAATTAGTAATATCGCTGCTCATGTAGGTCGTATTTTTGGGGGTCTATTGATATTTAGTTGGATTTTATTCTCTTTTAGGAAATTTTCGTTCCTAAGCGAAGTAATTGGCAACTATACAGATTTTTAGTAACCCAGCCAACAGCCCCACATTCCCCGAGACAGCCCTAGAATAGTACAATTATACCTGATTATATATATATATATATAATCTCTCAAGCAAGATAAGCTCTTGAATGGATCGGCAATTTTTATGGAACAGCATTATTGAATTCCAAATGAAATTATAATTTTAGATTTAAATGAATTCGAAAAGTGAATAAATGCTCATTTAAGTATACATTACGATAAAAATAGTTTTCAATTTTTACACTTTTTTTAGTTTCCATCTGTTATGTCCGTTCGCGCCTGTATAATGAATTCTGTTTCGAGTATTTTTTTAATTTGTTTCTCACCAAAGATTGTTATGAATTTTTTTTTTTTTATTTATGTTAATTAAGTCTTTAATCTTTCTCTGAACACTTAGCTCCATACACGTCACAAGGTCAGATTCACCTTGGAAAAACCTTGGAGTCAATGCGATGATGGTATAGTTCATAGTTATGATGATTTTTTAATTATTATAGAATTTTATTTTTTCAAATTACATAAAATTGTATTAACTTGTGGATCGATTTGTTAATAGCCAATAGTTAATAATAATATGTGAAGATAGTTTTTTTTTTTTTACCAAATTAAATCCGACATAAAAAGTTGAAAATTATTCTTTATATTTTCGCCATCATAGAATCATCAATTTATTTATACTTGGTAAGTGCAATACTTGGTCTGTGCAAATAATTCTCATAGAATATTGGTCAGTGGGAAAAATGACAAAATATGAAGGAATAATATTTTCGGTATTTCTTATCGACCAATGAAAATAAAATTATTATTTTAAAAATTCGGTTATGTTTTAATAATAATAGTCCGAATTTGATGGTTTTTCTGGGGATTTAGTAATCTTTCAAATAATCATGGGTACAATCACTACAAAAAAATGTATACTTTATAATTTATTCTCAAATAAAGTATCTTTTCCTTCATAACTTTTTTTTTCTTAAAATTTATGGGGAATGTGTCTGTTGTTCCCTCCTGGAGAAGATCTTCATACATGAGGGTTCAATCCTTGGATTGATGAAGATATGTCGTATCGACAAAAAAAAATCTTTAAGAAATAATGTATAAAGATAAAATTTAATATAAATAGATTATTATTTCTAATTTACTTTGCAAATGACAGTAATATTAGGAATAATTTTGAATTATTCTATATTTATATATTTTTTGAATAATTTTGATATTAATCAAAGGAATATTTTATACTTTTTTTCTTCGTCTCATTTTATCGATAACGTTATCAATTTCAATTTTGCAGTAACTTTAATCATATCTATATTGGATCCCGTTTTATCGCCAATCGCTCATTTTACAATGATAAAGCTCGTTTGATTAACCCGTGTGGTCTACACATGCACAAAAGATAATGGCACTATTTTAAGTTACGCAAATTATTGAATTATTCTTAATTGTTAATATTGTAAGTAATTTGTTAAGAATTGTATTCTTTATTATTATTATTTCTTTTATTACTTTCTAATTTACTCGGTCATCTAAAATAAACTAAATGCCTTAACTAAGTACTTTAATTTTTTTTTTTAAGTATCAATTTACTTTTAAATTATATATAGATTTTGACAAAAATGTTGCTGCGACATCGAAAGCTCATAAAAACCTTAAATATGCAATTTCACTTTCATACGACTTTTCGTTTTTGAGCTAGGCTGATAAACACCTATAGTTTTGCGGGTTATTTGGACTCGGCAGACCTCAAAACATGTATTTGCGTTTAAAATCCGAAAATTTTCACGATCGCAATATTTATTCTTGTTATATATTGCGTTTATAGGTAAGTTATAATAAAAAAAGTTTGGCTTAGCTCTAATACAGCTTAGTTAAGTTAGATAATTATGCTATTCATAATTTGTGAAATGTCTAAACGGAACATATGGCGTAAAAATAAAAATAAATTAACAAATTTTAAACCAATTAAAACAACTTACCATGAACCACCCACTTCAAACAAAATATCAGTATTATATAAAATTTTCAAATATATTTTCAAATTTTATATATCAAACTGTTTTATATTGTAATATTGAACTTTAGACTGTTGTGATACCATTTTCCACAAATTTAATTAACATTAAAATTTACATTTCGCACATAATGTTTCTAACTACAATTTAAAAAATAAAAATAATAATAATAATGATAATGATACCTAATTAAGATGAGAACCATCAACAATGTGTAAACAACTATTTGTTTGTTTGCTAAGAATAGACTCAATTGTGATCTATTAATAGCCAGTAATGAATATCACAATTGCACCTGAGGTTGCTAAACTGTATCTGTCAACTAAATTAAAATTATTTAAATTACAAAATTGAGATTTCAGAGTTTATTTTTTATCTAAACAAAATGTCATAATAACGAGGTTTCATAGGCCAAACGGCCTAATTCTTTTGTAGGCCGCCTTTTTTTGTGATGAAATTATCTTACGACTGAAGCGGGAAGCAAATGAGTGTTCATAATTTTTATTACCTAATTAAATTGATTAATTTAATAGGAAAACGCACCATTTCTCAGAATTTTCGTAAATAAAATTTGTAGGTTAAGATAAGATATTCATTTACGAAATTTTAGACTGATGTTAATAATTTGATAAAAAGGGATCCGTCTGCACCACCAACTATGAATTTTTTCACTAATTAATGAAAAATTGATTAATTCATACCAATAAATTATAATATCGAGATAGTTAGTAAAAAAATATATTTAATAACAAAAATAAAAAACAAATATCCTTACCTTGCGGATGAAGACGTGCAGGGTTGAACCAGGCATCTGAAATAAAGATAAATTCGACTGTTAATTTATATGGTAAAGAAAAAAAATTTGATGAAATAATTTGAATAATTAATTATACTAACAATATTATTAGCATGCTCAAAATATTTCACATAACAGTGATTAAAAAAAAAAAAAAAGAAAAGCAGATTCATAAAGCAAAACATATAATTAGAACTAGGAACACAAATAATGTACTAGTTTATAGTTTATAAATTTCATATACTATCGCCAAACTGACGATTCCCATCATACCTAATGGAAATAAATAAGAAACAAATAAATAAAAGAATCCTATTATTTCTCATTACGCATATTACAGAATTCTAATTTCACTTTTATTATTTACTATTAATCCTTACAATCCAAAATCCTACTTTGTCACAAATAAAATCATCCATAACGAACTTACTGTTATATAATCAATAGATCTGGCCCAATCCAGATACCTACCCTTTCATAATAAACTTCTGAACCAACCTAACCCTCTCGTTTCTAACCTTGCATCGTCTTCGGTTCCTGACAACCCCTTCAGGCGTCTGAAAAGAAGATGGCCTCTTGATCTCCTAATTTAGATAATTTATTAAAATGCTACCAATGGGTAGATTATCTACATGTCTATTCATACCATTGTATTCCATTTTATCATATTCACTGAATGGATATTTATTTTTATGCAATAGTTAATTTCATGAAAAAAAAATTCCATAAAAAAAATAAATAAAAAATGACTATTAGCTGGCACAAGCTAATAATTCATACGAGTCGTTAATTTCCAAAGTGAGCCCGAATCATTATTGAAAAATTTTCAAGAGATGCGAGAAACTATATTTTGTATTCCAATTTTAATATCAAAACAAATATATTTTTTTAATAAATTCTTTTAGTAGCATATATTTCTTTAAAAGTATTTATTATTTCAATACTAATAAAACACTGAAACTTATTTTGGCCCGATTTTGAAACAAAAGAAAGGTTGATTGGATTCGGTCAGGAGAGAAAAAAATTAAGTATGATTCGAGAAGAAAAAGATAATTAAAATAGCAACATACAAATTTGACTTTTTGATTACAATAATTATACAATAAAATTAATTTCCATTTAAATAAAAAGGAAAAACAAGCTCCTGACAAAAAAATTTGTAAAATGCAAAAATTACAGCACCTTCTTGAAAAAGCAGCCGGTTTTGGAAATAAACTGTATTTTTACACGATCAAAACAAAAAAATTACAACAAAAAATAAATCTATAGAGTACATTTTGGAAATAAGCGACTCATACAATTGTATTAATTCCAATAAGCATCATAATTGTTAATAATAGTCAATTTTGATGATTTTTTGTTCGTTTTGTTGAGGATAGAAATCTAAATAATAACCTTATCATTTTAATTAAATAAATATATATCGTAAATGAAAAAAATAATTTACGTAATCATAAAAATAAAATCCAATATTATGATTAGGCAAATAAGTAAAATATTATTATTTGCTAGTCAATTAAAAAGAACAAACTAACTTTAATATTACTATATGAAAAAAAAACAGCAAAACAACAAATACTACTGGTTTATAAGTAATTATTTCCTTTAAAAATCACTATGAAAATAATGAATCAACTTCTAAAAAAAAAATTAAAGTGTCTTTTTCAACATTTAAATCGTTGAAATTTAAATGTATGTGATATATATATTTAAATTACTTAGCTATGAAATTTGATCGTTTTCATTCATATGCTATTCGGTAGATCTATAATATATAAGAATATAACCAAGAAAATTATGCATTGAATTTTTAAACTCCTACTGTGGTTTGAAGTCTGTGTGGTTTTTAATACAATCCGTGTTACGGAATAAATGCAACAATGTTATGCAAGATGATTTCGAAGGACATTAATTTTTAAGTATTCTTACTAAACCATTTAAATATGAAAAGATTGCTATAACTCAATCGTTAGGGAATAAATTAGATTAAAACGATCCAATTGTTGTATAGAAATTAGATCATTAGTAAATTTTTATGAAGCTATTAACAATTTTTATTTACATAAGTAAAAAAAAAAAACTAAAATAAACTACGGTATAAAGTGACGATTTAATACTTTCATTTATACATGAAATACATAATATGAATGAGTTTTGAGATCTTGAAAAAATTCGAATCCAAATTTTCAACGGAAATCCATGTTTCAACATCCTCTGAGTAGGGATGAGATATCGAAGGCCCAATATCGGTATTAATATCAGCCAACAACTATCGAACCATTTTAAAAATATATTTATTTATATAAATATTGCTTTTGTAGCACATATGAGCATTGCAAAAGATGTTATTTTCCTCTTTAAATTAATTAATGGAAATATCAATTCTTCTACCTTCCTTAGTAAGGTAAATTAATTTTCTAGTTCCTGTCCATCTTGATTATCCTCAGTTTTATCTCAGAAATTTCCATTCAACAAATTTAAGCTTTCCATTAACTCATAGATCGGATTCAGCCCAATGCTAATTTATTTACAACCTAAATAGATTCCTTTGACAATTTGTAAACTTAGTTTGAGAAGGTTCTAACAAACAAATTTGGGCAAATCGAGTTATCTGAGTGAGAAGGGTTCCACGTATGCAATTTAACTTAAAGCGCAACTATTCAATTCCTAAGTAGGGATGGCCGTCGCTAGTCGACAATACATTCTATATGAAACTGGCAAGATGAGTATATATTTTTTCTAACGATCAGAATCATATATAATTTCTAGCACTTTTCGAAAACGGTAGGATCAGTTTTTATTTTCAAATTAAAGTATTAAAATACCGAAAGGACGATATCGATAGTCAATAATATAAAAGTATACACTATCGATGGTAAAATATCGCAGGAAAAATATCGATGTTTCGACAATATCGATTATCGTTAACCATTTCTACCTCTGAGTCCAAATAGATAACCTCTTTGAAATAATTCCACACAGGCAAATTGCCGAATTTCAGAAATGCTTTCCTTCAAAGCACCTTTATTTATTAATAAAAAATGTCAGGTCATCGTTATTAACGTAATACAAAATGGAACAATATTAATTATTAAAAACAATTATAACGAACTAAAAGAGAAATAAGCTGCATGATAAACCGTTATAAAGCTAAAAAAAAATATATATATATTATAATGTTATTAATTATTATAATGTTATTAGGTATTAGGTCAGAGAAAGTAATAAAAGAGTATCAAAAAATTAATGAGTTTAAATTGTTGATCTATAATATCTGCTTTTATGTTTTTTTAAAGAAATAAACATTATAATTGTTTATTATTAATATTATATATCTCGTTCTTCTGCGTTTGACAAATCCTATATAATTCAAGCTGTATCCATCTGGAATACCATCCCTCCCTATATCCGACATGCACAATCAGTTTTCTCATTTAAATCTATCCTTTTTAAGCACCTATTTCTTTCCCAACCTGAATGATCATGAAAAGTAGATAAGAGAACTTTTTAAGTTCCCCCAGAAATTATTTTATTTACTTATGTTATTTTATTTTCATATTATTATGAATTATTGTATGTCTGTATGTATTTAGTGTTTTTGTGTTATTTTTCTTCCAGTATTTTAATTTTAATGAAAATTGTAAATATTTTATTCAATTTTATGACAACACAGGCATTTCCTCTGAATCTATAATTTGTCCTAAAGGGACACCATTCCCAGGATAATAAAAATCTATTTTCATTTGATTTCATTTCATTATAATTGAGAACTAAACATTTCCTTAAAAACCACATACAATTTTCATGGAAAAATATATATATATATATATTTTTTTTTTGCCTTATATATCAGAAATATATAGTATACATATACTTTATGTATATATATATATATATATATATATTTACAGTATTGTTATAATTTATATTAGTTGTCTTAAGGTTGACCCTATAATTCTGTTCCTCGAAGGTATAGGGCACCAGGTCCACTTTTTTATTAAATAATTTAATAAGTTTTGGAAAATTGTCTCTGCAGAACAAATACAAAAATGTGACATTTTCTTATTCAATTCTAAAGTTTTATTGAAAGTAGAGTGGTAAGTGAAAGTGTGATTCAACAAACATCTTTTTTTTCTATCTCGATTCAGAAATTATTTAACAAATATTTTCGTAATAAATCAGATGAAAATGTACCAAAATGCCGGATTTCAGTATATATTTGCAGCTATAATACATTCAGTTTTTTCAAGGAATACGAACGCGAACTTTTACAGTTACAACAGTGTAACAGTAAATATTGTTTCCTAGCCGAAATTACCACAGTGGTGAAATATGACATGGAAGTACATTTCACTTATCTACTAAACACATGACACTATTTCACTAAAACACACTTACTTTTCTACTAAAGTACACCACAGTTTTCAATTAACGAAGGCCGGTAATTGGAAGTTCTCTATTAATTAATTTAATGAATGAAGTTGGAAAGGTGGCGGAGAAAATGGTTGGACGTTATTGCTCGAGGCTCTCTCTTTTCCACGCACAAATTACTTTCAAATTGCTTTTCGCTTTAATTTACAGAAAAAAAAAAAAAAAAAAAAAAAAAAATATATATATATATATATATATATATATATATATATATATATATATATATTCCTGAGGTAATATGAGGGGTATGGTTGAAATGTATATTGTTTTAAAGCTAACGAACTCTGTTAATGAAATTCTGTTAAAACTGCATATCTAGAATTTGATACGACTATAATAGTTTATTTATCTAGCTAGTAGCGTTAGGAAAGTGATATCGCCTATTCAACCGCTTTTGTAAAAAATAAAAAAAATCCCTCCAATGTCAACTCCAGGGGGATCTGTGACCTATTTCTATTTAAAGAGTTTTTAGGAATATATTTATTTTTTTAATATAAATTACTAATAATAAATTTTAATAAATCGATGTAAATAAATTAAAATTTATTCGATTTAGTTCAACTATCGACTCTCTGTTATCATTAAGCTTAGAAGCGCTGGAAGTTTTTTCACACAGAGAACACTTAATATCAATATTTCTAGATCTAGAAAAAGCTTATGATACAACAGAAAGAGGACGTTTGTGTTTGACAATTTTAAAAGAAGTAGAAATAGGTGGAAATAATATATGTGGTCTTATATAAAAAAAATTCTAACTAATAGGGAATTTTCAATAAGGGTAGGAACTACTTTGTCGTCAAGCCATCGCTTACAAAGGGGTATCCCACAAGGTCTCGTCTTAGTTCGATCCTATTCCTTCTAGTGATTAATGGTATAGGGTCCGTTATTAAGACCCCGATCAAATGTTTCCTATTTGCCGATGATATTGTTATCATCGCCCGAAGCAAATCTATTCCCTATATACAGTGGAGGCTGCAAGAAATGACGGATAAAGTAAAAGATTGGTCAAAGGAAACTGGATTTAGGATATCATCTTTGAAGTCTAAATGTTACACATTTGAAGAAGTCGAAAGTGTCAGCAGAATAATCCACAAATATTTATGGAAGGTTCTTCAATTGAGTATACAGAAAGTCACAAGTATCTAGGAATAATAGTTGGATAATTGGATACAACATATTACATATTTGAGAGAGGAATGCACAAAAAGACTCGGAATTCTCAAATGTCTCTCAAACTCTAGCTGGGGCGCCAATAGAGGCACTCAAATAAAAATATACCAATCCATAATATGAAGCAAAATAGACTATGGAGATATATAGTGCAATCAGCAAAACATTACTGTGTATGTTAGATTCTATACATAATTCAGCCCTTAGAATAAAATACTGGATCGTTACGAACTTCCCTAATCGACAGCATGTATGCTGAATCTGGAGAAACATCCTTAAACTTGAGACGAGAATACCTTCTCTCAAATACATTGCCAAATTGAAAGCATCTACCCACAACTCCATATTTATTTTCAGAAGAATCAAAAATAAACGGACTTAAAGATATAGGAAATAACTTTTTTAAACAAGTAATGTTACAAGGCAATTAGTAATTTTAGTAAAATAAACATGGATACGAACATTATAACACCCATCCTAGAATTAAAAATGCCACGTTGAAAAAATGACAGACCCATTATTAATAAATGCATGACTAAAATTGCAAAAACATATTCGATTGAAATACTAAAATATTTTTTAAAACTGACAAAACAATATAAAAATTTCGATTTTATATATACGGATGCATCCAAGGAAGGAGATAGCGTAGGATGTGCTTTAGCGAGTTAAGAGAACCATTTACGGTTCAAATTACCTGGAGAATGCTCCGTATTCACAGGATAGGCGACTGCCATCATGATTGCATTATATCTTATAAGCGAAGCTAAAAAGAACTACTGGGTAGTTGTGACGGACTCATACAGTGTTTTAACTACCATGGATAACCCATATCCTAGAAACTCTATAATTAGAGAAATACTTAACATTTGGTGGGAGGTAAAAAACAAAGGAATATCAGTTGTCTTGGTATGGGTACCAGCTCATTGCGGAATTTCAGGAGATTAAAACGCTGACAGTGTATTAGGAAGTGGAGGAGAAGAAGAGGCAGTGACTATATTGAAATATATCACTTAAGAAGAGTGGGTATACCAAACAAAGAAAAACAACTGGCAGGATGGGAAAAAGAGTGTAAGCTGAAAGAAGTGAAACCTAATTGCGATAAATGGCTCACTAGCTCTAGAAGTTCCAGGCGGGAAGAAATTATACTGTGCCGCCTTAGGATTGGGCATTAAGAATATAGCCCCCCACAATGTTAAAATATAACCATATCTTATGAAAAAATTTTTATCTATATTAAACAGTATTATTACTCATGTAATTAATGTAATAGGACTTCAAGATTCTTCTGAAGTAATTATCGTTTTATATATAAATGTTTTCGGGCTGAAGCCTCCCCCACCCCCTCTAAAATTAAATCCTGGATCCGTTAGTGCTGCGGACTAATGAGTAAAACCAAGAGAGATTACATCCGAAATGAAGTGCGAAATGTCTAACACTTGGAAGACCAAATGGTACGTAGAGGCCAGACCAGTAAGACGACCTATGGTAACATATAGGAAGTACTTGGCTGGATTGGAGAGAAGGGAAGGAAGATGTGCCAGATGCACCACGTGACTGGAGATAAAAGTGGATGGTGGAAGTTGAGTGTTCTGAACAGTAGGAGCAAAACGAAGAAGTCTTAATAGACAACAAAAATGGTGATAAAGCTAAACTAACCTTACTTGGCAGACTCTTTTCTTCTTTAAACTATTTATAATTTATCTGTCTATATTTAACTCAATTTCCGATCATTATTTTGGCTTATTCATAGTCCACGTCGTTTGTTATTCATGGATTATTTTTGTACTGGTTATTTCCTAGAAGTCTTAATAATATCGGATGTTGGGTGACTCATAATAGCCTAATATATAAAAGTCTCATAGCAAGGAAAAATTGTCGATTCGATATTATTCTGGCTTACTTCCAAATATCACAAAAAAAAATATTGTCGCCTTGTAGTGGTCTGTGATGAATCAATCCAACGCCTAGAAGAACCATTTCTCAATAATAACCACTGCTGAGATGATTCCTCAAAAGAATCATAGCCCCCGGTACAGACCTTCTATTATCAAATTATTAAAATAAAATAAAAAATACACTCAATAGCCCAGTATACTTGCGCATCCTAAGTTGCATTGAATGAGGGCCGGTTTCATTTTATTTTCTTGTATGTGATATGACTGGGATATCCAAGTTTTCTACCCCGTCTCTCCTTCTCTCAACCCCCCCCCCTCCCGAATCCCTTTTGAATATCCCACACGATAGAAGTAAAAAAATAAGGAGAGATTAATAATATGAAATATAGATTATAAATAACAGCTCATTAAAAGGACGTGGGGCGACCCTGTGTAGGTAGACCTTCCTGGGACATACCCAGCCTCTATAAAGTGAGTAACCTTAATTAAAATAATTGATTAAGAGGAAAAACATGGCGGTTGAGCGTGATCTCGGTGAAATCACCTCCTTGCACAACCGTAGACAAATATACATTGCTTTTCTTAAATAGTACTGAACCCCCCTTCATGGGTTGTAGTGGAACAGGTTTTTATTTTATTTTTTTTTTTTTAATATTAAAAAGAGCAGAGGTGGACAAATACTACTCTGAGTACTGAGTACCAAGTACTGCCCTTTTTCGAGTACCAAAGAATTGAGTTACGATTAACTGAATTCCCAATGGTGATTCAATTTGAGTAAAATAATTGGTTGTTCCGATTTATAGTAACTAAGATATTTTAATCCATATCTACCATTAAACTCGTTATCATTTAGTTTTAGACACAATTTTTCTCTTTTCGCCTCTCTAACTTAACGTATCGTTAAGATACAATTTAGAATAACAGCACATTAAATAGAGGATGAAATGATAAACACTTCCCTCGCTAACAATATGTAAGTTCGATTTTTGGTTTTTGAGATCTTCTAATCCATATGCAGACACATCACTTCAATCACACGACTCCAGCCGACTTTACCCGATACTTTACTCATCGGAGATCTGACGGCTCAATCTAATTAACTCTCTACAAAAAATAGCGTAAAACGCGCCTAAAGAAGTTTTAACTTCAAAAAAAGTAAAATAAAATTTTAAATTAATTTTTTATCATCATTCAAAAATTCAAAGACATATTCTTAATTATTAAATCAATTTTATTTGTTAAATGAAATTTGATGATACTAACACTAGACTATTTGTAAATATTTTTCTAACTCAAGCCATACTGAACCAGCCATTTTTGAAATAATCGAGAAATATATGTAGCGAAAGCAGAGGACGGAATTGGATGAAATTTATAAGGAAATCTCTAGTTACCACTCCGCTTAATCTCTTATCAGAATTTTTTATCAAAACGGAATAACGGCATAGATTTGATTAAAGACACGTACGGAACCAAAGCCGTTCCCCAATGACTAAAGCGTAAAGCGCGAATGGAAATTTTCGATTTAGAACACAAAAAAAATTGTTAACTTTCAGTATGAATATAAAACTTCTCAGCATTCAGTAATAATGAAACGGATAAAAAATGAAATAACAAACAAGAAGGATATTACTAGTGTTGCCCAAATGCGAGACCGAGACGAGTCTTGGTCTTGCAAACTCATTCCTGGTCATGGTCTTAGTCTTGCGCAAGAATATCGCAACAGTCTTGCAGCTACTTATCAGCTTATTAATATAGAGATATCACTGTAATTTTTTAGATGGGAGAAACCTAACTAAGCCCGAATGAAAAATTAGAGGAGTTAAATGCAAAAGTATATTGATTTTACCAATTATTAATATATAGTAACTAAAATTAGTATTAGTAACTATTTTGCCTCAAGTTTTATTTAAAAAATCGATTTTTTTTACCAGTCCCCTGGTCTCGGTCTTCCGAAGTGCAAGAAGACCGAGACCGATTTAAGGCAACACTAGATATTACAATTATACAATGGGTTAATGAATTATGGCTAAGATGTCCTATGATTATCATGCAACTCGAAGACGTGAGCAAAATTAAACCACTTCTATATCATTCAAAACGTAGATAGTTAATCAAGGTTATGGTTCAGCCAAATAAGATTGTAAAAGGCGGTCATCATGAAAAAAAAACAACTTAAAATAGTTGAAATTCTATCCTCAATATAATATTACGTCAAATAATAAGTATTCTATAAGAATTTATTTTTATAATATAAGTTTTCAGTTTTTACTTTACAACACCCACCGCTGAAAGTAAGAAATCGCGAGGCTTCTCATTGCATCATGTCACAGGATATTTATAAAGCAGATAATTACTAGTGGGTGATAAATATATTTTGGTTCAGGGCGCCTATGTATGTCTGGCGAGCAACGCGCTCGTGGGATCCAAAGCCAATGGCTCTTCAAGATTATTTGGAGTGCCATATAATGGTTGCGTAATACAATTGTCATATATATATATATATATATATATTCTTAGCTGTGTTATTATATGAAGTAGAGCATTGGACGGCTACGACGAAGCATTTCCCAAAAATAACTGCTGCACAGATGATTTTTATCAGAAGAATCATAGTCCGCGGTACAGACTCCTATTTATCAAATTATTAACATCTGTAAAGAATTTCGTTAGGGTCATCTTGTCGTAATATACTATTTTTACTTCTCAGAATAATTCTCAGAAATGGGAAATTTTCAAAGTGGAGATAGCTTAAGTTCGTCTATTTAACGAGGTATTGAAAACTCATTAAAATCTATTTGCTTTTCACCTGAATCGTAAAATTAATTTGATCTTCATTTTATCGTAATCGACAAAATTTCTACAAAAATTCATATAAATAGGGCGTTTTCTCATTTAATTACTTAATTTAATTTATAATTTACAGGTGTTCCGTATATTCGTTGGTACAGACCACTTTTTATTGAATTATTAACATCCGCCTGAAACTTCGTAAATAGTTTCGTCTCATCATAACCTACAACTATTTTATTTACGAAAATCTTTAATTGGGTGGTTTTCAATCTGGAGTGGGGCAAACTTTGTCTATTTAATAAGGCACTGAAAACTCGTAAATACACATTTCTTTCTACTTGGATCGTAAGATAATTTGATAACAAAATCGATAAAAAAAGTGGCCTTCAAAAATATTGAGCCGTTTGGCGTGACCTACACTCCCAAATTTTTAAAATAACGAGGTTATATAGGACAAACGGCCCAATATTTTTGTAGGCCACTTTTTTATCGATTTTGTGATCAAATTATCTTACGATTCAAGTAGAAAGCAAATGTGTATTTACGAGTTTTTAGTACCTAATTAAATAGACAAAGTTTGCCCCTCCCCTCCTTCCAGATTGAAAACGGCTCAATTCCAACAGTTTTCGTAAATAAAATAGTTGTAGATGAGATAAAACTATTTACGAAGTTTCAGGCGGATGTTAATAATTTTATTAAAAGGGGTCTGTACCACGGATTAGTAAGTAGAGAGGAATATGTAAAAGTTATAGCAGATCCTGAGAGCTACAAAAAAGTATAAATAAAGGTTGGCTCGATTTTCGATATAAAAGTAGGCAATTCAGGTTTTGTGTTTTTTTTTTAATGTAAATCATGTTTCTTGTAGGATAGGAAACGATAATCAAAGAAATATTTATTTAAGTAATTAAAAATTACTTCACTGTAAACTAGACAAAATTGGCTTATTGCGAAAATAAACTTTATAATTGTTAAAACAATTTAAAATGGACCTCTGAACGGCTAAACTACGCTAAGTTCTGTTTAAAAAATAACTGTTAGTGATTTTTTTAGTTATAGCTTCCTATTGAATAAAAAAAAAAAATCTGGTGTGCCCACTCACACGACTTTCCTACCTATCTCAGAAAAGTTTTCAAATATTTAAATATGTACATTAAGAAACAAAAAAAAAATTTAATTAGATTTATTTTCCTGAAAATTTATCAAAGATTTAAGTACGATTTCTTATATATATAATTGGTAAATGGTTGACTGTCGTGGATAATGAAGAGAAGAATAGTTGGGGTGATCAGTCAAAGCAATGTAAACCGGCTTGTGGAAGATCAGCGTATAAAATTCAATACACTCTGTTTCTGTTAAAAGTCGAGAGAAAACTAGTGTTATGCGGGCAACAGATTTTCTTACTTTTCTTTTCTTTTTTTTCTCATTCACTGCTTAGACTCGTACTCTTACAATCGTTAATAGTTGTCCGAAATGAACGATTTTAATATAGTTTTGTAGGGAATTAACAGTAATTTTCTTGGCATAGACAGACAGACCAATGGCTGAAAATGTGTTTTTCGGACTCAGGGGGCTCTGAAACTTATAGATTCGTCGAAAACAGCATGTCGGAAATTTGACCCGATTCCTTACCTAGTATATGTAGATAAGTAAAAACACACAAAACTCAAATTTACGAAAATATGCCCATTATTTATATCAAATTTTTGTAGCTCTAGAGGTCTGTGCTATGAATATTTCTTTCTACTTACGGAACATCATATATAAATTATGTAATATATTTGTTGCATTATGAAGGATGATATTGGTTTTCATTGGCGGATTTAATATTTTACAGAGGTTTGTGACAATTATTCTATGTGCTCTAGGTTTCTATCTATGACCCTGTAGCGATTGGAATTGACAAGGTTCAGCAAATAGGTTGCAGCTGTTTTACTGGTTCCTTAATCAGATGCAAGGACGTTCGACCATACATAGACGGCTACTTTACATCAGGTTACATAAAGAGGAAGAGTGAGCCCTTTAAGAACGAAAAATACTAAAGGGGCCTAAATATTATTATTTATACAATATTAATAAAAATCGCGTCGCTTCTCTTAGTAGAGTAATCAACATAAAAATAATTCCCCAAACCAATTAAGATCCCTAAAACAGATAAGGATAATTTGTACATTTTGTAGCCCTGATGAAGACCCACAACGTGGGTCGAAACGTCGGCGAATCCAACAAAATACTATCATAATGTATAGTATTAAATTTTACCGCACTAACTTCTAAAATTATAAAAAATATCTCTACAACCCCTAAAACAGTTATGTTGCTGGATTAATATCCTTTAAAAAGCCTCTGGACTTTCTTAAATGAGGGAGTGGGTAAAATAAAAAATCATTAGTTTAAATAAAAATTAATCTAATGTTAGTTGAATGGACATTACTTGTACCAAATATATATATACATTTTAAAAAAAAAATCAAAATATATAATTTCCATTAAAATTAAACTACAAAAATAGTAAATCATCGATGGGAGAATAACATATTAAAACTGAGCTTCTGAACCAACCCAGTCCATAACTGAGGTATGCCCTTGGGACACACATATGGCAGCTGCACAAAAAAAAAAAAAACCCTAAGATGGCTCACAAAAAATAGATGCCTCAGTTTAAAAGGCATACTTTTAAATCATCTTATTTTTCAAAAGAAAGTCTGATCGTCTTAAAATCACAATTAACAACATATGCTTAGAAAGTAGTTAATAATAGTCAGTAGCGATCCAGGATTTAATAATTTTTTTTTTGTGCATAGTTTATCAGGAAGAAAAATAAATAAACTACATAAAATGTTGTTTAAAGTGGTTCTTGATTGAAGGCTTGTTTAAAATAATAATAATAAAATGATATTACGATATAATGTTGCTTTTAGAGAAACTTTTTTTGACATTTACTTAAAAAATAAATTATTAAATAAAAAAAAAGCAATTGTACATGCAGTAATTGTAATAATAAGTATCAATAAGTAAAGTAAAGTACATAAATAATAAGAAAGTAATAAAAGTAATGGTATATGCCTAATAATTTAAAAAGAATAAATCCTATTATTGTTTAAGTATTAAGCTCAGATCACTTACAAGAAAAGAATATGACCCTATTAAAAAAATAAATTATTGTTTTTCATTTTGGGAGGTAATTATTCATACAAAAATATCAAAAAATGCAAACAAAAATAAACATCATGGCCTGAGCTATAGGAATTTTTCAGAGGGTTGAATTCTTTTACCTCTTCCTCTCAACAATAAAACTCAACCGTTTTATATCACAATTTTAGATAATATATTTTTAAATGAATAACTTCATCTCTTAACATTAACTCATTTCATTAATTAAATTAAGATTAAAAAAGAAGAAACAAATATTTTTTAGTTAACGTAACACTAAAAAACTGTTTGAAATTTGCCACCTCCTAAATTGTGCTGCCTAGAGCCTTCCTCGCTCTCAGTTCCCTCCCTTATAAACATTACTTTCAAGAAAATATTCACAACCGATAAAATTTTTTTCTTCAAACACTTTAATTACTGGAATGTGAAATTACTTAAAAACCACCACTCACGATAAACAATGCAAAAAAAAAGTTCTTGCTGTATGTTTGTCGGTGGTGTAATAGGTTATGAAAGAATTAAGGGAAGTGCATATAGCACATATATAGATGTTCAAACAAGGAAATTAGAAATAAAGAAATGGTTGTAATCACAGTAAAAACATATACAAAATTTTCTTGCCATATTTTTAAATTCAGTGCCATTTTACTACGTTTATATTAACAGATTTTATACCACAGGTCACTATTAAAACACGTTTTTCTTGTATTCCATAATTTGCCAACGTTTCAGCTTCATGAGCCATTTTCAAGAATCCATATAAATTTTGTAATTTATTTATTTTTCTTGAAAACTATTCAATGTTTGAACTTTCTGTAAATACATTATCCTTATTCTATATTGTCATTATATTAAAAACTCAGAAAATCATATAATTAATTTTGATTATCTTGGTTTAAATTGATGCAAATTACATATCGTGCACTGCAAATGTACTAATAATATAGAATATGGGAAATGTATTTACTGAAAGTTTAAATTGAAATATTTTAAAGAAAAGTGACTAAATTAAAAATTATTTACAGATTCTTGAAAATGGCTCAAAAAGCCAAAACATTGGCAAATAAAGAAACATAATTAAAACCTATGTTTTTGGTGTCCTGTGGCCTAAAATCTAATAAAGAAATTTTATTGATTTTGATTTTATTTTGACAGATAAAATTTTTTTTTTTAATTTGTGTTTCTCACTGACTACAACACATAATGAATTTCCCAACCATATTATTTAAAGTCAACTTTTTCTCCAAAATTAAACAATTTTCTTGTTGGAACACTTATACGTTGACCCTGGGAATGTAATTTCCTAAATTCCTCAAATTACAAATCTACGAGAAAAAGTCAACTTTTTTTAAATTTTATTGCCAGAGCTAATTTTAAATTTAATATCTGCAAATTGTCACTATCAAGACAGTTGCAGATGGAGATTTGAAGATAAAAAAAAAATCTGAATTGTTCTGAATGAACAAACATGTGAGCCAAGTAATAAATATGAAATTATTACTGCACCAGATTAGTATGTGGGAAGAAAAATATAAAATTTCATACCAATGGATTTGAGATTTTTAAATGATTTGTTTTAAATACAGCTGTAATTTCTTGGATGGGAGGAGAGGATAACATGAAAGATCTGTTGGACATTTAATGCATAATGGTATGGATAGGTTAACAAAGATAGTCTAAGAAAGAAACAGCAATTATATCAACAAGAAAAGAACAAAAAAGAGGTAACCTGTGAATTTTTGAAAAAATATTGCAGAGTTCTAGCACGGATGGCATATGACATGTCACTCTAATCAAACCCTTATTGCCTATAGACAAGGTTAGGACTAAAATAAAATAAAATAGAATATTACATCAGAAACATAAATATTGTTTCCAAAATAATATATATTCTATTATTTGACTCCCTGATTAACAAAGTGAACCCTAATAAATTGAGATAAGTATCAATTCTCAGAAAAAACCCAATGAATCTAATAGTTCAATTTTTTTTTTCAATTAGAAAAAATGGTGTGAAAATAAGTTTATTGCTGAAACAAGGAATGTAATGAAACTTGCATTCCTTAAATATTGTTTTAAAAAAAAATAATCCAAAAAAAATTTTAACAGTTTTATTCGAACAAAAATAAAAATAAATTACTCTCATTGTGACATTATTGTAAACAGAAAGTTATTTTTTTATCATACAATTTTTAAAACTTTATTCTCCCCTCTCCCAAATTATACATATTTTTTTTTCAATCCAAAACAAAATCCAAACAACCTTATTTTTGTTTGAAAATGGGCCTTAAAGTTATTTTCTTTCCAAACAGGACCCTATTCCAGTTTCAATATTTTTAAATTACTATTGTAATAATAATTGGCTTTCAGAAATATGTTCCACAATTAAAGAGTTAATTAATTTTTTTTTTAAATATTGGTTTATAAATATCGGGTTATCAAAAAATATTTTGACAATATTACAATTTAAATAGAAAATACCGTTTTTCTCACTTCGTGAAGAATAGTTAGTAATGATTAGCCTTTGGAATTTTCGGAATAAATGATTATAAAAATGAGCATTGAATTATAACACACTAAATTATTTCTGAAAGATTTAAAAACCAACTAAGTAACAGTATGAGTTCAATTATAATTCTTATTAATTAATTAAACTAAAATATAAAAATAATTAATGTGGACAGAGGTCTAACACAATCTGAAAATAGTAAATGAGCTGTTATTTATGCAACAATATGAATTGAAATCAATAAATCTTTTTTTAAAATAGAATGTTATAAATATATTAAACATTCCATATAACCTTTTTCCAAGTCAATAGTTATGACATTACCAAGCTGATAAAGATAAAGATAAATTATACAAACCAAAAAAATCTTTTATCGCCTTGTGAAGCCATTGGAAAAACCTATAGTGCCTCCTGTGACGTTCTGACACTTCAACTGAAACAAAATTCAGTTTCTGTCATTGAGATCCTTTTAAATTGTGGGGCCATGCACCTTATATACAGCTTGGAAACCATCACCGCTGAAAAGCTGCTTCATGTAGAGTCAGGCACAAAATCATAGGAGGAAAGTCATAAAGTGTGCAGAAGAATATTTACAATAAGCTTCAATAGATTTGGAATAAATGGGTAAATTACATCGGATACAGAGCTGTTTCAAGTTTGATTCGCATGCATTTATCAAGAAGGTAATTAATGATTTGGCAGTATCATACAAATGAGTGAACATGAGAAACAGAAAAATAATTAGGACCAACACCAAAATAAGCATAATCTGCATATATTAGAATAAGATTTAAATTAAAACCATGTATCATGTAACTACTTAGTTACTAAATCTTATAATAAAATAAATATATAGTATCATAATATCTATCTTTATAAATACTACAATAGTTTTCCTGCTCTTAGGAGCGATGGATTTTGATGAATGAGGTATCAAACAAAAGGGTATAACATGGAGCAGTGACAAATCATAGTAAAATCCCCCGGAAATTCCACAAAAAAAATTTTTGAATCAAAAGATACTTTATTTATTTGTGAATAACTTAAAAAGTATACTTTTTTTTTTACATTGTACCTACTTGGTTATTTGAAAGGTTTCTAAATTACCTACAAAACAAAATAGAAATCATTGAAATTGGACCATAATTAACAAAGATGTAGCCTATAGAATTATTTTGAATGAACTAATGTGATTCAACTGAGAAAGTGAAATGTATTTCTATTAAGTTTAATCTATATAAGATTATTTTTTATAAAACCCTTTTTTAATCTCACAGTCCTTACAATTTTAAAACATTATTACAATACCTAAAAAATTATTATTTAAGAGGATGGTTGGAGTGATCAGTCAAAATAAATAATTATACTTATTTTTATATTTGCCGACGTTTCAAACCGAAGTTTAGGCCTTCATCAGGGCTAAGAAAAAAAAATTATTATTTTTTAACGTTTCGGCTCCAAGAGCTACTTTCAAAAATTCTTTTTATTCTTTAGAAAAAAAAAAAAAAAAATTAGTTAACATAGAGTCAGTCTAGAATGCAGCACTGTGAAGTTGAACTGAGGATGGTAGAAAAGAAATTAAGGAGAAAGTTTTGATAAAATAAAAAAATTTGCAGATTTTTGGAAGAAAAACAAAGCATTTTATAAGTAATAACACAAGTACCACCATAGATTAGTATTCTACATACAGATATATTTTAAGGAAAACATTTTTTAGTAATAATGTTATTTTAATGTTGACTAATGTTGTTTTTTTTAAAAAGAAAAAAAAAAATTGAAAATGGCTCTTGGACCCATTTAAATATTGTAATAATGTTTTAAAATTGTAAAAACTGAGATTAAAAAAGGGTTTTATAAAAAATAATCTTATACAGATTAAATATAATAATAATTAAAAAATCTCACATAAGATACGAATAACCTAAAGAAGGTTGATTGCCATGAAAATTATTTTTTCTATCTCATGATAAATATCATTAACTTAATTTTATCTATTGACCAATATTCTATATGAGTTATTCACGTGGGCCAACTAGTTTTTTTTTTTTTTTTTTTTTTAAATAATAAGCTTCTATTTAATAATATAAAATATAGCAGGTCCAATATTCACAATCTAAACTGTAGGTCATCATCATGGCTGAAAAATGTATATAATCAGATATACAAAACTACTATAAGAGATTATATTTAATAAATATAGAACCAGTAAAACTAGGTAACATCAGATATTTTATTCTAAATAATATATAGTAGTACATGATTAAAATAAAGCAGTCATTAATGTAGAGAATGATAGGAATACATAATGTGATAATGTATACATGTACTAATGTCTCTACTTCAATCCTACTTTATTACAAACATGGTTCTTCTTCCATTATTTATATTCATATATCTGATATATCGCAGTTTTAACGATTCCATACTCATTAACTTTTATCTCTTATATTAATTTTGTATCTCTTATGTTATACATTTCTCACCCATGATAATGACGCAGAAGTTAGGGTTGAAACATAGCAATTAAAAAAATCCAAAAATTGACTGAGTCCACTTATATGTATAAGTGTCAATTAACTTCCATCAATAATTAATTAAAATATAACAGAATATATTTTATATATATATTTTTTTATTTATTCAGAAAAAATACATTTTGCCTCAATCAAGGGCATTGAGTATTTGAGATATAAGAAACTCATTCATACAATATATACAATTACAAAAATAATAGAAATTATAACAAAAATAAGAAAAAGAAAGCTTAGTAAAACAGATTAAATAAAATATGATGCAACATATTTAAATGAATAAATAAATAAATAAAATGAATAAATAAGAAAAAAAAAACATTTAATTTTATATAAGCAGAAAAATAAATAATAACTTCAAATGGAATCATAACTATAACTGAAAGTAAAATTTAAAAAGTATTATTGACTATAGTGTAAAAGAGAGTAGATATGAATATTAAATTTTATATTATGTTTGTAATATGAAAGAGTTTTTGAATCCTAAGGGGTGTACCAATTGAGCAATTATTAATAAATAAACAGAATCATTTTCAGTTTGAATTAGAGTAACTTCAAGGGAATTATTTTCATAAAATAAATTTAAATATTAAACTTAAAATTATAAACATATCTTGACACTAACCCTGATTTTAACTTAAATAATAAATATGAGAACAGTTGTTATGTTATTCTCATTAACTAAATTATTTTATTTTAATAAAATTATTCTTAAACTTTCCAATAGAATAGGAAAAATAATGATAAAAGAAAAAAACACTTAGAAAGAGATATAAATACCATGTTAGGTAATAAATGGAAAAAACCAACTACAAAGTTTTGTGTCTCTAAATATTCTGGTAAAAACAAAATAACCATTAACGGTTCCCAAATTCAGATGTCTCCAGGTCAGAAAGAAACTTAATCAATTAAAATTCAAAGACAAAATACCATAAATCTCATAATTAAAAAATATTAAAATCCCATTAATAACGGTAATTCACCCCATGACATCCAAACGTACTTATGAAGTTTATACGAGAAAATTAATTAGTTAATTAATACCATAATTTTACTTTCTTTTAAAGGAAAAATAAATAAATTTAAGAGATTTCTCACAAAATATTTCGAGTCTTTACTGGATTAGATATTATATGAAATAACATGTAAAGATAATAAATAAATTATGACTACACGGAACTTTATGTAATTTTGATATTAATTTTAGATATTTATCTAATATTTATATAAGAATTTATCAATTAAGTGGTGTCATTAGCACTTCAGGGACTTCATTCAAAAGGGAAATTATACACTATATAAACTAATATATTTTCAGGGTTCTATATATAAGACAAATTAAAAATCCATTATTTATCAGGATAGTAATGGCAGAGTAATGTTATCGCTATTGTTAAATGGAGGAATTTACAAAAATGGAGATACAATATGAAAATTACAGATTTACCTTATTTTCACAATGGTTATTCTTTATGTCATGAGTTTAAAAGGGTCGAAATCTGAAAATATTATTTCTCAAGATATAATCTTGCAATCTACTTTGGCTCTTATTAAAATCAAGACTAGATCTATCAAATAGAGTTAAGTAGAATAGATATTTAAAATTAAACAGAAATTAAATATCTTTGATATTCCGCTGTATGTGTTGCTCATTCGATCTTGTAGCCCAGTGCTTATAATTGTTTATAAGATATGAGAATATAACTTTGGTAATGATGTTTCATCTTTTTTAGGTGTTTGTAAATATTTTTATTTATAACATCAAACGGTTTGTTATAATATCTTTTTTAAAACTATAAATCAATAAAATATAACTAACTATTTGATTAATATTTCTATTGATGATTACAAAGAGTAAGTATTATTATAATTTTAAGGTAGGGAACCAATAATAACTAAATTTGTTCTTTAAGGAATGCATTTAAGAAGCAGTAGTTCCACAAACTGCCAAGAGGTGGAGATAGGTTAAACTTTCTAAAATGTCTACCTGAGCAGGAGAGCATTAAGTGCTGTTTTGTAGAAAAAATTAAATAATTATCAGTAACGCATATTTGCTAATTGTTAAAGAAAACTCAATTTAAATTACAAATCATTGAAAAAAAAAATTGATTTAATAATTGAGATAAAGGTGAGAGGAGGTGGGGCTTTTTATACTGAATTATACCAGGTTCAAATCTAAAATTGTTATATTCCTTGAAGGAAAATCAGTGAGCTTTGATAATAGATTGAGTTTTTACAAGAGCAGGGTTCCAAAATTAACACATGACTTCAGTAGGGAATTCAGGATATAATTTGGGGGAGAGCTTTTTATTCTTAATTAACGATAATTACAGGAAAATATTGCTCTTAGGGATAAACATTTTACATTTTCCTTGGCAAGTGCTTACATCTACAAGCTGCAACACATGTGTTATAATTTAAAATTAAAACATGTTGTGATTGTTTAAGTATTGATCACAGATCACTCATGTATGTAAATATGGACAATGAAAAAAAATCTCTTTTAGTGAGGGGGGTGACTTCAGCCTTGAATCTTGAACCTGCAGTGAATAATTTTATCAGTTTATGAATCATACAGCTATAATTCTGATTAGACATCCTAGATAATAAACACTATATACTGTACAAATACAGCATGCAGCACGTGATAAGCTGCATTTAGTTTGGTTCTAAATATGCTACCTTACCTCCCTCCCTTGCGAATCTTAAATATTGATTATTTATATTTTAAGTATCTAGTACAATAATGAGGCTTACCATAACATTAGAGCGATTAATATGTGCGAGTAAGATGGCTGGGTTAAATAAAAAAATAATCGGTTTAAAGGTAATTCATCCAGAATTACGGAAATCCATCAGACCATTCCTAAACGCATCGATGAATCCATAAATGGAATTTAGCACATTTCTATATTCATCAATTGAATCACTGATTGTTCCCATCGGCCGTTAAGGTCAATGGATCCGCTAGATGTAATCCCATTTTTAATTTACTATACATTTTTATTTTTAGTTTGCTTTCTGTGTCTTTTGGGAGTGTGGTAGCTCAGTGGGTAAGGCATTGAATTTCTATGCTCAAGCTTCCGGGTTCAAGTTCGTCTGTGGCAGGTAATTATTTATTCTGTTAAATCAGCCATGGATCGAGCCTGGGGTCAGAACATCCTTCTGGGACACACCAAGTCTCTATAAAGTGGGTACTATTAATTAAATAATTAATTAAGGGGAAAACCTAATGATTGAGCATGATCTCGACCCGATCACCACCCTGTACAACTGTTGTCCTTGAAATAGTCCTTTCTTACAAAGTACTGAATACAATAAGTTTCATGGGTTGCAGTAGTAGAGGTTTAGACTTTTTACTTTCCATCTGTATTTATTTCTGTTCTGAAATTCAATAATTCAGTATGTAAATTTTTTCTTATATATTTTTTATTTTTCATGTGTTTTGGAACCATGCAGGAAAGATATCTTTACGCTGGAATCCAGCAGATCACTGCTAAACTGAATATAAATAGCTGTCCCTCAGTGCTAAATCTCATTGATTGATGGATTTCTTCTTTAGGAACTTGGCTATAGCTATAGGCAACAAATGGTTCTATCTGTATCGGTTCTTCTATATGTTTTAGAACAGGTTTTACTAATGCTTTAGGAATCAAAACTTTTTTTTTTAAGTGGTTTTATTTTTTTATTTTTTATTTATTTATACCGACAAGTCAAAAACCTATTGGAAATAACTGGTCTGAAAGTAATGAAAAATTTATTTAATATAACATAAATTTTAGAATTGAACCCACTTAGCATTCAACCTCCTTGGAACGAGATTAAACATTTTAGAATCATTAAAGATACACTATTAATAACATCCATTAGTCATTAGTGACATACACCTTGAAGTGGTTCGAGGACATAACCTAATCTGCAAATTATCTCAAAGTGCAACAAAATGGCTTCTCTATAAATTACTGGTACACTCAATCAAATATTAAATTAAAAATACAGCTGATTTAATTCGTTCTAAAAGAATTTGTAATTTAAAGATGCATATAAGAATTTATAATTTAAAATTTAGGCATTTCACAAACCATGTGAAACACAAACATTTAAATTTTTTTTCTCTATGTTAGTGTTTTTGTGTCTTCTTTTTGATGTTTCCCATCTGTGGTAACAAGCAAAATAAAAAAAAGTTGGGATTAACGCTTCTGTACGTTCCGCCTCGTAAAAAACTCAGAAAATAAATTTCATCAGTCGTTTCTCTCTGCTTTGGATATTTCATCCATGTTTCATGTTCAAAACGTAGTTTGCTGTATCTTAGTAAATATTGGTAAGTTAATTTTCTTTGTATTCAAATTAAGTTTTGTAGACGATTTAATTTATTTTTTAAAAAAATCAGCTAATAAAAAGAAAATGAATAATTTTGGGAATTTCCCCTAAATCTAGACATGGGTAAAAAGTCTCATATCGCTACTGTCAGCGAAAAAGGTCGTATGTAAAAATTGAGTTTTTTTACAGAAGAGCAACTGAGCAAAACTGATTATTTATTTACGATTTATTAGTATAATTTCATATTGAATTTCCCTCTGGTATTTTCCATAGTAGCAGACTACGTATTAGAGTTGTAGACTACAAAATGTCGCCTTTAGCAAAAATAGAATAAACACGGAAAATTGTCGCTTACAACTTTTTGCACGAACAGTAGCGATATGATATGACGTCTCTTTGCAAATACTGCTCCAATGCAGACGACTTTTTTCAATCTGTTTCATAGAGACTTTAATTAATTTTTAAAGTAATTACATCTAACTTTCCATGAAAAGAAATGGAGTAGCTCAGTACGTTCATGTTCCCCGGTTCGCGAGTTAGAATCCACTAGTGGCAGATTATTATTTATTCTGTTACATCAGCAATAGTTCGAACCAGGTATCGGGAGACCCTCTTGAGACTGTCTACTATAAAGTGCGTAATGTTAATAAACTAATTAATCAAGGTGAAAAAACCTGGCGTTTTCAAGATCAAGAATTTTTTAACACAAATTATTTTTTTTTTTTTTGGTGTAATATATGATGTTCTAAAGTCAAAGTCACAAATGTAGCAGAAAAAAATTATGATAAGTATAAAGTTTAAAATTATTTTTGGGCTGTTTGCAAAGACCACAGGATTAATGTAGAAGAATAAACCTCAACAGATCATTTGTGTGAGTGAAATACCGCGAATATGAATAATTTAAATTTTAAATGCCAAAGGAAACTCAAACCTCGTTTTCTTAAAATCAGGACCGTACGAAATAGTAAAAGTATTCGGAGAGAAGACTTAATGCAAGTTTATGAAATTCATAATAGTAGTTTTAGAGAAAATCCCTTCCCCCCCCCAAAAAAAAACTTAACAAAAGTTTATTCCAATATTTCATAATATGAAACAATCATATTGTTGGGATTTTTTTTTAAATTATTGAAATACTTATGGAATTTTGCATTTTACCCTCCTCCCAACAAATTGAAATGATGTTTCTGGATGAAAGTTAAATAAAAAATTATATTTAGAACGGATGCCCTTAGGCAATAAAAGGATATAAAAAAATTATGTATATATAATTCTTTACATTTATATATTGTATTTTGTAATAAAGAAATTCCTGGAGGATAGGAAAAAAAAAATATTTAGAAGGGAATAGAAATATGTAGTAAGAGATTCATCAGATTGCACCACGTTCTGGCAACTGTATCATGAGTTATCAACGTAGTTTACAACCCTTATCATACATTATAATCAGTTAGTCATAGAGCAATACTCAATGAACGCAATAATTTGAGCTATAACAGATTCAGTTATTATACGAACGGTATTTAGAGTCAGTTAAATTAATTTATATAATACAATTTCTCATAATAATTACTGAGGACCAGATAATAAAGAAAGACTTTATTTGGCTCCTCAAATCTTTAAAATCTCTAACAATATTGGAGAAACTTATTGTCATATAATCTGAGATGAGGTACACAGTTCTTACATTGAAAAATAAATAATCAAAAATTTCATTGTATATAATGTTATTTCTCAAGTTCCTAATTTCATAAGGGCTTCAGTAAATAATCACACAACCAAATGAATAAAAAATCTATAACACAGGTGGATATTCTTTGTGTAGCTAATATATAAATTATACATACTAATATATATATTAGTATACAGCTATAGTATTCTATTTTTTAGAATAACACTTATACACTAAAAGTTACAGTGGGGGTAACATATAACAATTTTAATATGTTTACTTTCACTTATTTACATATCTGTAGCCCAGAGGTTAAGACATCATACCCATTTTTTATTAAATAATTCAGTAACTAAGAAACAAATTTTAATAGCATAAAGTTATGAAAAAATGGTTCCCTGAAGAAATACAAAAATATGACATGGTGTATTTTATCTCCGGGGTACAGATTTAGTAACTATTGGATTCCATTCCACATAATTACATGGAAAATTGGACTCTCCCTCCTCCAATAAACGCAATAATGTGACATGATGTTCTTTACTTCCGGAGTAGAGATATATGAAATATATAGTAAGGCAAAGTATTGCGATCGAAATCGAAAATATATTTTATGAGAAGGAATTAGTCGAGGGTGCGGTCAAAAAAATTAAAATATATAAATAATTTTAATTTTTGCCGACGTTTCGACCCACTTTGCAGGTCGTCTTCAGGGCGTTGGATGTGGCACTGCGGGAGGCGGTTGAAACACTTGAGTGTTTCAACCGCCTCCCGCAGTGCCACATCCAACGCCCTGAAGACGACCTGCAAAGTGGGTCGAAACGTCGGCAAAAATTAAAATTATTTATATATTTTAATTTTTTTTTATTTTTTTGACCGCACCCTCGACTAATTCCTTCTCATATCATATCAACGGTCAACCAACTCTACATCATTGAAAATATATTTTATTACTACTTTCTCTTAAACGGCTAAAACTATTTTGATTAAACTCGTTACATAAACGTAAAATCAGGAGGTCTTCAATATTTGGCGTTATTATATTCATTGAATCATTTTAACTGGGCTTCAATGCCTAATTTTCAAAATTTCTTCCTCTAAAGTACCTTTAATTTTATTAATTTAAAAAAAAGTAACCATTTCAAATTGTAACCAGTACTAAAAAATTGTTAAATATAATCAATGAAAAAATATTTATTATTAACTAAAGTTGGGTAAACTAAGGGTTGGGAACTAAAATTCACGGAAAAAACCGAGAGTGGCCGACTTTTGCCGATCCTCTCCATTTACAAGCACCCGGTATCCTCTGTAGAGGGATCTTCAAATTACAGTTGAGAATCTACTACTGTAAGCTTAATAATATATTAACTACTATTTTTGCAACGAGTATCTTGATAGATATTTCCGAAAAAGCTCATTATTTTTCAAAATATCCATTTTGCCCACAATGACTAGAATTATTACACATTATAGACAGTCGTAAAAGGAAATGGAAAGTGAAGTAAACGTATAAATGTAACAGATTCGACAGGTAGGAAGAAATATGGTAATTAATTTTTTTAAATTGATATAGTTATATTGTATATCATTTTTAATTTTACTTCCTTACATATGATAATATTTATTTCTACTTAAGATAGGATGGTAAGTGAAAGTTATGTGATGTGTGCAGAGCACCAGATTTTTTTTAATTGCTATCATACGCTGATAGTATCTAATGAGACTAACGCTGTACAGTTGTAATGATAAATAATTTCGAGTTCGATGACACTTCGACAACTATTATGGGCGTGCCTTGAAACACAGATATACACTTTCGGGACATACATGTACAAGCTAATTACGAGATATTATTTTAATACCTGCTGGCACGGCTTTGGTACGTCCAGGGGTAAGTGCGCAGGTTGCCTCTTCAACGACGTTATCTATCTCTTTCTTTACTTCCTCGATGAATCCGTCCATTTTGAAGAACTATCACGGACAGCGACAACTATCAGAATGAAGGAAACTGAAACCCGTCGCGTCAACGAGTCATTGTCACAATCTAATCTTATCACCGTTCCCGAGTGCTGTTTGAAGTGGACATTACGAAAGACAAAAGATAATTAGGTAGACTGTCAGTTTTCAAAACTACAGGTTTTGAGACTATTAGATCTAAAAAAAAATCTGGTGCGCGCAACACACAAATTTCACTTACCGCTCTACTTTGAATAGAAATTATTTTCTGGCAATGCTGAGCTATTATAAAATTTTTTGAAGTGCATTTTAAACGGAGCTAAAGCTTAAAGTTTACAGATAACAATTCATTAAAACCATTATAGTTACAAAATGTCTATTTAATATATCGACGGTAGGCAATATAAATCTAGTCACTCCATCTTCTTTTATAAACCACCCAACTTTCTTTGCTTTTATAAACCGCAGAATGACCAACTCCAATTTCAACATTTTTGATTAATGTCATTTTAGTGATATTTTTAGTTGAAAAAGTTATCTATGTAGACAGTGAGTAAGTTGATTTCAGAGGTGGTGATTGCAGTGTTGAAATATAGAACTGAGAACAAAGGTATAAATTTAGGTACTTATTTCTTATGAAAGATGTTCTTAGGAAAGATACTTTATTAAATATCTGTAGAAAAAAAGGTTTTTTTAGTCTCAACAATTAAAAAAGTATATTTTAAATTTATATAAATTTTTGCCTCTTCAGAGAAAAAAAACTAGAGACCATATCTTTCCTCCTAATTGTCCGATTTTAACGTATTTTTTTTTTTTTTTGGGGGGGGGAAATTCCATAAACTTTTAAAAAACCATAATACAATATCCACAAAAAGTATATACTTCTTGAGTTATTCGGAATTTAATTTTACCATCCCTCGTAACTTTTTTTTTCGGCTTCTTTTCGTTGAAGTATGTTATATAGATAAATTTAAAGGGCGTCGGGAAAATTACTTTAGCGAAGTTTCATTGAAATCGGTACATTCGTTTAGGAGCTACAGTCTAAAGCAAGGCAGGTTTTTCAGCCGCCATTTTGAAAGTAAAAGGCGGATAATAATGTCGATGAAGGGTTATCTTCCTCGGGTGACCATTGATTTTATATCAAAATTTGAAAAAAAAATCGGTCCAGTAGTTTTGGAGAAGATGCGCGGACGGCGGACGGACTAAAAAAATTTTATTCGTTTTTCGAATTTTACGCATCCTGAAACGTGAAACCTCACATTTTGAGAGGAGGTTAAGTTTTTGAATTTTTCGGTCGATCACAATGGCTGATTATTGAAAATAATAAACCAATAATTTGTCATTCCTGACAACAAACCCAACTTTGAACTTTAACTTTTTTTTTTACTTTTATTCATGATATTTACAACTGTATTATAAACAAAATACATCTAGTAAATGTGAACAATTGAGTACCATAACATGATAATACTTGTAGAGATACTACTCACTGGTAGCATTCTAATAATATGTCTACATTTGGAGATCACGTGGCCATCTTAGGGTGATAAACTAATGAAGTCAAAACAGAGCTGATATACAAGACTATCAATCTATTGTCCGTCACGAAATAAATTTTAACCTGCCAAGACCGGTCAAACGTGCGCCACTACACTCGAGAATGATAAAGCGGACAACGTTTTAACACGATTCACGAAAGGTCTTGGGCGTTGGGTTCAGCACTTGGTAAGCAAATACAACGTCCATTGAAGAGAAATCAAGCTTTAGCATGCTCAACAAAATCCTTTAACATGTTCAACAAAATACTTTAACATGTTCAACAAAATACTTTAACATGTTCAACAAAATACTTTAACATGTCCAACAATTTTTTTTTAATACGCTCAGCCGTTAAGACTCGCTGTAGTCAAATCCATTTATATATTTTGTATTGAAATCCTCATACAAGACTGAAACGAATAGAAATTTCTAGATGTTTTCGATTACTTCAGCACTAACCAGACAAACGCTCTAAACTTCCAATTATTTACAAAAATTCAAATATATTACTATAATAAGGCCTATCTGGACTTACGGTACGAGCTTTGGGGCTCTACTAAACCATCAAATTCCTCTCGCATCCAATCCTTACAATCCAAAATCCTCAATTTTCCTAACTTGGTCACAAATAAAATCATCCACGACTTAATGTTCCATGTTTCCGATTTCCGATTGGCCCAATCCAGATAACTTTCCTTCCATAATAAACTTTAAAACAATCCGAATCCTCTCATTTCTAACCTTGCTTCCTCTTCGATCCCCTGAAAACTCTCCGAGGCGTCTGAAAAGAAGATGGCTCCGTGATCTACTAATCTACACATATTATTCAATTGTTCACATTTGATACATTTATTTTTATTTCAATAAAGTTGTAAATTCCATTTTAAAAAATAATTCTTTTTGGGCATTGAGTTGTTTGCTTTATAAAATTTTTTTTTTACACGTTCTAAAGGATTTTTCTGCACTAAGTTCGATCTCTCTAGTTTCTATAGATGCAGAATTTGAAAGCCGAAAAAAAATTTCTTTTATTGTTATTGGGCTTGTGTAATTATGTATTCCAAGTATATGTCAACCTAGAGATTATTCCAGAGTAATCGAGATTCAATACATTGCTTCGCAATACATTGCTTAATGAAAGTCAACTCCTTCAAGCCGGATCAGAAGCCTTGCCTTTGAAGGCTCGATGAATCTACAACATACTTTGCCACCACAGGTTCAAGTAACATTCAAAACGAAATCAAATAGACTGCCAAATTAAAAAGAAATATTTATTTGACAACTCAAAGACATGGAAATCTGTATTTTCCGTAAGACCTCATTACAGTCACTCCGTTGTATACATTGGCCTTGTATTAAGAACTGTATAAGAAAAATGGCTCAAGACCCAGAAGCGCTCAGATCGAGGAACTCGAGTGGAAATGAATTGGTAACACGCTTAGGCGCTCAGAAGATAATTTTGTCAGGAAGGCATTTCAGTGGAAATCTAAAAGAAGAGAGCGTACTAAGATAATCATGAAACAATCCTTTGGACTGAAAATCTGGAGCGGGCCCTTCTGTCTTAAATATTCTTAAGTTACATAATTAAAACAGGTATTAAGTTCAGAGAGCTACTTAGGGACTTGATATCAATATAAGTGTTTCTTTAAAACTTCTGAAAGTTTCTTTCATTAACCTAGAATCGTAGAATGAGAAGATTTTAGAATAATTGAGATATAACTAAATAGGTTGACTAAAAGATTCAATTCCAAATGCCATGCAAGAGTATGACATCAAGACCATAAACCTAGATCTCCTGGCAAGACGAAGACTATGAGAATGTAACGGTAAGAGTCACGGGCAGATCTACGGGAGGGCTTTGGGGCTGAAACCCCTCCCCCAAAATGGTAAAATATAACCATGGAATTATGGAAATGGAACCATATTTATGGAAAAAATAACTCTTAAAGTATTATTGTTCGTGTAATTAAATTTAAAAGGAGTTTAGGAATCACTTAAACACCATTTCATATAGGTAGTTAGTTTCTTTCTTTTTTAAAAAAAAGTAATTATCGTTATTTGTATGAAAAAAAAGATTTCGGGCTGAAGCCCCCCCAAAATTAAATCCTGGATCCACTGGTGGTAAGAGTGAATTGACTGATGAAGATGTGGGTAAATTTACACAAGATTAGTGGAGTGGATAAAGTAAGTCTGAGATAGAGATAGCCATCGATAGTAGATATTAATCGAAATATTGATATTTTCTTTCCGATATTCGATATTGAACCATCGATTGCATCTACTCTGATATTATCGTCTATTAATATCATCCTTTCAGTAATTTAACATTTTAGTTTTAAAATAAAATTTAAAATATCGTTTTAGGAGCGGTACTATACATGAATCTGATCTGAATCTGAAAAAAAAATCTGCAGGCCCAATTTATAGTTTCTGAGATATTTTAATCCATACGTAAAAATATTTTAATTAGTTGAATCTAGCCGACTTTATCCCAGTGTTAATGCCGAACGAAATCAATCTAATTCACTTTCTACAAAAAAGTGCAAAATGCGCCCAAAGAAGTTTTCACATAAAAAAAAAGTGTTAAAATATAATTTTTAAGTATCAGCATTCTTAGCTCAAAATACAATTTACAAAATTTACAACATTCATAAGATTTCACTGAGTAATTAGTACCATCAAACTTAAAAATCAGTCAAGCCGTTCACTCGAAAAACCGTTACACACCTTAATGCAGTTAACCTTAACACTGAACCTTCTTCCACAGTAGGAAAAAAAAATTATAATACTAATAAAATGGAAAGAACAATACACTAATACGCCCTTGAGTGCTTAATATTCATAAATTGTACTTGAAAAAAAACTTAGAATAATATGGTCACAGATATATTTAAAAATAATTTTTATTGAAATGTTGAAACTGAGAAATCTCTTGAGGGGTCCTTATCAATTTTTTTTTCGATAACAATGTTCAATTATTTTTAAATTATTTATTTAAGTACCTCCCGTATCGAAAGGACACCGCGATAATTTTTAAATGTTCGAATTTCGATGAATTAGGGACACTCCAAGATATCATTCTGGTTATTCGACCTGAGTTACAATGGGAAAAAATAAAATGAAAATATGCAGCTATTTTTTATATTAAAAAAAAAAAAAAAGCTTGTATTACTTATTTACACTATTTCTATTGATTACAATTTAATTTTGGAAGATGGGTTAAAAGAAAAAGAAAAAAAAACTTTATTTCTGATTCTATATAATATATGCCACAGAAAAATTGAGCAAATAAGAAAATAAAAAAGGTCAACATGAAGTTAAAACTTAAAAAAAAAAAAAAAATATATATATATATCAAATCTTAAAGGAGAGCCAGAAACATCAATAATTTCATTTTAGCCAAAAATCTTTTGGAATAATAAAATAGTCCGAGAGCCCAGACAAAAATATTAAATGGAACTATCGACGTATCTAATAATACGTTTACTGATCCGAAAGCGAAAGTTTTTTTTTTCAGTAGTGAATAGAATTTTATAAAATTAATACTTACTTAATTATCTGTTATCCAATCCCTAACCTCCCTCCAAATTTGAACCAAATCAAACTAGCGGTTTCAGAGAAATAGATGTATCTCGAAAAATATGTTTGGGCATATTTAAGAGAAAACGGAATGCAATGAAATTGAAAAGCATTATTTTTTTACTAAGTCTTATCTTTCTTCTAACTTTGAGCCAAATGGAACCAAGCGTTTCTGAAATATTGGTCTATCTAAGAAAATACATTTACGAGTGCGCATGCAGAAATGCTAGATGGAATTTGATAAAATTTATATGGGACCATCTACGGCCCAATCCACACAATCTCTGAAAAATTCATGAAAATCAGTAGTAGGTGATAAGCCCGTTACATCGATTTGACTACAGACAGACACCGAACCAAATTTGATTCTCGATGTCTGAAACGTAAAACGCGAGTGGAAATTTTCGATTCTGAGAACAATTTTTTTTTTTAACTTTCCGCACAAATACAAAGCTTTCCTACCTTTGGTAGTGAGGAAGCAAAAATCGATATGATTTAATGAAAATTTAGAAAGCATTTATTTGGATATTAATGACATTTATATTTTAATAAACGAGAGTCTGCCAGTCGGATCTTGCTAACTTCAAAAATAACCGTTGATTTAAAGAATATTAGGCCAGTGACTTAGGGATCTAAACGAGAAACTTATTGTGAAAAGTTGGTAATTTTTTTATTTTTTTAACTTGTATATATGAGTAATGATTTTTTACAGTCAAAAAGCCATACTTTTTTGTTTTTTCACCTATAACTCAAAAACGATGCATCGAAACAAAAAACGTACTTTTTAAGAAATTAAAGAACGTTAAATTGTGTGTCGAACGAGTACCTAAACATAATAATTTGGTTAAGTTATACGGTCGATAACTACAGTCTACAAACGCTGATTTTTACCAAATTTTAAAAAATGCTTTGCTAAAACAATGATAAAATATATATATATATATATCTATTTTGAGGAAGAGGCGGCTTCAAATCGAAAGGTCTGCTTCTCCATGGATACGGCAATACCTGCCATATAAATTTTTTATAAGTCCACTGCTTACCGTATAGTATTTGACAGCTGTTATATTCGTAAAGATTAGTTACATTAATTTTAATAGTTAAATGGAATTTTATTAAATTG
The DNA here is from genome assembly GCA_928085145.1 of Nezara viridula. NCBI lineage: Eukaryota > Metazoa > Arthropoda > Insecta > Hemiptera > Pentatomidae > Nezara > Nezara viridula. The sequence goes on from OV725083.1 coordinate 24,826,868, forward strand.
AAACTAGACTATTTGAATACTTCAAATTTCTTACAACGATTGCTATACCTAAATTAATTTTTTTAAAAGTAGTAAATTAATCTAATGAAACCGATAACTTCTAGATTATTTGTTGATCAATCACTAACTTACTTCCAAATTCCAATGACAATAAATGGATGATAGCATCAGACTTTCCAAAAGCATCATGGCAGCTATTGGTAATCAATAGTCAAGCAATTCCCTAATAAGAGATATATTGAATCTATGAATTCAATTGGGGATTGAAAAAAAGAACGTTCAATGTAGTATTTGTCTGGATTCCATCTTATATTGGAACCTTTGGCAATGAAAGAGCAGATCAAGAAGCTAATTTAGCAAGAAAGTGTGACGTACCAAACATAATTTCAATTAACTGTACCACAGTAGAAGACTGGGTACACGAAACAAAAAAGAAGTGGTTGAAAGATTGGAAAAACTAAACAGTCAAAACTAATAGAGATAAAAACATAGTGCAATAAATAGGCTACAAGCACGAGAAAATCTAGAAGAGAGGAAACCGTATTGTGGTCACTGCCTATTTACTCAACTACTACTTTACTTAGAAGACTAGAAGCACCCAAGTGATATCTCTTTACAGTTATCTGCATATTTGTTGATGTGATCTATCCTTTGTGTTTTCTCTATCAGATGTCATTTATGATGAATTGCTCCAAGTTACATGTTCCACCCATCTTAACCTCATTGCCTTCATATCATAAGATATCGATTGATTAGTTTATATAACAAGTGCTTTAGTAGTCTTTCTATATAATAATGATAACAATTAATTTTAAAATAATTTAGCCTATTAAGATAAAATTAAAAATTGAAAAGAATCGGTGATATTAAATGAAGTTTTTTTTCAAATAACTAAAATAATAACTGAATGTATAGTGTTGAACCATTATTCCTTTTAAGCCCAGAATAACTTCATATCACGGGCGGATCTACGGGGGGAGAGGGGCTTTCGGGCTGAAGCCCCCCCCCCCCAAAATGGAAAAATATAACCACGTTTTATGGGAAAAAAAATTAAAAAATACCTCTTAAAGTATTATTGTTCGTGTAATTACATTTAAAAGTACTTAAGGAATAACACCATTTCATATAGTTAGTTTCTTTCTGTTTTTCCAAAGTAATTATAGTTATTTTTATGAAAAAAAAAGGTTTCGGGCTGAAGCCCCCCCCCAAAATTAAATCCTGGATCCGCTAGTGCTTCATATCCCTCCTTTAATCTAATCAATGGGCGATAACACTGAAATTCAACTTACAACTATCAGCCATTAAGAGATAAGATGATATTGTTTTATAATTGATTATCTTTTCAGAGAACGAGTTTGATAAAAACAAAAAACAAAAAATTAACAAATATATAAATGCATATTTACACTAGTCCCACCTTAGTGTGAACGTGTTGTGTGGGTTCTCGCATAATCTAGTCTTCAAGTTTTATGCGGGTAAGTTTTCAAGCCGTGTTAAGTTACCAACAACGGACAATAGGATTCTTGCACTATCTATTTCTTCCGTCACTACAAGTAAGTAATCTTATTAATTGATATTGTATTCATAATTGATAAAGTAAATTCATTCATAACTTTTCATTCATAACTATACAGTAAAATACTGGAATCATCTCCTAGACATTTATTCCTATAGGCCCTTAGTAACAACTTTTTAGGTTATTACTTTTTAGAATAAAACAAAATTTTCAGGATTTAAAATCGAGAATTTTTATTGTTTGCCGACGTTTCGATCCTAACATGGGTCATCCTCAGGGCTATGGTTTTGGGAGTCGAGACAAGAACTGTCGAGTTATAAAACCATGACAATTTTCGTTTGGATCAGTGGAGTCGTCCTGACATATGATAACACTTTTGGGGTTTAAAATATATATATATATATATATATATATATATATATATATTCAACCTAGGTGATTGATTGGAGCAACTGTTGTTGTTTTATTTTTTTCTAATACTATAAAAATTTGTACAATTTAAAATATAATTCGTGCAAAAAAGAAAAATATTAACTTTGTTTCACTGTTTTTCTACAACAGAAATCGGTCCAGTAGTTTCGGAGAAAATGCCCGGACGGCGTACGGCGTACGGAAAAAACAATTTTTATTCTTTTTTGGAATTCTACGTATCCTGAAACGTGAAACCTCAAATTTTGAGAGGGGGTTAAGTTTTTGAATTTTTTGGTCGATCACAATGGTTGATTATTGAAAATAATAAACCAAAAATATCTAAAAATCACGATATCTCTACTAATAGTGCTTTGATTTCGCTTCCTTCATTTTTTAGGAAATTTAAATATCTTTGAAACATCTTATCACACTATCGACAAAAAGTGTAAACTTTTTGAGTTATTCGGAATTTAATTTTACCATCCTTTGTAACCTTTTTTCCAGCTTCTTTTCGTTGAAGTATGTTATATAGAATAGAATAGAAGAATCAACTTTATTCTGGGACAAGGTCCCTTGAGAATAACAATATTGTACATAAAATTAACATAACATCTGGCCAAAATGCATATTACAATAAAAGAAAAAACTAAAAAATAAGGAATAAAAGAAGTATTTACATAACTATACTGATATATTAAAGACATAATATGAGCAATAAGGTCCTAATACTGCAAAATAGTTGCTATAAATAATAAGATAAATTTAAAGGGTGTAGAGAAAATTACTTTAGCGAAGTTTCATTGAAATCGGTACATTCGTTTAGGAGGTACAGTCTATAGTTACGCAGGTTTTTCGGCCGCCAAGTAAAAGGCGGATAGTAATGCCGATGAAGGAGGATCATTCTCGGATGACCTCTGATTTTATATCCAAATTAGAAAAAAATTAGTCCTGTAGTGAGAAAATGCGCGGACGGCGTACGGCGGACGGACAAAAAAAATTGTATTCGTTTTTCGAATTCTACGTATCCTGAAACGTGAAACCTTAAATTTTTAGAGGGGGTTAAGTTTTTGAATTTTTTGGTCGATCATAATGGTTGATCATTGAAAATAATAAAGCAATACAAATACCTGTGGTAAAATTAGATACACAGAACTAGGTATGTGGCATTTGAAACTGGAATAATAGATGTATAGTATATACTACATAAGAAAAGTACATCAGAATCCCATTAAATGTTTCTTTAGGGAGGAAAACAATTATATTAGTTTTTTCTATATAAAAAAAATCAAGTAGGAATTTTTATAGAGATAAAAAAATACAATTTTCCGTGTATAAATCACAGACCATGTGGATCGGTGGAGTGTCTTGTGTATATGAAATATAAACAATTTTTGTGATTTTCGAAAACAAAAATCGTTGAAATTAGTGACTCCCAGTAAGTTCGATCGTCGATAGTTCATTATTTTTACTTTAAATAACTCAAAGAAGAATTGATATTCAAATAAGAAGAGAATCCATCAGACAGTTGAATGGAATTCGGAGGTTTACCATTCCAAAACAAGCTGAATCCATTTTTAATTTTTTTTTCTTCAATAGTTTTTGTACACGATTATCATGAAATGAAATGATTGGATGCTTGCTTGTCAATTGACATCTGTTTGTAATCCATATTCGTGATATTTGAAGGGAACTGAATAGCCTAGCGTCTACCATCAATCATATCTTGGCAGTTCCGCTCTTTCACGATAACTCGGTTATCATGGAATTTACATATTCGTTTTCAAGTATTCCTTGAGTATTTGTTCAATAGGAAAAATAATCCTATAATAGTAAACCAACAGTAAAAGCTCTCATATTAGATAACTATCCATTTCTCTTATGCATTGGACGTATCAGCGAATCATATTAATTAGTATATACAATATAATATTACCAAGATAATCTATTCAACATAATAAGTGAAGCTTTGAACTTAACCACAAAAGTTAAAGTAGCAATTTACTTGATAAGCTCTTATCTTGTCCCGTTGGAAAATATCCTTCCAGTTTAACAGTTAAGCACAAAGGCCTAGCTTTCCCTGAACTTATTTAGTACTCGCACAAGACCTATTTGTTGAGTGTATTAAAGCCTCGGTATGTAGCCCTCTCACTTAATATGAGTATAGAATTCTATTAATAAGTTTAGAACGCATAGACTATTCCCGATCCAATGTAGGGGGGATAAAACCTAGATGTTGGATTTATAAGAAAGAGTATTAATAATGGATCAAATAAAGTTAACATAAAAAAAAAAAAAAAAAAATATCACTACAACCATGAAGGGTCATTAGTTTAGGACTTGCTAAGGAAGTACTGTTTCTTGGTTAACGATTGTGCAAGGAGGTTTGCCTGAAATCATGCTCAACCGCCAGGTTTTTCCTTTTAATTATTTAACTAAGGGTACTTTATAGAGGCTGAGTGAGCCGCAGAGGGGTCTGTCGAGCTCAGAGCCCATAAAACAGAGTAACTAATTTATCTGCCATCTTTCGGATTCGAACCTGGGACCTAAAGCTTTGGAAATCAGCGCCCAATCATTGAGCTACCCCACTCTCAATTTAATCTACTATTGCTCTTGAGTACTGAAAGCCAAATAATTATATACTAGTGTTTGTTATATAGTAGTATAGTAATGTATAGTAATGAATTTGGTTGTAGAGACCGTCTAAAATAATTTAGGGGAGAGGTACGCAGGAGCAACACGTTTTCCTGCCGATCTTCCACTCATTTATATTCACTAAATCGTACGTACTTCTATTTTTTTAAACGTTGATATTTCTTAAACAACTTTTTTTTTTTTACTTTCCTGTCTATATTAGGTGAGGAAATCGCAATAATTTTCCTATCTATACCAGGCAAGGAAAGTATTGCGAACGGGTCGAATTTCCGATATGCGGTTTTCGACGGATCCTATACGTTTCCGATCCCCCTGAGTCCGAAAAACACATTTCAAGCCATTGGTCTTATTGTCTGTGCCAAGGTTTTTTCAGGAACTAGAGAACCGATTTTGTTGCTTTTTTTTATTTTGTAGGGTTTTGACTAATGATGTCTGTGACACAAATTGAATGCTCCATGCGCAATAGCTGATGCGCAATAAATGAAAAACATTTTTGCTATAGCTTGTAGCGCGAAAACGGCTCAAACGATTTTTGTGAAACTTTTCTATAATATTCTAATAATTGCTCTTTTAATTTTCGTATATGGTTTGAATCCTCGAGAAAATTCAGGAAATAAATTATTATGAAAAGAAAAATGTTTTGGGGCCTAAATCGCTAAGTATACATTCTATGGTAAAATTTATAATACAACTTTTGAAAGGTAATTGAATTCTCTACAAAACTATATCATAATCATTCATTTCGGACAACTATTAACGAAGTTACAGCTATTCAATTTCCAATGTAATATTAAGGATACATATCCTGGTGTCAGAAAGGGGTGAATGAGGGAATAAAGATGACTAAGTGAAACTAAGAAAATCTGTTGCCCGCATCACGCAAGCTTCACTATTTCCTCTACTTTTAACAGAAATTATTGTTTGACAAAATTAGGCATCGGCAGACAGTTTTTGATCCTGCAATATTGAAGGGTATTGGAATTTTTACACTGATCAACCTTAAGCCGGTTTACGTTGCTTTAGTTTATTAAATAAATCGTATTCAAATCTTTTCTTTGATCAATTTTCAAGAATAGTTTCATCTCATCGTAACCTACAACTATTTAATTTACGATAACTCTTGGGATTGGGGCGTTTTCAATCTGGAAGGGAGCAAACTTCGTCTATTTAATTACGTACTAAAAACTTTTAAATACCCATTTGCTTTCTACTTGGATCGTAAGATAATTTGATCACAAAGTCGAGAAAAAAGGTGTCCTTCAAAAATATTGAGCCGTTTAGCGTGATTACACCCCCAAATTGTCAAAATAACGAGTTTTAATAGGATAAACATCCCAATATTTTTGTAGATCACCTTTTTTATCGATTTTGTGATCAAATTATCTTACGATCAAAGTAGAAAGCAAATTTACGAGTTTTTAGTACCAAATTAAATAGACAAAGTTTGCTCCCCTCAAGATTGAAAACGCCCCAATTCCAAGAGTTTTCGCAAATAAAATAGTTGTAGGTTACGATGAGATGAAATTATTTAGGAAGTTTCAGGCGGATGTTAAAAATTCGATAAAAAGTAGTCTGTACCACGGACTAAAACCATTCCAAAATTATATTAAAATTATATAATTCCAAAATTATACCCTAAAGAAACCTTCCAGAAACAAACAACCAGCCTTGCTCTGTTAAAATATCAACATGGCTATTGTGCCATGATTTCACGTCAGGTTCAGCCAACACTACATATATATATTTTAGATGCAAATCTACTCATATTCGCAATATCTACACGCTATAATAAGGCTTATTATTTGTTAATTAGTTGAAAACTGTATATTTATAATACTGTGTCTATTAGTGCTACATTTGCTTAGTGTAGATTTTCATCAGTAACGGCCAAGTTGGTTTAAAAAAAAAGAAGAAAAAAACAACAGCTCTCCAGAATATTTAAGGCGCTGAAGTTTTGGCACTTTCCAAAGGTCATGGTTTTTTTAGAATAAACTTTAAAACCCTTTGGCGACATGTCTGTCTCTTCTTCGATGCGAGGAGAGATGTACAAATGCTTGGAGGATGAAAATAAGAAAATAATTTTTGTAGAATAAACAGGACAACTCTCTAACTGATCGTGCCAGCGAGCACACCAGAGGGCTCAAACAGATTCAGTCCAGGTGTTGAAGAATCGTGACATATTTCCCCTCATCGGGTCTTTTCAAGATCAAGGATAAAATAGCAGTATTTATCTTGTTGGTGAATCCGTAAAGATGGTTTAGACTTCATTTAAGAAGTCGTACTTACAAGCGAAATAATAAAGATAAAATGGATCTTTTGTTTTTAAAGCGAACTCTAATCGATTTATAATCTAAGCATTTTTAAAAGACCAATATATGTTAACTGGATTTTTTCAGGCTCTTTGGTGCACATTTAAACTAAATGTTCTAAAATTACAAACCACGTGGTTTTTTTAATAAAAAAAAAATCATCTGTGACCATCTGTGCTTCGTGGTTGCACTTACCCCACTTCGTCCTAATTAAGAATTTAATTTATTTTTATTTTTAACCATTATATTAAATTTAATTGTTAAATGATAGTTGATACCAAAACATCTGTATACTGTTACCCAAATTTCCCCAAATCAAACAACGGGCAGGTTTTGAAATATAGTGGTGGAGAGGAAAATGCGTTTGCGTGAATATGATATGAATCTATACTGGATTATTTTTGCACCGATCCCTTACTTCCGACTTTGAGCCACTCGAACGAAGTATTTTCGTTATATATGTTTGTCATATTGGTTTGCGCTGAAAGTGGAAATAGTGGGTGGAACTTAATGAAATTGAATACAAATTATATATGCACTAATCTGTGCAATCTCTGGGCCCTAAGTTGGAGGAAATTTGTGAAATAGTATACAAGGAGATACTTTAAAAACATTTTTTTTTTTTTTTTTTTGAATGGGCATTGAAGAAATATGAATGAAACTTTCATGTGATGTGATTCGATCTCAAACAAAAGACTAATGATCAGCCACGTCTGCGTGCCATTGCGTTATCTTATCTAACGGAAGACGAATAATATTTCATATCTCAGTGTACAACCCTATAAAAACTCAAAGATTTTGGAAGAATTAAAAAAAAATGATTGTTAAAGTTTTTTTCTTACTTAAAATAGCTATGGTTCTTGAACAATGTATATTTGTCCGTGTTATAAATACATTGTTTCTATTTAAAGCATGTTTCGTTCCTCTGAATAGGAAATGACTTCATTGAGCTTTTGTATAGTCTTAAATTTATTTCACAAAGATCAGTTATGTAACGTGTTTCCAGGAAAAAAGAAAACCTTAAAAATTGATATCTATTTAAAAACTTCTTTGCGTACCACACAGGCGGATTTACGGGGGCGGCTTTCGGGCTGAAGCCCCCTCTTCCCCCCCCCAAAAAACGGTAAAATATAACCATGTTTTATAGAAAAATAATTAAAAACTATATCTTAAAAGTATTATTGTTCGTGTTATTCTATTGTTATTCTTTTTTTTTCAAATTAATTATCGTTTTATATATGTATATATATATATATATATATATATATATATATATATATATATATATATGAAAAAAATCTTTAGAACATTTAGTTTAAATGTACATCAAAGAGCCTGAAAAAATCCAGTTTACATAAATTGTTTTTTTAAAAATGCTTAGATTCTCGCATGAAAGTTCGACCATGTAACTTAGCAATTTTTTATTTTTTTTGGTATGTTTTTACTTTCAACCCAGGATAACCAAACTTTGCATTTCTTTTTAAGTTTAATGTGTAGCTTTAAAAAACATACCTAATTATAGTACTAGGTTAATAATTTAAAAAAATAGAGCTTTGGAGTAAATGTACTTGCCCCAAAGTACATCTCTTGAAAAAGCTAAATATAATCAAGAAATCATACAAAAACCTGATTTTTAAATTTTACTATTTTTCCGTCCACCCTGGCATTACTCAAGAAAATTTCTGTATTTCCCAAACCGATTAAGATAAAAAAAATGAAAAAAATGATGGCTGAATCATTGAAAAACAAGCTATAACATACTTGCCCCACTGTCATTTATATTGCATCTTATGGAGGATCGTAGAATGAGTAAGCATGGGGTGAGTTCAACCAGTGGACACGAAAATTAATTTTTTTTTTTTTAATTTACAGAACCTCATACCAGACTGAAACAACAAGAAACCACTCGACGTTTCCGATTACTTCAGCTCTTACTAGACAAACGCTCTAAACTTCCAATTAATTACAAAAGACTCATATATTTGACTATAATAAGACCAGATTGGATTTACGGAGTTGAGCTATGGGGCTGCACTAAACCATCGAATTCCTCTCGTATCCAATCCTTACAATCCTTCGTAAAATCCTCGATGCTCCCTGCTTTATTACAAATAAAACCATCCATAATGACCTTAATGTTTCCTATGTTTCAGATCTGGCCCAATCCAGATACCTATCCTTCCATAACAAACTCCAGAACCATCCGAACCCTCTTGTTTCTAACCTTGCTTCCTCTTCAATTCCTGATAACCCTCCGAGGCCTCTGAAAAGAAGATGGCCCCATGATCTCCTAATGTAGACATATAATTAGAGTGCTGCCATTGGGTAGTTACTCAACAATTGTTTTCACGTCATTATATCAATTGTTAAATATTCTAATCGCAGTATATTATAGTTGAATAATTCTAAATACTATGTGCTGAGTTGTATGTCAATATTCCTAATAGTTATCTCACAGTAACGGTTTAAAAATGATAAAAAATTAACCTGCACTTGCCCCACTTCACTTTAATTTACTCATGTTCCTGGATAAATGTATTGCAAGTAGCAATTAATACCATCATGGTTTAATATATAGTACAATAAATGATTTAAAGTTATACATTTATAGAGAAACACGATGATTTAGAAGTTTTAAACTTGTGTATCATGATGATTCACTGATGGTACAGCTTGAACGTGTTCGATATGTGATTCCAATCAATTCCTGAATGATTCATTCGCTGATTTTGAATTACAGAAAGATGATTAACAAAATTATTATCAGTTCCCGCAATTCAGATAAAAGGATTGATACAGAAATAGAGTGATGATAATTAAGTAATGAAAAATTGTGGCTGGGATGCGGTTAGAGTACTAAATATATATATATTTTTTTTTTTTTTTTTTTTTTTTTTTTTTTTTTTTTTTTTCCTACCCCCCAGGAATTTCTTGAATAAATTCAGTATGTATATAAATGTATATATACATAAATTTTCAACTTTCCTTTTATTGCCCAAGGGCATTTTAAGTTAAGAGGGCTCTGCACGCTGTATGCGTTCTTTGCATCTGTGACTAAATATTTTAAAGTAATTCACGCTCTGTATAATACGGAACTACAAAACCCTTTACCGAAACTCATGAATGATAGATTTTAATGAATGAGGCTTCAAACGAAAGAGGTATTTATGGAGATGTAACGAATTCTAATTTCGATTCTTGAATTAATACAAAAACTTTAATAAGAGTAATTGAAAAAATTTAAAGGGTTTCAAAACTCAGGTGATTTACAGTCGACGATTAGGGATGGGATATCGAATTCCCAATATCGGACTTAAAATATAGCTAGTCGATATTTTCATCCTCATCATAAACATTTTTGAAATATAAATATCTATAATGAAGAGAAGAATAATTGAGGCGATCAGTCAAATAAGAAGGCAAAAATAAATGATAAAATTTATTTTAACATTTGCCGACGTTTCGACCTGAAGTTCAGGCCTTCATCAGGGCTAAGAAAAGTACCAGATAACAAGGTATGAGAAACATAAGTAGTGTAGGTAAAAAAAATAAATAAAGTAAAATGCAGTAGTTAGAATAATAACCATAGTAATCATTTATTTTTGTCTTCTTATTTGACTGATCACCCCAACTAATCTTTTCTTCATTATTCACTATTCTAACTACTGCATTTTACTTTACTTTCATTTTACTTTCATTTTTTTTTTACCTACACTACTTATGTTTCCCATACCTTCTTATCTGGTTCTTTTCTTAGCCCTGATGAAGGCCTGAACTTCAGGTCGAAACGTCGGCAAATGTCAAAATAAATATTATCATTTATTTTTACCTTCTTATTTCACTGATCACCCCCTATTCTTCTCTTCATTATTCACGACAGTCAACCATTTACCCACATTATAAATATCTATATAAATATTGATTCTGTAATACACAGGGGCATAAAAAAAATATATTATTTTTCTCTTTAAATTAATTAAAGGAACTATCAATTCTTCTACCCTCGTTAATAAAACTATTTCTAGTTCCTGTACATCTTCATCTTCAGCTTTTTTTCCAGAAATTTCTAATCACCCAATATAAGCCTTCCATTCACCCATAGATAGGATTAAGCGAAATGCTAATTTATTTACAATCTAAATAGATTTCTTTGACAATTCGTGGCCTTAGTTTGAGAAGGTTCTAACTAATAACCAATTGAGCAAATTGAGTTTACTGAGTAAGAAGGGTCCCATATGCCCTATTTACAGCGCTACTAGCAGGGATGATCAACGATAATCGATATTATCGAAATATCGATATTTTCCTCTACTATGCACTACATTCTATATGACAACGGTCTAGATGAGTATAATTTTTATTATAATTATATATTATAATCAGATTAATATACATACGATTTCTAGCACTTTGGGAAAACGGTAGTTTCAATTTTATTTTCAAATTAAAATATCGAAGGAACGATATAATTAGTCGATAATATCGAAACAGATACAATCTATGGTAAAATATAGATATATTGAAAATCTCTACTATCAATGGCCATCCCTATCGAGGACCTATCACTAAATTCGAAAGAAACTGAGTTTTAAAGCCCAAAAATCTCCTATTTTCTAGATAATTTTTGCCGAACCTTTTTTTTTTTTTTTTTTTTTTTTCTGTTCTTCCCTACCTCGCCTTTTAGGCTATACGGGATTTTCCCCGAGCCGGGGGATGAGGGCGGGGAATTTAAAATCCCCTCAAGCACCGGGACGAGAACTTTTTAAATCATCTCAAATCTCTGTTATCTGGTTGCCAGGCAACTAGCGTGCTGTGCACATGCTTTAGCCCATGCGGCCACCCCGCCCCCAATTTTTGCCGAACCATAAACCAGGGTTACAGGCATGTTTTCAGGCGAACATTAATTAATTAATTAATTTTCGAAGTAGCTCAGGGTTCACCTGGAGTTCACTCGCCTGATTGTAAATAGTGTATATAGGTATGCATGTGTTTTTTGATTAGTTTTTATTTTCTTATTTTTAGGTTATTTTATTTTATTTATTGCATATACTTTTTGATTATTATTTATTGTTATTTTGCTTCTATATATTTTATATTTTTTATACATATAGTGTGAATGTCATCCTACCTCACTGTAACTAATGCCAATGTGACAGATTGTTGCAATACTCTATAAACAAATAATAAAAAAAATATTATCGCCGAGAAAAAACTGAGCATCAATTTTTTTTTACTACGGTTTTGAACTCTCAAATAAATATGGAATAACTGGTAAAAAAATATTTTTTTATTTGGGTTTTTCCACAACTTAAGGCGTCATATCCCCGACACACAAAAGCCACTGCTCCCTGTCCATCCAATCTCCTTCACGAAGCGCTCTGGCTGCCATGCTTTCCTCCACGTCCTCTATCCATTTCTTCTTTGGCCTTCCACGCTTCCTTCTTTCAGGTGGCATATAATTATAGATCTTTGGCCAGCGGTTCTCATACATCCTCATTAAATGACCCACCGTTTGGTCCTGATCAGGTGAGGGATGTTCTTTTGACATCCGACCTTGTCTCTAATTGCTGCGTTTGGGATCCGCTCGATTCTAGATATGCCACAGCTTCTTCTCCAGAAATCCATTTCCATGGAAAGCAACCTATTTTCCGCCTTTTTTTTTGTAACTGTCCTAACTTCTGATCCGTAGGTGGAAACGCTTTCTACAAAGGAATGGTAGATCTTCTTTTTAGTTTCCAATCATATTTCCTTACTCCATAGGGTTGAATTTATCCAACTTATAATTCTCGTAAAAAAATTAAAAATGTCGAGCAACATGGTCTGGGTGATTTCAAATGGATTGACCCAACAGCGTTTATGAAATATTCAACGATGGTATTAAACCAAACGAATTCCAAAAATAATATGAACTAGTCCGCTGGTTCGATAATAAGAGCAAAGACCTTTTGAGATAAGGATAGGAGGTAGCAAGCGGAACAAAGTACCGTATTAGGTGTCTGGATGTTCTCGGATCAAACTACGAACACTAATAGCAGAAGGTATTAAGGAAGACAGTACAGTAAACTATTTTTTAAAAAATAATGATATCATTAAAGTATTATTTAAATTCAAAAAAATTTCACACATAATAGAGTCTCTATAATCCGGACTAAACCCAGTACGAATCACCAAAAGAATGCTCTGATATAAAATGCTCATGAAATAAATGAAATGATTATGAAAATGAAAATATATTTCATTATTCTGGGACAGTTGTTCCTTTAAAACAAATAATAAATACAGAATGCATGCCAGTATGGTCGTATATAAATTAAATATTTACAATCGTAGTTAATTAAAAGTTTTTTATTTTAATGAAATTTACATCTGTATTACATGAAAAATACAACAAGTAAATGTGACATTGGTAACATGAAGATAAAGTACCCATTTATAGAACTCAAATTACAGTTCTATATTAGAAGGTCCCGAGGTCTTTTCAGACGCCTCGGAGGGTTATCAGGAATAGAAGAGGAAGCGAGATTTGAAACAAGAGGGTTCGAATGGTTCAGAAGTTTATTATGAAAGGATAGTTATCTGGATTAGGCTAAATCGGAAACATATAGTACGTTAAGGTCGTTATGGATGATTTTATTTGTGACAAGGTAAGGTGTATTGAAGATTTTATGAAGGGTTTTGGATTGTAAGGATTCAACACGAGAGGAATTCGATGGTTTAGTAAAGCCTCAAAGCTCTATTTCGTAACTCCAAATAGGCCTTATTATAGTCATGTATATGAGTCTTTTGTAAGTAATTGGAAGTTTAAAGAGTTTGTCTAGTAAGCGCTGGAGTAGTCGAAAACGTCCAGCGGTTTCTTGTCGTGTCAGTCTGGTATGAGGATTCCAAGTGAGTTGTTTGTTTAGGTGGAAACCTAGGTATCGGATTTGTTCAACAGGGATAAGTGGAGTATTGTTAAACTGTACAGTAGGGCGAAAGTCATAGGTTTATGACTTTACAAACGAAGGGTAAAAGTAATTGGTGGGATTTATTGGAGTTTAAATTAAGCTCTATTCATGGCGCAAGTTGAAATATAGGGATTTAAATATTGGTACGTGGAACGTAAGGAGTTTAAACACAGCAGGGGGGCTAAAATCGGTCGCGAATGAGGTAAATGGGTACAATTTGGATGTCGTGGCTCTGCAAGAGGTTCGCTGGCCAGGGGAGGGCTCGATGAGGGAAGGGAAGTACACTATTTGGTACGGAGGAAGCGATAATCATTGTTTAGGTACCGGGTTTCTAATTAGGCGTAGATTACTATCCGCTTTGAGGGACGTACAATTCTTTAGTGAGAGAATTTCGGTAGCTACATTTCAGGGACGTTGGTTTAAAATCGCATTAATAAACATACATTGTCCGACCGAAGACAGTGACGATGAAGTCAAAAGTGAATTTTACGATAAACTCGAATGGGTTTATGATAAACTACCACGAAACTACATGAAAATAATTGTAGGTGACGCGAACGCAAAGGTAGGAAGGGAAGAAGTTTATATTCCGACGATTGGTAAAGAAAGTTTGCACGAATATAGTAATGATAATGGGATCCGTCTGATAAACTTTGCCATCTCGAAAAACCTGATAATTAAAAGTACGACGTTTAAACATAAGGATATTCATAAATATACTTGGACATCACCGGATTCGCAAACACGAAATCAAATCGATCATGTCTTGATACAACACAGCTGGCAAAGCAGTATAATTAATGTACGGTCTTATCGCGGAGCGGAATGTGGGTCGGATCATGAATTAGTAATCGCGAAACTTCGACAAAAACTTAATATAAAAAAGAGAAAAGAAAACCGTTTTGATTTTGAGAATTTTAATTTGGAAAAATTAAAAAATCCATCAATTAGAAAACAATTCGAGCTAGATGTTAAGAATAGGTTTGAAGCTTTAGAGCTTCCGGACGAGGACCACGAGGATATTGACAAGTTATGGATAGAGATCCGAGATAATATTAAAACGGTCGGTAACTCGTGTCTAGGAAAAAAGGAAAATAAGAATAACAAACCGTGGTTTGATGAAGATTGCTTAAACATGTGTGAAAAAAGAAAAGCCGCTAAATTAAAAGCTCTAAATAATCCTAGCGAAGACAATCTGGAATACTTCCGAATCTCAAAGAACGAAACTACAAAATTGCTCAAAAATAAAAAAAGGGAGTATCTTAAAAATAAAATAATTGAAATAGAAACTAATAGAATCGAAAATAACGTAAGAGACATGTACAAAGGTATAAACAGATCACGTAAATATGTAGGGCCCGTAACGTCTGGAATTAGGGATGATAATAACAATATTCTGACCGATCCGGTTGACATATTGAATAAGTTTAAGGACCACTTTGACAATATTTTAAATACGGGAAATTATGATCTGTGTCCTCCTTCTGAGTACCAGAGTGCTGAACCATTAATAGAAGGACCAAGTAAAGAGGAAGTTGAAGTAGCCATCGGAAAATAAAATCATATAAAGCAGCGGGAACCGATAATATTCCTACTGAACTAATTAAGGCATGCGGAGAAGCTGGAGTTTCTAAAATACATCAGTTGGTTAAAAAGATCTGGGTGAACGAGAAATTACCTGAAGAATGGAAAGAATCTATTCTTATTCCGATTCACAAAAAGGGTCCGAGGACGGATTGTAATAACTATCGAGGAATTTCACTCCTTCCGGTATGTTATAAAATATTCACTTCAATCTTAACCAGTCGAATCACGGAATACGCCGAGGAAATTATCGGAGACTACCAATGCGGATTTAGACGGAATCGTTCGACTATTGATCAAATATTTTCTTTACGGCAAATATTAGAGAAAAAATTGGAGTATAACGGTATTGTTCACCAGCTGTATATAGATTTTAAAAAGGCTTACGATTCTATTGACCGTCAGAAACTGTATAATATTCTAATCGAGCAGGGAATTCCAAAAAAACTAGTAAATCTAGTCAGGATGTGCTTGACGGAGACACTCAATAAAGTTAGAATCGGTAATAATTTGTCCGAAAAATTTGAGGTTCGTTCGGGCTTAAAACAGGGGGATTCTCTTTCGCCTGTCCTGTTCAATTTGGCATTAGAACATGCCATTAGGGAGGTAATGCGAACCGAGAAAGGGTTGGATATGGGCGGGACAACATCCTTGCTGGGCTATGCTGATGATCTGGTACTGCTAAGCGAAGACGTTGAAACTATAAAACTAAATACGACAACGTTAATGAAAGCCGGGAAAGAACTAGGACTCGAAATAAACGTGAATAAAACAAAATATATGGTTAGCTGCAAAAATGGCGATACTACTGGTCATATCGATATAGATGGTAATATGTTTGAACTAAATTAAGCTCTATGAAGAGATGTAGTTATGATTGAAAAAATTACCATAATTTCTGTTTACTTATGTTATTTTAGATTTCTATGTTTCTTATATATATAATATATATAGCTTAATTTTGTTTTCAATATTACGTGATAGTCATTCAAATTTCGAGCTACCAACAGGAATAGCGTTAAAAATAAAAATTCTTTGTGCAATTTTTTATTATTATTAATTTTTTTTTTTTGGCATAGCAATTTTCCATACTGCCAGTCATAAAATCTTGTAGTTGGTATTACTATTCTTAATTATTGCCAATTATATATATGCTACGATATAGAAATTTATAGATTTTTTCCTTTGATTTTTAGAAACAGTGCATTCTAAAATTATATGCTGGAGGAGTTTCTTTTTGGTTACATTTATCGAACTTGGATTCTGTGTGGTTATAACTAAAAATTTAGTGCTAGTTTATAACAGGAAACTTTTAACTACACAGCTTTGTTTATCTAAAATGCAGGTAATTTTTCTTCTACCATAGTACTAGTCCGTGGTACGCCCCCATTCCGAGAATAGTTGTAGGTTACGATGAGATAAAGCTATTTACAAAGTTTTAGGCAGATGTTAATAATTTAGTAAAAACGGGTCTATACACTTGTAGCCATAGGAACGAATCTTCACGAACGAATTAGCTCCAATTTATAAAAATAGGGAATGGAAAGACATCACAACTTAAGAACGTCTTGGAAGATTAAATTTCTTGTGGTCAATGAGTAAACACGGATGAGTAACGATGAACCGTAATCACTCCATGATGAATAAAAATGAGAAGACTTGGTACATTAAGGATTCTTATTATTTTTTTCTTCCAACTATCAGAATAAGATATATCAAATGTCTGGTGGTTAATTAATCGTTGGAAGTTTCAACGATTAATCAATCATCACCTATCCAACTTGGAACCCATTGATAGTGATACAGCGGATAATCAAACCCTTCATTGACAATATCTTGAAAAGCTTATTCTCACAATGGCATTAATACAAAAAAAAAAATTATATTTTTAAAAACAATTATAAACTTGTTTTTTTTCAGAAAAAACAATTCTTCAGAATCTTTTAACCGACACAAGGACAACAGAAAGAAAACATGTTCTAAAATAGATGTATGTTTTTTTTCCTATTCGTTCGCGCATAACTTTCGTTGCAATGTACTTTGCTTCTTTCTTCACTGTAGAAGATAAAGAAGATTTTGTATTCTACTTGAGTTTTAGACGATAAGTATCAATGTGACTGGCATATCATCTTCTACTACCGTCAAACCAATTTTTATGAAACTATTTCATTTTTGGCCGCAGATTTTTAAATAGGTGTTCTTTAGTAGTTTGTTGCGTTTAAATTCCAAATGTTAGAGACGAAACAAATAAACCAGTAAAATAGAAGAAATACTCATACAATATCAAATACTTGAAGACAAGTCAGATAGTTTGTAAAAGAATATAATGCGGTAGAACATAATTTTTCAGATCACGTTATTTTTTTTTTTTTTTAACTGACAAAGATGCTACATTACGTGATCTGAAAATAGAAGCTCTGCTACATCCACAATATTCGCTTGACTTGCATCTACCAAAGGAGAGCTTAGAGTATTTTTAAAAACAAAACAAGGCAAGATTTTTACTTCTTGAGTTCACTGATTCAAAACGTTTAATGAACAAAAAAAAACTTGGCGTAAGGAGGAATATTGTGAGGCTTAAATAAGTTATTTTTATCAAAAATAATATCGTTAAGTTTGTTTTTCTTCCATTTTACTAATACCCTTAGGAACTGTTATTCCATATGTTCCAACCGAATTAAATAGGGTTTATAAGCTAATAAATTGGGATTGCTTTAGAGCAGAACGTGGCGGAAAGCTATAACGTCACGCACAACTACCACCATCTCATTTCTATACATATTTTTTCCTATAACCGTTACGCAGAGAAATAGAATAATTAAAAAATTAAACGAATATTATAGAAACAGTTTCTAAGCAGTTCCTGTATATTGAATAAAAATAATGTATAAACCTATACAGTTCCTTCCCCATCGTGGAAGGAAAGAGAGGACTCGGGGAGATCCCAGCGCATCTCACTCAGCCGCATCAGTAGTAATTTAATTTTAATGCAACTGTTCGTCGATTTCAAATGTACTGCGTACTTAATTACTCTCATTAAATATTACAATTTAACAGTTACTAATAAAAATTATGAAGTTACATTATTAAGAACAATTTTACATCATGGATTGATCTGTGTGGCTCAACCAATCAATATAGCAGTTCTAAACCTTTGAAGGTCTCGATTCTAGTTGCGAGATCGCAAATAAATTTTTAAAGAACGATCAAAAATTTATAATTTTCTCTTCATGTATACTATATAGCCATCTCTTACAAGCGTTATAGTCCTCTAAAGTAAATGAAAATGGCCTGAATTAATATTATTATTTATCACATTTCATATGTATGAATTTATGTATAATAAAAATTTGCCAGAGTTGTTAAGATATTATGATGGAAATGAAATGTTACATATATGCTGTCAGAAATGGAGGGAAGGAGAGTAAAGTAGATAGCGGCAGTTTTAGTTTAATTAAAAATTTTTATTTTCTTTTTTTTTTATAATTCTGTAGACCAGAAAAGTTTATAGTATGAAATTATGGCATTTATTTTGAAATATACAAATTAAACTTTTATAACTATTATGAAATTGTAAATTAGCTGTCATTGAAGAAGAAATTAATTCTGTCCATTAATCCATTAAGGTTTAGGTTCGGAAAATATAGCTTATGATATTCTTGTTGGTGTTGGTTTTGTTGGTGGTGCCTTGGTGGGAAACTGACAAAGGAATAGCAGAAAAAAGTAGTTTCCCTCAACTTTCCCTTTTTCCACTCTAATTTTAATGAAGACAGCTATACGAGGCGTTCCTAATTTTGTACTGAAGTCTCTTCCTTACTACTTGGTTGGCAAATAAATCCTTTCGGTTTTTCTGTTTATTTTTATGTCACTCTGATACACTTCTTATCTGATGAATTAATCCCTAAGGTAGATTGTTTATCCTGTTTGTAATATGTCAACAACTATATCTGTTAACTCTTGTTGAAACTAGCTCAGTATTGTGTTTGCTATTGCACTATGAATATAGAAGAAAATATCATTCATTATCGACATATTTTGTTGTATTATTTTAAAAAGGTAAGCGTGCTTCAGAAGCTCATAGATAAATTTGCAGTGTTTATGGGGATGATGCGTTAACCGAACGCACCTGTCAAAATTGGTTTGCCAAATTTCATTCAGGAAATTTTGACATCAATGATGCTCAAAGCTCTGTTCGCCTACATGAAATTGAAACCAGCAATTTTAAGGTCCTTTATGATTAAAATCCCACCCAATCAGTGCGAGAGATTGCTATGGCCCTAAATGTGTCACACACAAGTGTACAAAACCATTTGCACAAGCTCGGCTATATTTCCAGGCTTAATGTTTGGGTCCCTCATATGATTTTTTTTTTAGAAAATCACAACAAATGTTTTAACTTCAATACGACTTTAGCTATCTACTAGCAAATTAGGGCCATATAAACTACATAAAATGACATCAACAGGACCTTCGTAAATAAACTACAAATGGAGATAACAAATAAAAAACTATAAAGAGTTTTGTTTATTTATTCCTTATGTAGACATTAAATGAAAAAAACATTCA
This sequence comes from Nezara viridula, assembly GCA_928085145.1. NCBI lineage: Eukaryota > Metazoa > Arthropoda > Insecta > Hemiptera > Pentatomidae > Nezara > Nezara viridula. Next base: position 24,846,850 of record OV725083.1, read on the forward strand.
TACGGCTTTGAAGAGAAATAATTAAAATTTCCAACGGATATTGGAGATCTTGAGTGAATAAATATTGTATAAAAGCATGAGTGTATTTAAGTAATCAGTTTGATCAGTTTAGTTTCTTTTGGTTTAGTTTAGTTTCTTTCAGTTTAGTTTAGTTTCTTTTGGTTTAGTTTAGTTTCTTTTAGTTTATATACATTTACTTTTAGTATTATAATCTTGATATTTATTTATTTTTATTTATTGTACCTAGTGTGGATGAGCTACTCTTCATAACTATTGCAATTGTGCTTAGATGTCACAGCTTGTAATATATCTCAATAGAGAATTAAAAAATTAAATTAAATTAAAATATAGCTGTAATATCTAAATGATTATGCATACCATCTAGAATGTATGTGATAAAACAAAAGGATCATATACAAAAAAAAAAAGATAGGAAGTATCTTCTATTCAGTTTGATGAGTTTATACCAACTAATTTTTTTTTAGTAAACGTATATTTATATCTTATAAAATTATTTTTAAAAACACTAAAATGATAGTTTCAATGGAATACCATCAAGAATGTATGTGATAAAACAAAAGGATCATTTACAAAAAAAAAAGACAGGAAGTATCTTCTATTCAGTTTGATGAGTTCATACCAACTAATTTTTTTTTGTAAACCTATATTTATATTTTATAAAATTATTTTAAAAAACACTAAAATGATAGTTTCAATGGAATACCATCTAGAATGTGTGTGATCAAACAAAAGGATCATTTACAAAAAAAAAAAAGACAGGAAGTATCTTCTATTCAGTTTGATGAGTTCATACCAACTAATTTTTTTTTAGTAAACGTATATTTATATTTTATAAAATTATTTTAAAAAACACTAAAATGATAGTTTCAATGGAATACCATCTAGAATGTATGTGATAAAACAAAAGGATCATTTACAAAAAAAAAAAAAAACAGGAAGTATCTTCTATTCAGTTTGATGAGTTCATACCAACTAATTTTTTTTTAGTAAACGTATATTTATATTTTATAAAATTATTTTTAAAAACACTAAAATGATAGTTTCAATGGAATACCATCTAGAATGTATGTGATAAAACAAAAAGATCATTTACAAAAAAAAAAAAAAGACAGGAAGTATCTTCTATTCAGTTTGATGAGTTCATACCAACTAATTTTTTTTTAGTAAACGTATATTTATATTTTATAAAATTATTTTTAAAAACACTAAAATGATAGTTTTAGTTATTAATCCCTGTGGTACAAGTATACATTGGTTTTCCCCGCAACTTGATCTAAATAAGGCAACTGTCGGTGGGAAAAACTGTCTCCTCTTGGATCTACTCCAATATGCTTAAACGTTCGTACCAGCGGTTTGTTTATAGTGACAGAAAACTACTCCTGTTTCGGTATTTAAGATATTATTTAAACAATCAAGTGAGTATCTGAATTTTAAAACGTCTCTTTAGATGATGCCTTTGATTTTCAAGATGAAAATAATAACTTAATAAAATTAAGCACATTTTAAAATCCTACTAAATTTCACTTCTCAAATCTTCATTAGAGAATAACTGTTACATAATATTAAGTAGAATAATACATTAATATTATAACTGTTTAAAGTAGAAAAAAAAAAAAAAAGAGCAAAATAAAAACTAACTGATAAAACTATCGCAGGTCGAAAAAGATTAAACTCAATTGAAAATCTAATGGCAAGTATTCAAATTACCAATTTTCTTTTTTTAATTTCTTTATTGAGTATTATAACAATCTGTCTGTTGGACATTGGTTATAGTGAGGTAGGATGACATTCACACCATATGTACAAAAAAATATAAAATAAATAGAACAAAATAATAATCAAAAGTATATACAATAGACAATAAAATAAAATAACCTGAAAAATAAGAAAATTAAAACTAAGAAAAAAAAAAAAAAAAAACATGCATACCTATATACAATCAGGCGAGGGAACTCCAGGAGAACCCTGCGCTACTCTTCCAACCGCGTCACTGGTACTAAAGCCAGCGGAGATTGGTCGAGAGCACTTTAGCCACATACACACATGTCTTGAGTGAAGAATCTGGCCATTGCCAGAACTCCAATTTATATAATCTACAAAAGGTCGCGAGGCCACTGCCGTTTCAACCTTCTTGGAGGATTATAGGGATGGGAGATGCTTGATAGGGATTGTGCAAGAGGATTTGGGTGGTAAGTAAGGTTCTGGTGAAATTTGGAGAATTTTTCTGGGATAAGGTCTAGGACAAATGGGATGTTAAGGTCATGATGTAGGGTTTTGTTGGATACATAGAAAGGAGCATCGACTATTGTTCGAAGGACTTTAGACTGGAAGGATTGGATGCGCTTGATGTTAGAAAATTTTGCTGATCCCCACAGTTCTAGTCCGTAAGTCCAAATTTTCTAAAACAATTTATTACGAATTCATTTATTTTACAGATATAAATTTTAGTTTTTAGTTAACGAATGTCTAAACTTGTGGAGTGAACTACTTATGCTTTATTGGATTTTAATATACAATAACATACATATTTATAATTATTTGTTGTCTCCATAGTTTTATCCATACCTATAGCAGGTAAAAGTGATAGATGAGACAATAAGCAAAGATGTCGAGAAATTTGGTGATGGCATTTCAGGTACAGTACCCAGCAGTACCTTTCGGGTTATGATTAATTTTCTAATTTAGGAAAGGAGGTCTTTCATCCAGCTCTTTTTTAGTAGCTCCGTTATTGTACCCGTTCACGAACTATTTGTCAGGTGTAGAAGAACCTTAACGCTTAGTTTCCTCACTTATTAAGAGTATAGATTCTACACTCGAGAGTATGGAAGTCAAATTGGTTTTTTGGTTTATTACTTTCTAAAATCAATCTTTGTGATCGACCAAGAAAAAAAAGTTAACTCTCCTCAAAATTTTAGGTTTTACGTTTCAACATATGTACAATCCAAAAATGGAATTAAAAAAAAACTGTCTGTCCGCCGTTTTTCTCTGAGACTGCTGGACCGATTGTTTTGAGATTTTGAATCAATTTCAAAAGGCACCCGAGGATGGTCCACAAAACTCAAGCATCACCATCAGGCCTTTAGTTTCAAGATGGCGGCCAAAAACCTATGGATGATTACAATGAAACTTGGCCAGTCTTCTCCTCCAAGCCCTCTAAATTTATCAATATAGCATACTTCACCGAAAAGATGCTGAGAAAAATGTTACGGGGGGGGGGGAAATTATATTTCCAAATAACCCAAAAAGTATAAACTTCCATAATATATCAAGATATCAAAAAAAAAAGTTTGATGAATTGTTTTTTTAAGAATACCTAAGAAATGCGAGTATCATTACATTTCTTGAAAAAAAGGCCGGTTTTGGAAATAAACCAATTTAACACTCACCACAAAATTGTTCATTGGGTGTTTTTACAAAGGAATTTATACTTATCTATATTTCCAAAAAAAAATTATTAGGGTTCGCTTGGAAAATAAACGACTCAAAAAAAAAAAAAAAAATAGATTTTCGAATAACTCAAAAAATATACATTCTTTTATAGATTTAAAAAATGAGATGATTTGGTACAATTATATGCTCTTCTGAATATTTTTCACAGGTTATGCTGAAAAGCTGATATCCACCGTCTCGATCCATCCACTTTTGAAATCATTCGATTTATTAAATGAATTTTATTAAAATTGTTGTAGGAAATTAAGGATTTAAATTTAGATTTGTGACTTCTCCATGAAAAGCCCTTTCGTTTGATACTTCATTTTTCAAAATCCATAAGTTTCTGAGAACAGGAAAAGTACTGTCGTGTACATAGTGTATATGAAAAATACATTACCTCCGGTATATGAATAAAGTTAAGTAACAATTTTTACTCTCCAAACAAATTTTTTCTTTATTTTTATGTCATTTCAGGAAAACATCTTTTATCCCATCTTCTATCTATCATCGATTTTTTTTTAAAAAGAATCTTCATACTTTTCATTTCTTTGCAGGTTTATATATTTATATATATATAGTCTCTTCGTTATATTGTGGACTCCTCTAAGAAGACTTCTGAACAAATGTATCAACCTTTTTTTTTTCAAACTTCTTTAAAAATTACAATCGAGAATATCAAGTAAAAAATAATAATAATACCTTAACATAAAAATAATAATTCCTATAAATAATTAAAAAGAAATTGAGAAGATAGCTAGGAACCAAAAGGAAAGCTGGAGGAAATCGGGGCCACGCCTAGTTTCCGAGGGCTTTCCCGGGGTCGTTGACCAGCCCCCACTGTCTCCTATAGGGACCAACCCCTTCCCGGGCAGCATCCATCCCGGGCATAACGTGTAAACCAATAGAGGAAAAACATAGCACATCTCACTTCAACAGCCTAACAGTTATCAAGTGTTAGTTAACAAGATAGAATTAGTACATCAATCGAAACCAATCTACGGTAGTATGGATCCCTTTCCGGCTTCCAGGGGCGATGGATTTTGATGAATGAGGTATCGAACGATACGAAATTTCATTGAGAAGCGACAAATTATAATTTCAAAACTTAAAAGATTATTAGAACACCAATAATAAGATACTAGTTGGTCCCTGCAATTCGCATTCTACATGGATTAATGAATAAATTGCATAATAATAACGAAATAAAATAATCTAACGTATCATAAGATGGAGAAATCAATTATTATTTTCTAGTTAATTGTAATCGACCAAAGTAAAGAAAATTACTTTAAAACTCCATTCATGTTTTAAACCAAAATGTTCATAAGTTACAATAATCTGTATATTTGCTGATAATATTGGTCTTAGATTTTAATTTAAAAAAAAACAAAAAAAACCCTGCAAATTAGTTCACAATGATTTATTATTTCCCAACAATTATACATCTAAGTAACATTACCTTCTAGTGACAATTAAAGAATAAAAGTTAAATACAATTATTTACCTGAACATTTTTTTTTTCATTATTAGTAATTTGCTAAAAAAACAATAAAAATAAAATAAAAAATAGAATTACTTCAGTAACTCATTCAAAAATAAAAATCTAGAACATAAAAAACATCTATATACCAAATCTTTGCTCCTAATTGTCCTATTTTTTAGGAAATTTCGTAAACTTTCCATCGTTTTTTAAACCCAAAAATATTTAAAATTCGCCATATCTTCACTAATAATGCTCTGATTTCGATGAAACTTTCTTCGTTTTTTAGGAAATTTAAATATCTTTGAAACATAACATTACAACACAAGTGTATACTTTTTCAGTTATACGGAATCTAATTTTACCATCCCTCGTAACTTTTTTTTCAGCTTCTTTTCGTTGAAGTATGTTACATAGATAAATTTAAAGGGCATCAAGAAGAAAACTTTAGATAAGTTTCATTGAAATCGGTAGTTCGTTCAGGCCCTACAGTCTATAGCCATGCAGGTTTTTCGGCCGCCATTTTGAAATTAAAAGGCGGATAGTAATGTCGATGAAGAAGGTTCATCCTCGGGTGACCTCTGATTTTAAACACAAATTTGATAAAAATCGGTCTAGTAGTTTCGTCGAAAAAATCGAAGGCTGAAACTTTTAAACAAATGATATTTATTTTTAGATAGCGATAAAAATTCCTATTTGAGGCCTTTTTTTGTGTTGGGAACTACAAATCTCAACTTAGTTTCCTTGGTTGGAATAAATTGTTTCAACATCGCACTCATAATACATTTTTGTGCCAAATGAATTCTATGCTAATATCAGGACCAAAGAAGCCATGCGTTTAAAATCCCGAAATGGACCGTTTTCGAGACAAACTGTTATTCTTGCCAAAGACCCTTTAGGTGCTAATGGTTGCTCAGGGAAATTTATAACGTGTTTAGGTTATAAAAATTAAAATATTATTATTTATGATAGTCTACTAATATTGAAAAGTCAAATGAAAAATAGCTCAGAAGAGAGTAATCTCAGTAATTTTTTTTTTTTTTGCTTGGGGGAACACATTTTATGGGGTTTTGAATATTGAGCGGAAAACATTTTGAGAGGAGCACAATTTGACGGATTTTTATTTTTGAGGAGAGCCCATTTCGATGGGGTTTTAATTTTTCAAGGAGCCACATTTTGACGAAATTATATATTTTTGGAGTGAAAAGTTTCAAATCAGAGAACAGGTGGAAAAACATGGGTCAGACCACAGCAAGTTTAATGGTATATAATCTACGATTTTTTTAACGCTATTTTCGCTTCGATTGTTTTTAAGAAGAGGAAACCAATAAATTTCTTCGGATGGGAAGTTCATATGGCATCAACCTTGAGCGGAATGGGCACCCTTGATTAAGTATAATATAGAAAGAAACTTTTTCATATGTTTTTTTCTTGTCCTGTTTGTAAAACTAGTTTTTCAGAATAGGCCCTTCTTGTCAAAATGAGCCATGAATATGCATGAATTCGTTATCGTCAGTTCATTACCGTCAAAGCCTGCTTTGTTCTCTTCGAAAAATAATATTATATACATAAAGACCACTTGATGTTTATTATTTAAATATCCCACGTCTTGAAAGTTAAATTACTCGTGCTATATGAATAGTGTAAATAAAAATAAATATTCCTTTGTTCGAGCAAAAAAAATAGGAATGGGTAAATGAGCTTCATAACATAGCCTGGAAAAAAGAAAAAAAGTAATTTGATTGTTTATGTGCAACGTTTATGTCTAAGAGAAGTGAATAACATATTTAAAATAATTGAATTGCTGAATTTTAAATTGGTGTGGGAGAAGGGAGTGGTTAGATAAAACAGTTGAAACCTTAAAAAGTCACATAGAGTTATTCCACATATTGTATGTTGACATGGAATCTAGCAACAAAATTGCTGTGAGGGAAGGTATGGTCTAGTGGGCTAACGCGTGTGCACAGCCTTGCCCGGCAACCAGATTAACCTAAGTTAATGATCACATTATTACGAATTCGTGTCCCGAGGTTGGGTGGGGGGAAGAGGGCTTTTAACTCTGGTATTAATCCTTCCGGTCGGACAAAATCTGGTATAGCCTAAAAGGCGAGGAAAGGAAAAAATTGATGTCTTATAAAAAAAAATTGTTTAGACTTAAAATAACAATAAAAACAGAGTAACAAAATCTTAGTAAAAAAAATCAAGGACAAATTAAAACAATAAAAATGTTTGGTTAAATAATACTAAAATGTAAATAAATTAGTCATCACTTAAAAAGAAAGTTTATTGCAAACACTTTATTAAAGAGACTAGTTGAAAATAGTATATTCAGAAATTATTATTTACTAAAATAAATAAATTGAAAAAATCAATAGTTATTCAAAATATTGCTGCTTTGTCTCGCTTTCATAAAAAGAAAAAGACAAATTCCGTATAAAAATAAGATGTGTCAAATACCTACAAACAATCTCGTTTGATCTTATGAATTATACAAGATAAATAATACATAGTAAATAAACTTTTTCATACAACATATAAAAAAAAAAATCTTAAAGGCTATAGCACCAAAAATTAAATCCTGGATCCGCTATTGTAAAGAACCCAAATTTGTCCCTTAACCTCTTAAACAAAAAATCCGAGTGGAGATATTCGATTTTGAACACACATTTTTTTTAAGTTCCCGCAACGTACGAATCTTCTCTATCTTCGACAAAGATGAAGGGGGGGAGGGGAATCTTGGACCCGCCAATAATTCCCAGGTCAGAAACAATTATTTTGGGTTGGTACATGCTAAATATACATTTTCCTCAACAACTAACCTAACTGACAAAAGAAACGTGTTATAAATATAAATTTCAACGATATTTTTAAACGTCGTATCACCTCAGTAGCTATCTAATCGTAGCTAATGATAAAAATAGATTTCAGCAATCGACATTAACGCAAGATAATGCACAAATTATTTTTTTATTTTAATGCTACTATAAACGATTTAAAAGAGAAATCCACAGCTGTCTAATACAGCAATGGAATTCAGTTGTTCGCCTATCAAAAACAGTAATAAAATAATAATGGGACTTCAGGCATGAGGAAGAAAATTACTCAGCAATATCTCTCCATTAAAATTAATTCAGACAATAATAAAATAAATTAATCGTTCTCATAAAAAGAGATATAACAAATTCACATTTAAATATCGATTTTTAGAGTGCTACAAATGGGTAGGTTCTCTACAAGCATTGTCATGTCATGTATATAGATATATCGATTTATTACTCTAATACCCGCATGCATGTGTATATATATATATATATATATATATATATATATATATATTTTATTTTATTTATTTATTTTTTTTAATAACGTTTATCAATCTCCGCTGGCTATAGTACCAGTGATGCGGTTGAGAGAGTAGCGCAGGGTTCTCCTGGATTTCCCTCGCCTGATTGTAAATAGTGTATATAGGCATGTATGAGTTTTGGCTTTGTTTTAATTTTCTTATTTTTAAGTTCTTTTATTTTATTTATTGTATATAATTTTAGACTATTATTTATTGTTATTTTGCTTCTATTTATTTTATATTTTTTAGTACATATAGTGTAAATGATATTCCACCTCACTATAACTAATGTCCAAGTGATAGATTGCTGTAATACTCAATAAACAAATAAATAAAAAATAATAACATTTATAACTTTTGTCAAATATGGTAAAACACCTATTATTGACATGTTTCCAGTTATTGACACTTGTAACTTTAATTTGATAAAATAAGCGTTTTTGAACCTAAGGTTATTCGGTATGATTAATGGGTCATCGAAAGGGCGCCAAGTTTAATCTAACCATTTATTTCATCAAAACGAAGTTACAAGAGTCAACAATTGGTAACGTGTCACTAATAGCCTTTAACCTGAGTATTTAATAATAACATGTTCCTAGAGTTGAACAAAACAGATGTGAAAAATGTTATCATCTATAATATTAAAAAGTTGAGTTAGTACAGTTAAACATTTTAAATTAAACGCCTAAAATTATACAGACGACAAAAACTTTTGAATTGACTAACTTAATATCGATCCATGCTTCAGCTTCCGACTGAACTACTCACTTTGCGGACTTCTGGCAATCTAGAACAGTTATAGATTCTGGGAGCCGAATTGAAAGAGAAAGTTTAGAAGAAATTAAAAGTTTTCAACAGGAAATTGAAAGCCACACTTTACTTATAATGACTCGAAGTCTTATTGGATAAGTTTAGGACTAAATCATTAAAAAAAAAAAACATCGATTTCTTACTTACACTAACTGATTAAGAAAATACTGTACTGCTATAGCAAAATGGTCCTTGCACGGTTAAATAATAATAATAATTTGCACATAAAAATAATAATGAAAAAATTAAAATTAAAATAAAAAACAAAGAAACAAGAATCATAGAAACTAAAAATAAATAAACTGAAAGTATCTGTTCGCTCCATACGAAATCAAATATTAAAAAATACAGAAAGCTGCGATGATAAAAATAATAGCCCGTGGTACATAATCTTTTTTATTGAATCAATAACATCCGCCTGAAACTTCGTAAACAGCTTCATCTCATCGTAACCTACAACTATTTTACTTACGAAAACTCTTGGAATTCGGTGGTTTTCAATCTGGAAGTGGACAAAGTTTGTTGATTTAATTAGGTACTAAAATCTCGTAAATACACATTTCATTTCTACTTAGATCCTAAGATAATTTGATCCCAAAGTCGAGAAAAAAGGTGACCTTAAAAACGTTTGGAGTGACCTACACACCCAAGTTTTCAAAATAACGAGGTTATATAGGACCAACGGCCCAATATTTTTGTAGGCCACCTTTTTTATCGATTTTGTGATCAATTTATCTTACGATCCAAGTAGAAAGCAAATAGGTATTTACGAGTTTTCAGAACGTAATTAAACTATTTCCGAAGTTACAGGCGGATGTTAATAATTCAATAAAAAGTTTCGGTCTGTACCACGGATTATAATGTTTTCAAAAAATAATTATCTGTTTTCGGAATAATCAATAAAAAATATAAATAAATAAAATATACTTAATATTCATTTTTTAAGGTGAAACGCAATTCTGACGATAAAACAAATGAGGAAAAAAGAAGGAAAGAAAAGTAAATTAAGAGAATTTACTCTTAATTAACAGTAAATTAACAAAATTTTATTTTACGGGCCATTTCCTTATGGACTAGGGTGGTATCTGCAATTGAGTATGTAAAAATCCGCACACCGGCTTTTTGATTTTGCCAGAAAATGTATCTGTTTAAAATAATCAATGTAAAAATAAGAAAAAAACAGATTAAATAACAAAAAAAAAAAGCCAAATATATATTCTTATATTTCAACCAAAATTTTAATTTTGCCATATTTTTTTAAAATAAATACTATTCCAATTGAAATTAAAAATTTATATAAATAAAAGATGAACATAACTGTATATAATCTGCGGTAACAATACTCCATTAAACTGGGGACAGATTTATTTAATTATAAGTTTTGAATATTTTTCTTCTTTGGATAGAGAACTGGAATATACAAATAGAGAAGCATTGAATACAACAATGGATTCCAATTGGAGTAAAAGCGATTCAGCAGTTGCCAAACAATGTGGCAAGTCAGCTAATGCTTCAGGCCCAACGATGACATCTCGTTACAAATTATTTTAATATCGAATGAAAAAAAAGTTCTTTTCTATTTTAAGCGTACTAGTGAATTATTAAAGTGTTTTCGCATTTGGATTAAAATATCTCAGAAACTAATAATCGGACTTGCTTACTGTAAGCCAGAGAAATGTTTAGTAGTTCCTCTTTGTAATGAGCTATTATTTACTCAAAATTGTATCTCAACGCGACGCCGTGATAGACTGCCGAAAAGGGAAAAATAATGTCGAAAATCAACTGATAACGAGTTTTATTGTAGATATGGACTAAAATGTCTTAGAAACTAAAAAATCGGATATATATACTGTATGCGAGGGAAATGTTCAGCATTTCACCCCCTTTGTAGCGAGCTATTACTCAAAAAAGTATTTTAACGCGACGCCGTGTTAGAGAGGCGAATAGGGAAAAAGTCAAAAAGAGTCAAGAACCAAATTATAACGAGTTTTATTGAAGATATGGATTAAAATATCTCAGAAACTAAAATTCGAACCTGCATAAAAAAACATTCCAATATACAGAATTTGTTATTATTTTAAAGGTTGCCAACATAAATATTTAATATTAGAATTTCATGTTTTGTTATTATTCGGCTGATCTGTTACTTTAATTATCTTGTATATTACTTTATCTTTTTATTTATATATATATATATATATATATATATATATATATATATATATATATATATATAAATTTTTTTTCCCTTTCTTATAAACATGGAGAGTGCGGTAGCTCAGTGGTAGCGCACTGAACTTCCAATGCAAAGGTCCCAGGTTCGAACCTCGGCTCATGACAAAAAAATTTATTTATCTGTTTCATTGGCCGTGGGACGACCCTGGGTCGGGAGACCCTCCTGGGGCACACCCAGCCTCTATAAAGTGAGTACCCTTAATTAAATAATTGATTAAGGGGGAAAACCTGGCGGTTGAGCGTGATCTCGGTCAAATCACCTCCTTGCACAACCGTTGACCTAGAAACAGTGCTTTCCCTAAATAGTACTGAACCCCAGACCCTTTATGGGTTGTAGTGGTACAGGTTTCTTATATACATATTGTGTGAATGAATACTATAGCACTAGTACCAATGCCCTTCAGTGTGACAGACTGTATTAATACTCAATAAAAGTTTTAAAAAAAATATATATATTAAAATTTCAGAGAAGAAATATTATATTAGACTTCATACTTTTAATTTATTTAGATGTGCGACGTTTTGGACCATATTTCCATTTCGAGAATCTTTAAATCAAGGTGTATCTGTACCTTAAGAGTACTGCGTATGTTCTGTTTATTTATTTTTTACTATACGATTATATTTTATTTTATTTTTTTAAATAACAATGTGTATATATATATATATATATATATATATATATATATATATATATATATATATAAAATGATAAGAGTAATTTAATTTGATTTTTCTATCTTCTTTTATTTTAGAATATAATATATTTTCCACACCATTCCTCATCTGTACAGTTATGGTATAAATGAACTCTTTCTTTGTTATAACCATTGTCCACATCGTGACAATAGAATAGAAAAAAAAAATCCAATATACAGAATTTCTTATTCTTTCGAAGGTTGCCAATTTAAATATTGAATATTGAAATTACAGTGAAAAAAAAATCACTTATAAGACTTCATATATTTAAATATTAAACCTTATTTTCGTTTCCAGAATTTTTAAAATCAGGTGTATCCGTACCTTAAGAGTACTATGTATGTCCTGTTTATCTATTCTTTCTGCTATACGAGTATTTTTATATTTATTTAATTTTTTTTTAACCAACATTGTGATTTTTTGTATGTTTAGATTTTTGTTATAAGTGTAATTTAACTTTCCTTTTCACTCTTATTTTATTTTAAATATATTTTCCTCACCGTTCCTCATCTGTTTTGGTAAGTAGGTACAACTTAACAAATTTATTTGTTTGTCTAACAAAATGTTAGTGAGGCGAAAATACAAAAAGATAGCGTCAGTATTAGTGTGCTTAAAGTAGCATATTAAAAATATTAATAAACAATAAAGTTGGACAATATTCAACATATTGTTAGCAAATAAGTGATTGTATCCTGACAATGAAAAATACATCAAAGCCTTGTTTGCCAAAGACAGAGCTAATAGATAAATATCTCAAATTCCAACAGATACCTCAGCGTAAATAAAGTAAAACTGGAAGGGGAAATGATAGAATCTTCAAAACTTGGAAACCTCCCAATTTCTATAATAATATTTGTAAGAAGGCGCATCTTTCTAATTCCTCTCCGTACAAACTACAATTTAGATATAATAATAGCAGAATAATAAGCATAATATAAAGAAATTAATGAAATAATGAGTAGTTATGTCTGCTAACTAGTAATAAAATATTGTTATAGATCAAGATGAAAATTTTTTTTTTTTTTGGCATAATGTTATATTCGTCATTATTACTTATTTTCATACTATATTTCTATTAGTGTGATAGAGAAGTGTGTGTAACCTCCAATCTATCAACTGCTTCCTGCAGTGCCCGATACCACGCTCTGGTGAAGACCTACAAAGTGGGTTGAAACGTCGGCGTAAACAATAAAACACTATTTTAATATAAAATATTTATTTTACAGCTCTCTTGACCAACTCCATATCATATATTACTATTTGCTTACGACTACTATATTATTCGTATAGGCCAACCTTATAACTAATTTTTATGTTTTTCGTTCATTAATTCTTTAGTCTCAATTCTTTATGGCTAACCTCTAGGAGGTGATTCTAGACAAAATTTCCAACAAAAAAGTTCATTTGATACATGCGCCGATCCCGAAGTGGAAAGGAGGTAAGACCAATATTGTGTTTTACTAAAATAAACGATTATTTATATATAGATAAATCTAAGATAAACGTTATTTATCGAATAATAAGAAATTTCTCAAAAACTGTTCTAGATTAAACTCCGTGATTGACTTTACTAAGGTCAGCGATAAAAGGAACTTTCAGGAGGTCTAATACAGAGGCTGTTCAAAGATATGCTACTTGTGTATGGGTCCAATTTTGTCTTTTCCTTAGTTCACGTTTTATCTTTCATAGAAAACAATAAGACATAAATTATTTAATTCAGGTAATTAAAAATTGCTGTATAGTAAACCAGACAAAATTTTCTCCAGGTTAAAGTAGAGTTTGTCTTTGTCAAAACCATTTAAAGGGGTCTTTTGAATGGCTAAATCAAACTGTTTTTCATTAAATAAGCCGCCATTGCCACATAAGCCGCATCAACGCCACTTTAAAGTAAAAACTCATTATTGTAAAATAAAATTTGTAATAATTAAACATATTTCTTCTTTCTCTTAAACATAAATATTAGGATTAAAAACATTTAGATGGTTTAGATACAATATGTCAATCAAAATTCATATTTTGGCAAACAACCATACTTTAGACACCGACTTACACGCTCCGACAGTCAATGAACACATACGAACTTATTACAAACGATTTTATAACATGTTAAATGGGCACTCCATCCAGCTGGTAAAAGAAATGGCCACAACTAGTATGCCCGAGAACTCCAGTAGACCACTGCTAGATATTTGAGATTAGTTGGCCCATACGAATAATTCACAAAGAGTATTGGTCAGTTTATAAATTGCAAAATAATATAGAAATATAATATTGTATGTATCATAAGACGAAGAAATAATTAACTATTTTTCGACAACTGTGATCGATCAAGGTAAAAAAAAAATTATATAAAACTTTCTTCAAATCAATTTTTTTATGTATTACATTAGCCTGTATCTGAGCTGATAACGGCCCGTATGCGATGATTTTTTTTTTTTTTTTTTGTAGGGAATTTAGTATTTTTCAAATAATCATGGGTCTAATTCAGAAAAAAATGTATACTTTTTGAGTTATTCGTATACTAAGTTTCTTTTCCTTCTGGAATCTGGAAAGGGTCTGGATGAGGGATCTACTTAAATAATTTTTTAGTAAATAATTGCTATTCCTCATGCCTATCAAGCTATATTATTTTATTTTTTCTCATGACTACGCCAGCACATCTGCTGATTGTCAATAGTAGTAATTGACAGGTGCGGATAAATAAATGAAAGCGCATAAAAAAAAAATATATATATATATATATATTGCACTCTCATTTGGATTTTTCCTTCCCAACTGCAGGGCAGTTTCAGATAAACACGGAAAACGGTTTCATCAAGATATAGCCGAAATGGAAAAGAAGTATAGTGGTGGTAAATGCATTAAGAAGATGCTTGTGCTGACTTCTGTTGGACACAGCAACAGAGACAGCTGATGAACACTTTAAAAGAAAAGAATATACACACAGAACAGGTATAAAGTTATAATATGTCCAGGATTAAATATTATTGATATTATTTACAAGAAAATATATAAATAAATTAAGTAAGAAAAATCTTGATATTCCGTTTTTATTTTCAAAAACAACTTTTACTTTCTTAAAAATGGAGCCTGATAGACTTCTATGGACTTCACATAAAAATTCAGCACATATAGAATTATAAAAATTAAGAAAAATTTCTCAAGGGAAAGAAAGAATTTTTTTTATGCAGAAAAGCATCAATCAAAGAGAAAAAATTTATTTTGAGAGTGATTTCAGTCAAATTATATCTCCTAGCACAAGTATAAACCAAGAAACAATGTTTACTTAGAAAGTTCTTTCTTTTAAATTACTTAATAACCTGAAGTATTATTAAAGACATTATGTAATTACGTTAATTGTATAAGTGGATGCAAATGGATAATTATCCTCTATTGTATTTAAATTAGAAAAAGAATTATTTATACAACTTTGTCTTCATCTGGGTAATTCACAAGCGGAATTTTTTCATTGAATTTATTAGTAAGACCTCGCACAGTGACCAGTCCATCCATACAACCCAGCCGGACGAAAGTCAATGTAAGAGAAATTATTTACACTTAACTGGGAAAAGATTATTATAATTTAATCATTTTTTTGTACGAAAATAAAAGATAAATTGACAGTAAATATTATTTCTGGTAACCGGTAAAAAAAAAATAAAAATCTATTGAAAATAAATGGGTTTATTGTAAAAATTTACAATGAAATTACAGTAAAATCTCAAATCATGAATTTTCAATACGTAAAATCAGAATGTTGCACCTAAAAAGGTCATTAGGTTGTCATGGGATACTTATCGGATGTTTAGGTTTTATAAAATAAAATATTGCTATTAATGTTAGTTTTCAACGAACTAAAAATTTATCTTGATGATAAAAAGAAAATAGCTTTTTGTTCCCGTCGGGCACTTCGGATAATACAGAAAAAATATATTGATATTTAAAAAAAAAATAAAAAAAATATCCAGCTTATGGTTTCTATACTCCCAGTAGCGTGAACGCAAGTTGTGGGTAGGTTGGACTTTAAAAATGTAAATAATAAGTTTCCTTGTTGATTTAAAGGTTCCAGTTTTTTCTAGATTGAAGAACAATGCCCTCTATTGACAATTGTATGAACAAAGTTCCCAAAAGAAAATTTTAAAATGTCTATCATTGTTGGTTCTATAGTGCTCTTGAGATCAGTGTGTTTCATACCTTCCTACCAACTAAGAGTAAGTTGAAAATTGATCTTATCTTATCTTTATCGTTATCTTTAGAGTTAAATAAAGATTTTAGAATTTATCTGAAGTATTCATATTACTGGCACCGTCTCCTGTCTATTACGAGAACAATTTCATTTCGCGTTGTCCATCAATAGTGCAAAAAGTGTTTTTTAAAATTGAGATTATATTCGTATAACTGCATATTTTTTCAATTTTAAAGTGTTAAATAGAAAAAGGAGACCCTAGAGATTCTAAATATCTAACGGATAAGTTTATAACTATAATAATTACGGCACTATAAGCCAAAAAATACAAAGATTCCTCAGCTATATACACTGATGCGCTTAGAATTCTATACTCTTGGTAAGTGAGAACAACTACAAGCAAAAACCTTTCTGTACCAAATAAATATGTCTTGAACGAATAGAATAATGGATCAATATAAGTTCAGTTACTTATTCAAGTGTCGTTCAAGCACTTATTAGATAACTAGTTACTTCAACAGTCGTGGTGAAGTATTAAGCTTCACTAACTGTGTGCGTCGAATAGACTGTCTTGATAATACTGTGAGTAATCTTTGGTTAAGAATAAACATGTTCCTCTAATATAAGGCATTTCTGAGAAGCATCGCACCATATTTATATATTATTTCTCAAAGGTTTTTTTTTTTTTTTTTTTTTGTCGATACGCCATATCTTTGTCAATTCTTCATCAAATCCAATGATAAAGCCATTATTTTGAAGATCTTCAGTTGGAAAAATAGTCACGTTCTCCCGAAATTCAGGTATAAAGTTATAAAGGAAAAGAAACTTAGTATACGAATAACTCAAAAAGTATACATTTTTTTCTGAATTAGACCCATGATTATTTGAAAAATTACAAAATTCTCTACAAAGCCAAAAAAAAAAAAAAAATCATTGTTTACGGACCGTTATTAGCTGAGATATAGGCTAGTGTAATTCGTTTTTTTTTTACCTTGATCGATTACAGTTACCGAAAAATAGGTAATTATTTCTTCGTTTTTTCGGCATTAAAACGTTCAATTATTTATTTCTGCATTATTTTGCGATTTATAAACTGACTAATACTCTTTGTGAATTATTCGTAAGGGCCAACTAATCTCTAATATCTAGTGGTCTAGTACGAATCTTTTCACAATATTTTAAGACGAAAATTATTTACTGATTTAAAATTGACTTAAGTTGCCAATTCAGCATCAAATACAATTTTTGAGCTGTAATATTGAAGATTTTCTTCTTAAAAAAAAAAATAGCCAAATTTTCGGTCGAAAAGTAACCACATCCCCTCCCTCTCCCCCCTCTCCCCTCAGAAATTTAGGGGGAAAAACGTTATTAAGGAGAGGAAATTTTATTTGTTAATAATTAAAACAGTGAACATTTTTTCGATTACATCTATAATTATTAAAAAGATTACTCAATTTCATACAAAACCAAAAAAAAAAGTCATCGAAATCGGACCATTATTAGCAACTATACACCTTATTGTAATTTGTAAACATTTTGGTTTAAAATATGTACGAAGTTTGCAAAATAATTTTGTTTTCTTTGGTTTATCACAATTACTAAGAAAATAATTGATTCTTCCATCTTAAGGCATGTTGAATTATTTCATTTCTTTATTATGTTGTTAGTTTTACTCTGACAAATATACTGTACAAATTACTATTTCCTAATTTCCAAACTCTTAACATATTTTGCCTTTTCTTAAGGTGGTCACGTTTTCTTTTTCATTGGAAGCGATAACACAAAAATTATTTAATTCAGGTAATTAAAAATTGCTTCTTAATTAACTAGACAAAATTTCCTTAAAGTTTTACAATTTACAAAAGTGAATTTATTTTGTTGTGTTGTGAAATGTAGGAAATATGTATGAACTACCTAATAAATAAATAAGAATTTAAGTAGAGTTTGTCTTTGTCAAACCATTTTTGAGAGACTAAGCTACGCTAAATTGTGTTATTCATTAAATCGTGGATTATTCGCAATGTTTTTATATCATATAACAACTACATTACAGATACCCCATTTTTATACAAAATTCCTGGTTTTATAGGCTTTAATTTCATATCAATTTAGTTGATGTTGAGATTTGAAGAGAGTTGAGATGCATCTCGAGATGCGTTAAAAATTATGTGATTTGATATTAAGTTACTCTAGAGCACGTGTATTTGAAGCAAAAATAACATAGAAATAATTATAAATTTTTAATTACTTCTTTTTCTTGTAACCTGGCATCTATAATATTAAAATAATTATAAAAATACACTTTTCATTCACTGAAAAAATGTTTTATAAGAAATATAAAAAGTAAAACGTTTACAGTTCGAAATCGGCCCTTTTTTGTACATACATCAAATGAAATGTTTTCTTCTTTTTTTGTTAGGAAGCTGTTTAATTTTCTTTGTTGTTGGCAATAAAAAACTTCCAAATATACAATAAACAGTTTATTTTGTACATAAATTAGGCCATTATTTTATTTATAAGCTATTTATTACGTTTCGACCATACTAAGGGCCATTTTCAAGTCTTAATGAGTCCTCCATTAGATATTCATTATTACTTTCGCATTAATTTGTTCAGTGAAAAATTATATTGTTCTGCTATTTAAGAGTTTCCCCTACGTCATTTCTGGAGGGACTGAATCAATCCCTTATCAGTTAAATAGCAGGACAATTTAATTTTTCACTGAACAAATTAATGCGGAAGTAATAATGAATATCTATTGGAGGACTAATTAAGACTTGAAAGTGGCCTTTAATATGGTCGAAACGTCGTAATAAATAGCTAATAAATAAAATGTTGGTGAATAACGTCCTAAGTTATGTAAAAAATAAAACCTCAAGACACCAATTTTAGGAATAATGTACAGAAGAAATATAATAAATAGTTTATTTGATATGATTAATTCCAATTTGACATTATGTGAAATTATTCCCATCTTTCATAAACAATTAATAGCTTAAACCTCGAGTGCTCCTTTGTCATAATTTAAAGTATTTATGTTATATATAAAAACTAAAATATTATATATAGCTATTTGTATAACAAATAACTAGCTATTTGTTATATATTTTTTTTATTGTCAACAACAAAGAATGTAATTTTTTGTTGTAATTTATTGTCTAAAATCACTTCCCAGAATTAAGCCATTAAGCACAGCGACATACTGTATACTGTGGATAGAGGTATAAAAGAGTCTAATCTCATAAATTAATTTATATAAATAAATGGTAGGTCAAAAAGAGGCAAAATGGCCACCGCAAGTATGAAGTATAGGTTATTTTAAAAGCAAACATCACTGAAAACTCGATCAATTTTCTTTAGTATCACTTTAATGTTTACTATAGAGCGAAATGGTCGATCGACTTCACAACTTTACGAAAATAAACACCCTTTAGAGTGATGCTGACGTTTCATCAATAATCGGTAGATTCCATTAATTGATATAGAAATACTGCATTGTCAACATTTATTGGTTCTTTTCCAAAACTTTTTATTAAAGATATATAAATAATTTCTTTCTCAATTTCTATATCGTTGCTTGGATTATGTAGATAACTATGGAAACGGAATGCCTGAGTCCAGTACTTATTTTCCTGTAAGGTTATGAGGATAATGAAGGATAGTCTAAGGATCCCTTACTACTTAAGGATTCCTTATTGGTTACTTACATTCGTACTTGACCGGCTGCCCGTTGCTCCTCTCTGATTCCATTTGGAACTTACTGACTAGGACGGCCCCTGGAACTAAGCGATAACTTGGACTGCAACAAGAACGCCCTGAGAGCACTCGGTATCGACCGGGTTGTGCGCAAGCCCGCCACGTCTCGAGCCCTCTAGTCACTCCGCTTATATTTATTGTTGTTAACCTTTAATGCGTCATGGAAGACGCCACCAATATACTAAAATAACAAGGAGTAAATAGGTATAATCTATATATTAATAAGTCTAGAAAGAACTTTTTTATATAGTACCAATTACTCCGCTTATGTACACTGCGTCAATAAAGCCAATGAATGTCCATTCTGCATTTCATCATAATAATTTTATCAGCATCACATATTTTGTTTTTATAACAATAGACAGGGTGATTCAGTTCTTAATGGCCAAAATTTTGGAGGTGATTCTAGACAAAATTTTCAACAAAAGCTTTCAATTAATTTAAATAATTCACACAGTAAATTGGTGGTCAGTGTGAAATTGACAAAATAATAAGAAAATAAATTAATTCAACGTGTCTGAAGATGGAACAACTTCTTCTTTTGTATTTCCTTCGTACTGTTAAGCATGGAATATTTCGTTTTCATTTTCTTATTTTTGTCGCTTTGAATCTTATATACTCTGGGTGGGGAATTGGTACAAACCACCACAGGCGGATCTACGAGGGGCTTTCGGGCTGAAGCCCCTCCCTCCAAAATGGTAAAATATAAGCATATTTTTTGTAGAAAAAAATATTAAAAACTATCTCTTAAACTATTATTGTTCGTGTAATTACATTTAATAGCACTTCAAGAATCACTAAGACACAATGTCATATGGGGAGTTAGTTTCTTTCTTTCTTTTTTTTCAAATTAATTATCGTTATATATATAAAAAAAAAATCCTTCGGGCTGAAGCTTCCCCCCAAAATTAAATCCTGGATCCGCTAGTGCAAACCACGGTATTCTGGGGACACGACGCTAGGTCCCCCAACTTGGAAGAACCAAGTCTCATTCTCTAGGAAATAAACCAAAGAAAAGAAAAGAACTTTAAAACTTCATATTTTAAACCAAAATGTTAACAAGGTACTATAAACTGTTTGCTAATAATAATACGATTTCTATGATTTTTTTTTTTTTTTGTATCGTACGGAATTTAATAATCTTTCAAAGAACTTTATGTGTAATCGAGAATTTTTTTAATTTTTGAGTTATTCACAAATAAAGTTTCTTTTTCTGCGTTACTTCTTTCCCTAAATTTCGAGGGGATATGTCTATTTTTTCCAATGATAAAAGGGACTTTCAGGAGGTATAATACACATGCTTCTAGTGTTTGAGTACGATTTTGTCTTTTCTTAGGGTGGTGATGTTTTCTCATTCATAGGAAGCGATAATACAGAAATTATTTGATTCAGGTAATTAAAAATTGTTTTATAGTAAACTAGAAAAAACATTCTTCAAATACCATTAGAATTTGTCTTAGTGAAAACCATTTAAAGGAGGCCAGCCAAACTGTTTTTCATTAAATAAACTGCCACTGCCACGTAAACCACATCAATACCATTTTAAAATAAAAACTCATTAAAGTAAATGTAAATATTAAACCATTATCCTACCCACGGTTCTTTATGGATGCGAAACGTTGCCGCTTACATTAAGGGATAAGCAACGTCTTAAAGTTTTTGAAAATGAAGTATTGGGATGAATATTAAGACCGACAAAGAACTAATCAACCGGAGAGTTTAGGTGGCTACACAACCGGAGAATTCAACAACGCGCCCACCACTCTAAAAAAAATTAAATTTATTTCTTAAACTATTTTTTATATCAGAGTTAACTGTGAAATGGTTAATTATTTAAAAAAAAAATTAAAGGTACGTTAAAGGAACAAATATTTAAGCCATTTAAGCTCTGTTAAAGAACATCAATGAGAATGAAACCTACATTTACCTACGAAATCAAAATCGGGAAAATTGTAAAAATGTGTAAAATCGATTATATAAAGTGCCACTTCCGGTCAGCCAATTTTGACGAAAAATTTGCTGTAACATCTCACGTATATATAAACTTAAATATGCAATTTTGATTTCATACGACTTTTCGTTTTTGAACTATACTGTTACACACACCATTTTGTAGGACTTGGTTATTTGGACTCAGGAAACTTCAAAATATGCATTTTTGTTAAAAACTAAGATTTTATTTTATCAGAATTTTCACGATCGCAATAATTTTCCATACTATATATTTCATATATTAAAAAGTGAAAGTAAAAATATTTTTACCAAAGTTTTTTTTTCTCTTTTCCACTTCTATCCACCTGTCATAATCTTTACAATAAGCAGATGTGATATCATTGTATAGAAATTGGAATTTAAGGTATTAGGAAGATTACTACCCAGCAGTACCACACTTCCTGGTCTTGGTCTACTTCATAATTTAGAAAAGGAGATCTCTCATCCAGCTCTTCTTTAGTCGTCTCCTGATAAGCAGCTGTGGTCATGTCGTTGATAAGTCCGTTGTGATGTCCGTATAATTTAAGATGAAATCGAAATAGGGAGTAGGTATGTAGGTTGGTCGATAATAGGTTGTTGTAAGTCAGTATGTAAAGTTTTGTTGTTCACGTACCAGGGAGCTACTGTTATTAGTCTTAAAATTTTAAAATTTACATAAGTAAAAGAAAAAAAGTCAAATTTTCAACAGTCAAAATAGAGCCAAAGATTTGCTAAAGAATGTTAATAAAAGAATATTTTCATTTAATTTTTATTTAAAAAATGACATCAAAGTGAACTGTGAAGATGAAAGAAGCGCCGTTGTTGCATGGCGATTGATTTTCCACTGCTACTTAAATATTAATCAGCGGAATTGAATCGAGGTCCCTACAACTCTTCCGCAGTAAGCACCGAAGCCTTTAGGAATTGGAAACGAAGAGGAGGATTAAAGTTCAAACACCACTTCAACTTGATTGAATAAAGACAAGTCCCTTCTCCATGAAAAAAGGCCAATATAATCTGCATTCGAGTAGTGAAAATATCGTTTTCAGTACAAAAAAATACTATTTTCGGCAATTCGTTTTTAACCTAGAAAAATGTTTCTTATTTTTTCCTTTTTCGTTAATTATCAAATTTGTTCATATGTTATAGTTACACATTTCTAATAACTACACAAATTACTTGAAGGGAGTTAGTAGACTGTCCTACATAACATGGGTGATAAATATTCAGGAAGCAGCCTTTTTTAAATTTTTATTTTTGCCAACGTTTCAACCCAAACATGTGGGTCATCTTCAGGGCGTGGTTTGAGCACTGAGGGTGATCAAGTACTGCTTGAATCTTGAAGAGTACATTTACAAGAAGGGGAAGAGTACATTTCTTCAGGATTGAATTTTATGAAGGAAACTTTTTCATCAGGATACAAGAGAAAAACATGGACGAGACCACAGCAAGTGTAATTGGATATCTTCTACATTTCTTTTAATTCTCCTTTCAATAAGAAATGATATGGCCGGCATCGACAAACCAGATGTTTTAAGCTTTGAGAACAAAGCTACCTTTAATTTCATTACTCAATAATTCTCGACGAAAGCCCTAAACGATCAATACCGATCGAACTCCCGGAAATTGATGCACCACGTTCAGTGCAACAGCCACATAAATATTCCAAGAACTACTTCCGGGAATGTCTCTTTGTATTTCTAGATGATTAGACATGCTAAGATATTAAGCCTTCTTAAATACGAGGTAAGTACAGCATTTTTTACACGAGTTGTTTTTTCTTAAAAAGCTCTTATTACAACTCGTAGTCCGTGGTACAGACTCCCAATATAAAAATATCAAATTATTAACATCCCTCTGAAACTTCGTAAATAACTTCACCTTATCGTAACTCACAAATATTTTATTTACGTAAATTCTCGGAATCGGGGCGTTTTAAATCTGGAAGTCGGCAAACTTTGTCTACTTAATTAGGTACTAATAACTAGTAACTACCCATTTGCTTTCCACTTGGATCGTAAGATAATTTTATTACAAAGTCGAGAAATAAGGTGGCTTTCAAAAATATTGAGCCGTTTGGCGTGATCTACACTTCCAAATTGTCAAAACAACGAGGTTATATAGGCCAAACGGCCCAATATTTTTGAAGACCACCTTTTATTATCGATTCGCAAATGGGTAGTACCTTTAGTACTAATTTTAAACAGACAATGTTTGCTGATTTTCAGAGTGAAAACGCCACAATTCCAAGAGTTTTCGTAAATAAAATAGTTGTAGGTTACGATGAGACGAAGCTGTTTACAAAGTTAATAATATGATAAAAAAAAGTGGCTGTACCACGGACTATGAAGTGCCATTTATAGAACATACTTCTTTTTCTTCATCACAATACATGATCCGCGGAACTTAGTGAATGTCTCAACGTGTCCCGCACGCCAAAAGTTTGGAGAGTTAGGTTAACTTCGTGATGATACACATTTGTAGATTAGAAAAACTTTTAATTAAATGATGCTAACAACGGACCCATCGATGAACTTCAACACCTTATAAATTATATATTTTTTAAAAATGTATTTATTCGTGATATTTGCAACTGTATTAAAAAAAATACATCTAGTACATTTTTATAATGGATATAATAACATAAAAACAATTGTTGAGAAACTCCACACTTGTAGGACTCTAATATGTCTACATAAGGAGATCTCGGGCCATCTTCTTTTCAGACGCCTCGGAGGATTATCAGGGATCGAAGAGGAAGGAAGGTTAGAAACGAGCCTGTTATGATTGTTCTGAATTTTATTATGGAAGGATAGGTATCTGGACTGGGCCAGATCGGAAACATTAAGGTCATTATGGGTGGTTTTATTTGTAACAAAGTAGAGAGTATTGAGGATTTTACGAAGAATTTGGATTGTAAGGATTGGTTAGAAGAGGAATTTGATAGTTTAGTTATATAAATTATACTTCTACCTTAAAACAAAGTCTATAAAGTCAAAAATGTCCAACAATAAGGCAAATGGAAGGATAAGTTTAAGATTGAATTTAATATCAAATTGAACTATGTAGCCCATAAATAGGACAGGCAATAAGATCCGGAATGAAGTCACACATAGCAACCAGACCAACAACACGGTCTCAACTTAATAATCAATCGATTCAAGAGCATTTCAAGCAAACTAAGGAAGTCACCAAGTCGGAGTCTATTTCGGTTTAAATCGACGGCTATCGAAGCAAAGGAAAGCTTAGATAATGGAAAAATCAAAGAGTGAAATGTATAAACCACATACTTGCAATAAAGTCCTAACAAATATTTTTAAAAACTTGTTAGCCTGCCAAAGAAATGTAGTTAATAATTAAGAAAACAGATGTAGTTTTAGAGTTCACCTAAAATATATGTGGTGAAGCTCTAAGAACACTCCATAAAAAACTTGAACTGCATTTATTCAAGCAGGACTTACATATTTTCAAAACACCAGAAACAGCTTAGGAAAAACGTCGCAGCACGTTTAAGCAGTATTATATCAAATTTTGGTTTATTTTCAATAATGAACCATTTTAATCGAACGAAAACTTCAAAAACTGAACCCCCTCTCAAAATTTGAGGTTTTACGTTTCAGGATACGTAGAATTCGAAAAACAAATAAAACTTTTTTGTCCGCCGCCGTCCGCGCATTTTATCCGAAACTAAACGACCGATTTTTTTTCAAATTTGATTTTAAAATAAGAGGTCACTCCAGGATGATCCTCCTTGATCAACATTACTATATGCCTTTTACTTTTAAAATGGCGGCCGAAAAACCTGCGTTGCTATAGACTGTAGATAGCGCTTAAACGAATTTACCGATTTCAATGAAACTTGGCTGAAGTCTTCTTCTTGATGCGATTTAAATTTATTTATATCATACTTGACCGAAAAGAAGCTGGAAAAAATTTACAAGGGATGGTAAAATTAGATTCCAACTCAAAACTCAAAAAGTATACACTTTTTTGTATGGTTATTTAAAAGTTCACGAAATTTCCTGAAAAAGAAAAAAAAATCATTAAACTCGGACAATTAGAAGCAAAGATATGGCCTCCAGATGATTCTTATGTTCTGCTGCAAATCCTTTGTTTTGGAATTTTATTTTTGAATGTGCTACTGAAGTAATGCTATTATTTTTTTTTTTTTTTAGCAAATTAGTAATGATGAAAAAAAATGTTCAGTCTAATAATTGAAATTAACATTTTATTTATTTTAATTTGTAACTTTATGAACTTTCAAAACGTTTTATACAATATTTTTGAGAATTATCATTTATAATTCTACTCTTATTACATCAGCAGAGTATCTACTCCTCTTTTAACAGTTTTCCTATTAGTGAATCATCGTTAAAAAAAACAGACAATTTTGATAATTTATAAAAATATAAAATTTATAGTTTTTATGTATATGATATATACAAATAATTTTTAATTCTAGATACGATATGCTGTAAAAAATACTCCAATGTATATTATTTAAGTAGATATACATATCGGTAATGGTTGTGCTTCTTTTTTTTTTCATAAAATGTTTATAGTTTTTCAAATAAAAAAATTAAGGTTTTATTTAGGTAATCATCTGTATTCTTCAATTCATTTCTCATTAAAAATTGTACCTTCTTCTTCACTATTTAAACCAAGGTCAGTAAAACTATCAGGTTCGCTCACTCAGAAATGTGTGGTGGGGGAACTTGCATTGTGACGTAGCCACTAGACTATCTAACCTTCCTATTGTTTTTTCAAGCCTATCATTGGAGGTTTATTTGAATATTAATGTGACTTTTTTTAGTTTTACTGGGGTAATTTATTGAAAAGAATATTTTTCTGTGTGCTTGACGTTTAATTGAAGATAATTTTAAGCAGGTAAATAAATAAATACGACAAACAACCTAGAATAACATATCAAATCAACCTTTCTCTCACCTTTCAAATTTATTAAAATTAATAAATTAATAAGTTATTTGGCAATACCTTATTGATTTAATGTAGAAAAGTAAACAATAATCTTAAAATGTCCAGAAACTAAGGCCGGAGGGGTAAACTTAGTCTTTTGGCTACGTCACAGCTCAATTCCTCGCCGCCATTTTCCCTCTGAGTGAGCGAACCTGGTAGTTTTACTGACCTTGATTTAAGCTATCTTATTCGATTATGGGTTACATAAAATTTTTGAAAAATATAAAGACAAACTTGATAGTTATTCCTAACATAGAAGTAAAACTTAAGAGGTATTTTAGCGTCTCTGCAGAATCTACGAAAAGTTCCTGAAGAGTTTATGGTTGCGCGTGTAGTTATCGAAATCTAAACAAAATTAGCAGAACCGCGCAATATGGAATCTTGTCTAGATTAATTTGATTATAATTGATTATAATAATATAGTATAGAATAATTTGAAATATTAAAATATACTACTAACGAAAGTAGGATTCTTGGTAACCAATGTAGCACGTAAAGAAAACAGTTGATAAGAATTGTAGGACTGGTATCCCTTGAGTTAACAAGATGATTATTCATCTATTCATATGACTACAAGAGCTGAGGTATAAAGTTGGGGTAAAAAAATAGGTACTTGTTAAATAGCGGATAGCTGCTATCTGCCAATGTTTACAACCTTAACACTGATAACTGTGATAAGCCACTGATAATATCTTCGTATTCATATTTATGGTATTATATCCATATTATTATATTTCCGTATTTATATTTATTGTATTTTATTGATATTATTGAAATTGTAAACAAAAATAGAAACAAATGTAATAATAAAAGAATACTTTTATTTTACAAGATATATATTAAATAGACCAAAACATTATACATATATAATTAAAAAACGTTACGAAAACATTACAACATATATATAAAAATAAATAAAATAATAAAAATAGACAAAAATAAATCTATATATATATAAAAATGAATGTATGTCTGTTTGTCCTTAGTGCATTACTAAACCATTCAACCGATCGCCATGAAACTTTGGGAAGTTGTTCCGTACACTCCTGGGAAGGTTTCTGGCATAGTACTTCTGTCTTACGATAATTTTATATATGTAAAAAAAATAAAAATGTAAATGTTTTTCTGTTCAAAGCCGCGAAAAATGTGTCGCTATAAACAGTAGCGCCAAAACGGCTTTACCGATTTTAACGAAACTTGGCTAAAGTCTTACCCTTGAAACCCTTTTAATTTATGTGTATAACATACTTTCCCGAAAATAAGCTGAAAAATGTTACGATGAATTCAATATTTTATTTGACGATAACTAAAAAAGTACACAATTTTTGACTGATTATACCCACATTTATTTGAAAGATTCCTGATTTGGCGACAAAATAAAAAAGATGTCATCGAAATCGGACTGTTCGTTATTGAGTTTTAAACATTTACTGCTTTCTCTTCAGAAAAGGCTGTTTCCTTTTGCTTCCTCACTACCAAACGTCTGCAAGTATTTTTTTTTTATTGATTAATCGAAAATTTTATAATTACTACAGTAATTGAAATTATTATTTGAAGAATTTATATGATTCTCCTTATGTAGGTCAATATTATTATACGTTTTTTAATTTAGTTTTATAAGTTCATCTCAGACTGTTTCTGATGATTATGAATGACGGCGTATTTACTCAGATGATTATGAATGTTCAATTTGAATCATGAGAAAAAAAAACATTTAGAATTAGTTTCAATTGAAGACATTTTACAGACAAATGTGTTTCCCAACTTTTTAAAAATGATAGATGTCCTTTGCTACTAATCTACTCATATGTGCTTTCTATTTTCATTCTTTTTCATTTTGCCAGGCTAAGCCACAGCAGCGCGTGGCCGGGTAAAGCTAGTGAAATAATAAAAAAAAAACCACTTAAACAGCATATGTACATATAAAAGAACCGATTTAAACACTATAAACAAAATATGAACAATTTTATATTAACTTAATTTATTTTGATAAGGAAAATAGTTTTATGCTATTTAAAATAACGAGGAACGGCTCCTCTTCTCTGTGAGCCCGCCGCCACAAAATAGTTTAATATAGTATTTGGGATAATTTGAGCTGCTCTTTTCCCCACTGTATTGTTGTTAAATTATGGGACCACCCATATATGAATTTTAAAGCCGTTAAAATAGAAATCCTCGACCCCTATAACCATGTTCCTTTTCTTATAGAAAGGTTTAGTTACAACTACGAAAGCATCTCTATTTAATCTTCCCGTCGAACTTCATTTTATTTCACCTACATCACAATATTTCATCTTTGCAATTATCCCGGCGTCTTGAAAATATTTTATAGCCACTTCTTCTGAAGACGGCAATTCCCACAATGAGACAACATCCATAATTAAATAGAATAGAATAGAAAATTAAACTTTATTCTGGGACTAAGTCCCTTTAGTATAACAACGATGAGTTATTACAAAGTAAAGTACAAATCTGGCCAAAAACTAACTTCTAAAAATTTTAATATTCTATACATTATTTAAAAATTATGTAACCAGTAAAAAATAAAAAATAAAATATATATACAAATGAACATAAAATCTTCTCAAAATTACTTAATTGTGATGAAAGAAAAAGAATAGAAATTACATATTTATATATACATAACTACACAATTTATAAACAATGGGCTATCTAATAGATAAATAACTTAATACAAAATGTAATAATATCTACAGTGATTTATATATTAATATGCAGACACTAAGATAAAATAAAATCTTAGAATTACTTGTGGTGTAATGGAAAAAAAAAATAAATAAAAGGAACTATTTATACGTACATTCTCATATTGGCACACCGAAAGACAAAAAGTATAAAATATAAACATATATACCCAAAATAAAAAGCACAACCTGAGGAGAAGAGAAAAAAAAATTAATTAATTACAAAAGACTCATATACTTGACTATAATAAGGCCTATTTGAACTTACGGAGTTGAACTATGGGGCTCCACTAAACCATCGAATTCCTCTCGTATCAAATCCTTACAATCCAAAATCCTTCGTAAAATCCTCAATGCTCCCTACTTTGTTACAAATAAAACCATCCATGATGACCTTAATGTTCCTATAAGATAATAGTAATAGCTTACACAAGGGAGAAAGAATAAACAATGGAATAACTTAAGTTAGAGGAGATAAGAAGGGAGGTTATGTGAAATAAGATTAGATAACAAGGGAGGTTTCGACGCTATCAGCTATTTAACAATTACCAAAAAATAGATTATCGAAAAAAAAAAATCCAAAACTGGTGGAAAGTAACCCACTGAGATAGTACTGATAGAAATGTTGCTTAAAAGAAGATTGCTAGGTGTTAGCGAAATAGCAGAGCCATCAAGTCGTGGATGGGAGAGGAGAGGAAAGAGGAGGCAACGAAGGCCGATGTGGCGGGACAAAAGAGACCGTGAAGAAACGGGCAGGGTAAAGGACCGGGCTTGAACGAACGCCTTCGGGACAACACAACGCGCGTCAACGTTCTCTTCAACATCAACTCCGATCCACGTTGAAAAAAATAAACGAAAATATTCCACATACACATCACCATGAATATATATCAAACTGAAAAGAGTGCATCAATGTGCAGTCGTATGAGGAGAATGCTTTAATTTAAATCTCCCAAATTTTTTTTTTTTTTTTTTTTTTTATTGAATAATAATACAATCAGCCACTGTTGGAGGGCTATAAGTATTAAGGCTAGAAGTTCTCATTCATACAGTATATACAAGTAATACAGAAGTAACTATAAATATAAGAAGTAAATAAATAATACTTATAAAAAAAAGTAAATCAATAGGGAAAAAAAAAATAAACAAACAAAATAAAATAACAACTTCTAAACACATTCATACCTATATACAATCGCCCAGGAATCTCCGAGCCAGGCTTTTCTCCCCACATATGGAAAGCAAAGTAGGACTCCAGAGATCCCAGTGCCACTTTTCCAGCCGCATCACTAGTACTAAAAGCCAGTGGAGGCTGAAGGAGGGCACTAGAGCCACAGATGCTCAGGACTTGAGTGGAGAAGCTGGCCATTGCCAGGACTCCAGAAGCATATTTACAATAGATCTCGCGGCCACTGCCGTTTTAACCTTCGAGGGGGATTGTAGGGATGGTGGGAGCTGGATAGGGATTGAGCTAGAGGATTTGGATGATGGATAAGGTTCTGGTGAAAGTTAGAGAATCTGGATGGGATGATGTCGAGGACAAATGGGATGTTAAGGTCATGGTGTAGGGTCTTATTTGTGACATAATATGGGGCATTCGCTATACTCCCAAAAATAGGAAAATATTTTTTCATAAGTACAGGAGTGCCCAGAAGGGGGTTTTATGACGCAAGTTGCGCCATCAAAATTAATGAGGGAGCCACTTTTTGATGGGGTTTTCAATTTTTGAGAGAGTCACATTTCGACGGGGTAATGAATCTTCAAAATGAAAAGTTTCAAGTCAAAAGACAAGTGGAATCATGGAACAGACCATAGAGAGTAATTATAATCTACGGATATTCAAATTCTGATTTCGTTTGCACTGTTTTTAAGAAGAAGAGAGGAATAAAATATGTTAGGAGGGGTAGAGAGGAGATGGGTACAGCTGCATAAGTCTATATTTGTTACAGTGAGTGATCTGAGCTTACTTAAACACTAATACTTAAACAATGAAATTTGTATTCACAGCTACTTATTGTAAGGATTTGTCATGAGAAAAATATTTATAAAACCTCTTTACTTTCACTTACCTATATACATTTAATATATAGTAAGGGTAAGTATAGCGACCGTGAAGAGTTTCAAAATCTGAATTTTCAACGAAACTTTTTGAGGTCTCCTGAGGCCAAATAACCAAGTCCCACAAAATGGTCTGTATGTAAGTATAATGAACAAGCTAGCTCAAAAACGAAAAGTTGTACAACACTGTAATTGCACATTTGAGGTTTTTATAAGCCTTGGATGTTAAGCAACATTTTCGACAAACCGGAAGTGGTACTTTATATAATTGATTTATCACTTTTTCTAAAAACGGCTCTAACGATTTTTACTTAACTCAATATAACATTGAGTTTATTATTAAGCATTTTTTAATATAATGTAGGTTTTATTCTCATTGATGTTCTATAACATGGCTTAAATGGCTAATTTTCAATATTAGCTGCCTCGAAAGTATCTTTATTATTTTTTTTTAAATAATTAATCATTTCACATAAATCTTTAATATAAAAGATAGTTAAATATAAAATATGAAAGTATTTGATATTTATCTAAATGAAAAATAAGAGATCATAACAGTGAATAGTTGTAATGGTGGAACACATTAATACGAGTTCCATACCGTAACATGAGCTTAATATAATACGGACACCGATAATATTATGTACATATACATATACGGTTTTCATAAATGCTATCGTTGGTATTATTTAATATTTAATTGTATAGGTTAAAGCGATATAAAAATTTAAAAAAATATACATAAGAGTAATTAAATAAATAAAAATACCCATGAATGAAATATAAATAAATATAGCGTCTATAATTTTTCCTTTCATTTCTACTTTGTCTGAAAATACTTATTTCTGCTAAGAAGAGGGAGGTGAGTGAAAGTCGTGTGATGCGCGCACCAGACTTTTTAGATATAAAGCAGATCATACACTCACTCGACTCAATATAGGAAATTAATAAAATGGCCAATGAGTTTCTAATACAATCTGAATTGGTGGGCCTACATATCAATGCGGAAAAAAATAAGTTAATGACCAATTTCCAAAAAGGAGAGGTGAAATTAAAAAATAAAGAAATATGCTTTGCGGAGCGGTACGTTTACCTAGGACAGACCGTATCAATGAAAATAAACCAGAAGAAATAAATAAAAGGATTAACTTGGGGTGAAAAAATATTGGAGCCTGAAAAACATATTAAAAAATTAAATATCTCCAGCTATCAAAGCTAAAGTATTGGAAAAGTGTGTTAATCCTGTAATTTTATACGGAAGTAGGACATGGTCTATAACCGTAAAAAACTATGACAAGCTCAATAAGACAAAACTTCAATTTTCTCGAAGCATGTTAGGAATTGAGAAAAAATATCGGCTCAGCAACAGAAAAATTCAAAGTCAAGTAGACCTCAAAAGTCTGTCGAAAGAAACATTTTTATTAAAATCGAGATGGACTGGTTATGGACTCAAGAAGGTGGTCCAAAATTGCTAAGGAATGGATTCCGAGGAATTACGATTAGAAGAAGAGCAAGACCTTTTACAAGATGGAGAGACGAAATAGTTGGAGTAAAATAATAAACGACAATTGAATTCAGATTTTGTATTAATTTTATTTTCAAAGTTAACTATGTTTTATTAAGTTTGAATAATTCTGAAGAAGAAATTTGCAAATTATTTTATTTTTATTTTTTGTTAAAGTCAGACTCTTAACCCCTTAGGAGAGGTTTTATGTTCTATTAAGAATGTACAATAAAGCTTATATTATTATTATCATGTACTCATTGATATAGTCAGAACATAAACAGTGAATTTTCCAAATGGCTTTGGCTAAAGTACCTTGATAATAGTTTATTTGAATTAATTGACTATAACTCGCTATTAGTAATGATAAGAAATAGCTTAATATAAACTATGAAAAAAAACTTAATAATTAACAGTAGAAAAAAAAAAAAATTAGAGGAATTTTTCCGGGCTGAAAATAAATTTCCGGAAATAACAGTAGTAATGTATATGTGTAATTATGGAAAAAATAATATCTTATCCAGCGCATCAACTATTGTTCACAAAGACAGGCTTTTTTTTTTTTTTTTTTTTTTTTTTTTTTTTTTTTTTTTTTTTTTTTTGTACTGAACTGACTAATGTTATTATATTATGCAGTGATATTGTATGCTATTTTATGATAAGGAGTTAATCGGGGGGTGCGGTCAAATAAATGCTAAATTAAAATATAGTAATTATTTAATATTTTAAATTAGTATTTATTTGACAGCACCCCCCGATTAACTCTTCATAAAATAGCATACAATATTATATCAACGGTCAACCATCTCTACATCATTATGCTATTTTATATATCATGTTTAATCAATAACTTAATATGCGGCTAAGAATAGGTATGTATTAACTTCACACTGTAGTAAAACGTTTGCAGATTATTACCCTGTTAATTCCTCAAAGTTCAGAGGTCGAGATTTACTACAGTGAGAACAACTTTCTCTTTTCTATGTCAGGGACCTTTTAGTTTCAGTAACTTAGTTCTGATGATTGCATAAATGACGAAGCTACTCAACTATGGAATTTTTGTTGTTTTAATTCTTGTTAAACCGAAGAGTCGGTTAAGCGGTTTTTACCTATATTTGTATAAGCTTTGATCAAGTAATAATTTCATTCCTATTCAGTTTGTGTACTTTTTCAAAGGTCTGATTCTATTAATGAACATTTTTGATATACAAAATAAATTTTATATTATTATTTTTATAACTAGTTCGCTCGTGCGAATAATTCGCAGAAAATTTTGTTTAGCGAAGAAATAGAAAAACAATATGGAAATAAGTAGATCATATGTATTATGTGAGGGAGGAATTAATAATTTTGCCTTGGGTGATTACAATATTCCATTTAACATAATAGACCAAAATATTGGTACAAATAGCTTTGCTAGGACCTATTTTTAAAAGCTGAATGAAAAAGTAATAAAACCAAATAATCCTCCGATCATGGAATTTTCCTAATTATTAAAAAAATAAAATGTAAGAACAAACAAATACATTTAAGAAATAATAAAGTTAATATATCAGCCAGGAAAAAAAAAAGCGTAGTAGACTATTCTACTTCTAAATGCAATTTTTTTAAAACGGGAAGATATTAAGTATATCAAAACTAATCGACTATATCTTTGTTAATAATTGTCCGATTTTTTTGTTTTGCAGATAATTTAGTTATCTTTCTAATTATCATGGGTACAGTACAAGAGGGAAGAATATTGAAGTTATAACACCTTTTGTGACTTTTGCAAAAAAATCAAAGGGCTTATGTCAAAGTTGTAGAAAAAAAAATTTATTTTTCAATCACAATGAAAATTTGTATTCGAGGTTCTTTCGTGCTGCGAAATACAAATCTCATCTCTGTTTTTCCTTAAAAAATATACCAACACACTTTACTCCCTCGGTCTGTACAAATTATTTAAATTTTACAAATTTCTATTTGATTTTTACGATTTTTGTTTTTTGTTTTAGAGGTAATTTAGTTATCTTTCTAATTATCATGGGTACAATCTAGAAAAAAAGCATACTTTTTGAGTTGCTCGCGAATAATGTTTCTTTTCCTTCATAACTTCTTTTTCCAGAAATTTCGGGGGGATAGGACTATTTTTCGCATGTGAAGAAGAATATCTTCAAAATGAGTGGTCAATCATTGGATTTGACGAAGTTATGGTGTACCGACAAAAAACACCTTTTAGAAATAATATATAGGATAATAATAATTTATAGAACAGATAAATAAAAATTTAAATTAAAACAAGTCTTGATTTAATTATTTTACAAGACGTGGTTGTGGAAGAAATACACACTGGTAGCATACCAACTGTCTTTTCTGACATATGGCGGCGACGCCATTTTTTTTTTTTTTTTTAACGCTTAACGAGTTTGATATAAGCAAAAACGCGCTATTGTTACGAATGGAGATATTAATGGAGAATGGAGAATTCCTTTCTTAAAGGTCGATGAAGTATAAATCATGTTAAAATTGTAGTGAAATCAGTCGATTGGTCGTAATACGAGCATTCCCAGGATAATATATAAAACTAATAACCAGAAAGACTTTTTTCAATTAAGTTACAAAGAAGAAAAACCGACAGATATACAAACAAAATAAGGTCCCGTTATTAATATTTATTATATTATTATTATAAGAAAGTTCTACAATAGAATATAAATAGGAAGTGTTGCCAATGACCCTGAAGGGAAGAGGCAACAATAAAAACAAACAAATAAATAAATAAATATTATAAGAGAGAATATAATTATATCTTTGTAAAAGTCAATTAATTAATTTATGAATTTTTTTAAAATGTAACTCAACTGTGTTTGTCCGGTCAATAGTCCTCTTTAAATAGTCTTAACAATGACAAAAACTACTTTAATTTAAATTAAATTTTGTCTAGTCTACTATGGGGGAATGATTGATTACTTAAATCAAATATTTTTTAAGTTATCGCTTCGTATTCAACAAAAAACGCGACTCACTTAAAAATACACAAATCTTAAATTTCCTACTTTACTGCTGGAAATTGACCAATTATTTATATGAACTTTTTTGTAGATCTTGACGTCTTCTATCAATCTTTTAAATATTCCTCTCTACTTACTGGACATTCTGTATATTATGGGATATCACTGGCGAATTTATAGGGTCTTTCGAGCTGGAACCCCAAAATAGAAAAATATATATATATATATATATATATATATATATATATATATTGGACCATAATTGTTTTTTAAGTGATCTAGCTTAAATTCTTAAAAATTGACAATATATTATCTTTTTAAAATTTAATGTATAAACAGCTATGTAAAAAAACATTTGTTAAAAAAAATATAAGGATTTGATCTGTAAAATCAGAGGTCTTATTTTTTCCAGATATAGTTTTTGTTTTTTTTTCCAGAATAATTACCATTATTAAAAAACTAAGAAAAACATCCCCCTTCCCTCCAAATTGAATATTGGATCTATACCTTATTCATCTATACTGTTTATAAAAAAATTAATTATAATGCATCATACAACAATACTTTAAGTTATAGTCGAAAATATGATTTTTTTTTTTTATTCTGCTTTATCTTCGAAGACATTTAAATCATACTATAATTAAGCAAATACATTTTAATTTTAAACCTTAATATATTTCCATAATATTCGTCGCTTCAAAAAATCTAAAATTATCAGAATTTAATTTTCATGCAACGGATAGAAAAAACCCTAAAAAATGACGAGAAGTACAATGTTTTTATAAAAAAAAAATCGACATAATAGTTTAGATAAATAATATAAAATAGTGTAAATTTATTATTTATTTTATTAATCTAAATATGGAAGAGAGAAGGGTTGTGAGTAAGGAATGACTCAGTCGTGATAAACCTTGACAGTGCACAAGAGTTACTGCACTGCAGGTTCGATGATCAATTATAGGGTGTGTCTAAATTAAACTTTATTCTCAGTAAGCAGATTATTTTCTTATAAAAATTTTAAATATCTGTTTCATAACTATTATATTACTACGTAAATACTTAAATATTACAATATATCTGAAATATTAATTTCTAAGTTTTCTGGACATGATGTGTAACAAATCGGTATAATGATTGATTAAAATGAATAGTAATAACTCTTTATCAATCATGGTAAATTACTTTCATAAACATATATATGTATATATATATATATATATATATTTAAGAATGAAATTTATTTCGTGACGATTCCAATTAGGGAGTAAAATAAATAAAAAGGTTATTAGATATTTCATTTATTGTCTTCATTTTCTTAAGGTATCGATTTTTTATTATAACTCTTTTGCAGCAATGCTGAATATAGTATATCCTAAATCTTATATTTTGTGTGTTTTAGAGGAGTGTAAATTGGTTCATGTTCTCTGTTGCAATTTTCCGTGTCTAGGATGTTTACGTTTCTTTTTTGAAGCATGTATATTTTCACGTCCACTTACCTATTTATGTGATATATAGTAAGGGTAAGTATTGCGATCGTGAAAATTTTAGAATCTGACTTTTCAACGGAAATACACGTTTTGTGGTCTTCTGATTCGAAATAACCAAGTCTCGCAAAATGTGTATGTGGTCTGTGTGTTATGTACATATACATCATCGGTTTTCATAAATGCTATCGTTGGTATTATTAAATATTTAATTTTATAGAATACAACGATATAAAAATTTTAATTTGTCCATATAGGCGTATTTAAACAAATAAAAATACCCGCAATGAAATATAAACAAATAAAGCGTTTATAATTTTTCACTTTCACTTCCCCTTTGTCTGAAAATACTTATTTCTGCTAAGAAGAGGGTGGTAAGTGAAAATCGTGTGATGCGCGAACCAGATTTTTTATAAATGTGTCCAAGAAATATAAAGAAGATAAAACAAAAAAAAAAAAAAACTAAGGTGTCTTCCTTTGGACCACACGATAGAAGTGAAAACATCAAGACGAGATTAATAATATGTATTATATTCTTAACATATAAATCACAATAAATGTTTTAATTCATTTATTAACTCAACCAAAAACTTGTTGACATACTAACTAATAAAAACATATGTTCTTTTTAAAACAATTTGATTTAGACAATTAAATTACAACAGAAAATATGAACTAATTTACACTCCCCTAAAACACACAAAATATCAAATTTAGAATATGTTACAATATGAAATATAAATTATAAATAATAGCTCATTATAAAGATAATGAAATGCTGAAAATTTCCTTCACTTACAGTATGCGGGTCCGATTTTTAGTTTCTGAGATATTTTGATACATATCTTCCATAAAACTCGTTATCATTTTGTTTCTTTTCGCCTCTCAAACACGTCGTCGCGTTAAAATAAAATTTTGAATAATAGCCCATTACAGAGGATGAAATGCTGAACAATTTCCTCCCTTATAGTGCGCAGGTCCGACTTTTAGTTTCTGGGATATTTTAATTAATATCTTCCAAAAAAACTTGTTATCATTTGGTTTCTTTTCGCCTCTTTAACACGTCGTCATGTTAAAATACAATTTTGAATAATAGCTCATTACAAAGAGGATGAAATGACGAACATTTCACATGTTAACAATATGCAGGTTCGATTTGCACTTTTTTGAGATATTTAAATCCATATACAAAAACGATTCCATTAGTCGACTCCAGCCGAGTTTACCCGAGCGTTACACATCGGAGATCTGACGGCTCAAACTAATTCACTCTCCAAAAAAAAGTGCAAAACGCGCCTAAAGAAGTTTTCACTTCAAAAATCTAAGAGCCGGAAAGAGCAGTTAATAAGAATCGATATTCTTATCCAGAAGCGTATCTGGGGTGTGGCAAGAAAGACACGTGCTCTGGGCGCAATTCATAGGGGGGGGGGGCGAAATTCGCGAGTATCAAACTTAAAAAACAAACTAAACCAATAATATTATCTGCACTCAAATAATCTTGGGATTTCTGTATCCAGTGAATGAAAGAGAGGGAATCCGGGCGACGAAGATTTACAAAAACTCTCTAGGAAATTAAGTATATACACAGCACTAGCGGATCCAGGATTTAATTTTGGGGGGGCTTCAGCCCGAAAGAATTTTTTTTCATATACATATAACGATAATTAATATGGAAAAAAAAATAAAGAAATTAATTACCTATATGAAATTGTGTTTAAGTGAATCTTGAAGTCCTATTGAATGTAATTACACGAACAATAATACTTTAAGAGATAGTTTTTAATATTTTTTTCTATAAATCATGGTTATATTTTACCGTTTTGGAGGGTCTTCAGCACGAAATCCCCCCCCCCCTCATCCTATGTTTAAAATTATGAAGCAGGCTGTGTGCACAGCAATGTAAAAATGTAAAAAGATAAACTTGTAACAGTGATTTGGTATGCAATGTGTAACAAGTCACTGCTGCAAACTCCCGCATTGTCTTAAAGGCAGGGTAGGGAGGAAAATAAAATAATAAGATAAGAGTTTATGTTGAAAAATGAAGTCGAAAAAAGTAAAAAGATCAAGACTTCGAATGAAATTTGAACTTTCCTATTTGAGGACTACAACTAGTCAAAAAGCGCTTACACGACCTAGCTTAGCTCAGTGAAGAGGAAGAAGAAACGGATAAAACTTAATTCGAAAACATCATCGATATGTATGTGTTGCAGATGGCCAAAAACGTACAATTTTTTTTTTTTTTTTGGAGGGGGGAAGGGTTATGGACTTACGTTACGAATTATCGTTACTGTTAGTGCAAAAGGTCGTATGTAAAAATTTACATGTTTATTCTCTTTGCGGTAAAGATGACATTTTGTAGTCCGCAACTGCTATAGGCAGTATGCTAAATAGGAAAATAGCAGAGGAAAATAAAATATGATATACTAATAAATCATAAAGAAATTATAGATTTTTAGCTATCCTGTAAAAAAAAACATTTTTTACACACGAGGAGCTTTTGCACTAATAGTATCGATATGTAAGATTAATAACTGTTTTATTTATGGGTGATAAATATTCAGAACGCAGTCATTATAAATTTTTTTTTATTTGTGCCGACGTTTCAATCCAAACATGTGGGTCATCATCAGGGCTGAAAATTTTAAAATACAATCAGAGATATTATACGAACCGATAATGATAAATAAAAAACTATACTGATTGATGGTACATGAATGTTAACTAATATTACAATACACAATATTAAAAATGAAATGTGTAAAAAGTTATACAAACTAAAAATAATGTATATAATCCATTTATAAAAATATGTAATATTTTCTCTTACTAACCGTGGTTTGAGCACTGAGGGTGTTCAAGTACTGACACATGTTTGGTAGGTAAGTGAAAGAGTCGGGGGAGGATTTCCCAGTTGTACTTTTTCAGATAGCAAAATGTAAGTAAACATAGTCAGAGGGGGGAAGAGGGAGGTAACATTTCTGTTTTTAGAATGTCGATAATTAAACTAAATATTCAAGATATGTACAAGATTTGCATTGTTTCTTGTGGTTACAGAATTAAAACTATTAGTTAGTAATGAAATGAACATAAGCAAGAAGTGCCAATCAATATAAATATAACATAGTTTGATTAAAAGTATACAATATTTAGCCAAAAACAGGCAATTTTATTTAGTGTATCTTTTTTTTATTATATTAAGATAATTTAAGAAAGGGCGCAAATTTGATAAGTCATTTTAGATTTTGTTCTTATCCTTTAATAACGATATGAGGTCTATGAGAAAGGGGGCTTTTGCCGAAATCGGTCATTCTTCCCTAAGTCTAGGTAAGTCCATTCTGTCCTCTGAGTGATTTTAAATAACTATTCCTAGACTATCAGATAGCCTTGTCCTTTGAGTTATGGGAACTGTCAATAGATTGTATCACCAATTGGCATATTTATAACCTCAATTGTTATAATGAATGTTATTATTAGTTACGGATTAAGTCTAACCAATTGGCATATTTATAACCTTAATTGTTTTAATGAGTACTAAATGAATGTTACTATTAGTTACGGATTAAGTCTATTGTTTAACTCGATAGCTAATTAGATGTTAACGTTTATTATATACAATACTACAACATCAGATAATCTATAAACAAAACTTAAAATAACAATTTATTTAATGAGTGAATAGCTTGTCCCATCGGAAAATATCCCTCTAGTTTAGTAAATAAGCAATAAGACATAGCTATTCCTGAACTTAAATTAATCCATTATTGGAATCGCTCATGACCTATTTGTTTGTTGTATTATAGGCTTGGCTTTTCTATTATTTATTAAATATATCAAAAAGGTTCTTTTTATATTATCCAAAATGCACAAGGGATAATAGAGCTATTCTCTTCCACCGTGCTTTACGATCGAATTTAAGTTCGACTAAGCAATATTAAAATTTTTAAAATCTAATGATGAATATCCCGCAACTACAGCGCTTAAGAAATATTTAATTAAGAAAGCGATAATTACGATTTATCTCAAAAACGAAATAAAATCTAGGATTTTAAAACATAGAGCGTCGTAAAGTTTTAACGGAACTAAACCTTTATGTATGCATCGAAACCTTTTAAAAAAAAAAGAATGTGGTGCGGTGCACGCAACAACTTTCACTTACCACTCTCTTCTTAGCAAATATAATTAATATAATATTTTCAGATAAAGCGAAGTGAAAGTAAAAATTATAGACTCTATATTTATTTATATTTCATTGTGGGTATTTTTATTAGT
Organism: Nezara viridula; assembly: GCA_928085145.1. Lineage (NCBI taxonomy): Eukaryota > Metazoa > Arthropoda > Insecta > Hemiptera > Pentatomidae > Nezara > Nezara viridula. Next base: position 24,888,770 of record OV725083.1, read on the forward strand.
ATAAGTATCCTCATATATACAATTTTCAATCTCAAATACAAGCTAATTTTCAATATTAGCTTCCTCTTAAGTATATTTAATTTGAAACAGTTGACCATTTCACATTAATTTCTAATATGAAAAATGGTTAAATATAAAAGAATTTGATAAATAACTAAAGGAGAAATTTGAGATCGTAACGGAGAATAGTTGTAATTAGAGGAACCAAAGGAATACGAGCGCACCCAAGCTCACCCGAAAGATTAGAACACGCTTCCATACATATCATGAGATTAATATAATACGGACTCCGACAATATACATATGTGGTTTTCATAAATGCTATTGTTGGTATTATTTAATACCTAATTGTATAGATTACAGCGATATAAATATTAAAATTTGTATGTATGAGAGTACTTATACAAATGAAAATACCCACAATCAAATATAAATAAATATAGTCTGTAATATTTACTTTCACTTAGCTTTGTCTGAAAATATCTATCTATATCTGCCAAGAATTGAGAGCGCGCACTGCACCAGAATTTTTTAATAACATTTATGTTTAAAAAAATGGGAGTCTGCCAGTCGGATCATGCCACCTGAAAAAATGGCGGCCGATTTAAAGAATGTTAGGCCAGTAACTTGAGGATCGAAATGGGAAATATATTGCGAAAAATGTGGGGGAAAAAATTCTTTTTTTAACTTGTATATATTGGTTTAAACATATAAAAAACAAAATCACTAACGCCAGCAACCAAGAAAAAACTTTTTACAGGCAAAAGTCAGATTTTTTCGATCTTTTCACCTATAAATCCAACATGGTACATCGAAGCGAAAAACCAGTCTTTGAGAAATTAAAGAACGTTAAACTGTGCGTCGAACGAGTAACTAAACTTAATAATTTGGTTAAGCAGTATGGTCGATAGCCATACAGTCAAGGAACGCTGAATTTTACCAAATTTGTCAAAAACTAAGACTAAACTAATTACGGTAAATACATGAGACTTTCAGTTGACAGAATTACTTACTAAAATTTCAACTTTTTTGATTATTAGTTATATTTCTAGAGAGAAAAATTGTACCTTTATTCCTAGTTCTATATTTCAACACCGCAATCATCTACTCTGGAATCAACTTAGTGTCTGTGCACATATTATAAATTGTCTAACTAAAAATATCACTAAAATGATTTTACTAAAAAATGTACTGGAGCAAGTCATTCTGTTAAAAGTCTGATATACAAGTCAGAAAAATAAAAATATTTTTCACAATACATTTCCTGTTTCATTCCTCATTTTACTGACTTAATATTATTTAAATCAGCTGCTGTTTTTTCAGGTAGCAAGATCCAATGCTTCCTATATATTCAATGCTTGGGAATATTTGAAATATAGTTTATTAGTCTCGATCCATCGAATTTTGAAACCTTGAAATTTTTCAGTGACTTTTATGTAGTTGTAATAGTAATTTATGGATTGCAATTCTTTTTGGTATAAAACATCTATAAAAAATCAATCGCTCCTGAGAGCTGAAAAGGTATTTACACTACATTATCTATATCTTAAGGTATCTATACTACATTATCTATACCTTAAGGTATCTATATATAGCGTAGATACTCGATTAAGTATAAAGTTTCTATGAAAAATACTTGACTTAGCCGCGAAGAGGGGCTGAGACCGGGTCGATTATTTCGTCGAGATGGGCGGCGCCGATCGTACAACTTGTCTAGCCTCGATCTGACGTCACTTCCCCCTAACCTGACTCATCCCTCTCACCTTCATGCAAAGGTGGACAGTTAAAAGCCACCATGTATGGCCATCTGCTCCATTATATGCAACAGCAACGGGCAAATAATATAATTTAAACAATAATAACATTAAAGAATCATCACTTTTCAAATACTTTAGGTAAATAATTCAAATATATACATACCCTGCAAATGGACAAACAATATGGATGCTAGAAAAATATTGAATATTGTTATAGTAATATAACAAAAAAGAAAAATTGCATTAACTATTAAAAAAAAAGTGAAATTAAGTAAATGTAACGGGACTTTAAGAGAAATTTTGAACATTAATATCGACCAATGGTCACTAGCGGTTCTAGTATTTAATATTTTTTGCGGGGAGGGGGGGCTTCAGGCCGAAAGCTTTTTTTTCGTTAAAATAACGATAATTACTTTGGAAAAAAGAAAGAAAATAACTACCTGTATGAAACGGTATTTAAGTGATTCCTAAAGTCTTTTTAAATGTAATTACACGAACAACAATACTTTAAGAGGTATTTTTTTCCATAAAACATGGTTATATTTTACCATTTTTGGGGGGAGGGAGGCTTCAGTCCCAAAGCCCCTCTCTCCTCCCCCCCCCACCAGAGATCTTTTCTAGAACGGTTGTTCCAGAAAAGCAAAGAACGATATGAACAGTATTTGAGATTAACATAACTATTTTGATTAGGTTATACAGTTATCTATTCTTATCAATTACTATAACTTGGCTAAAATTACAGAAAGAAAAGAAACACCCCTATCTTATCAATGCATTAACTATTATTCATTCATACTAAGATCTTGTTTTTTTTTTAGCAATGTAAAGGGTGATTACTTTTTACAAGCTGTTAAACGAGGAATATTTATATTTTTTTTCATAAAAATAACGATAATTACTTTGGAAAAAAAAAATAAACTAACTACCTATATGAAATCGTGTTTAAGTGATTCCTTTTAAATGTAATTGCAGGAACAATAATTCTTTTATGATAATTTTTTAATATTTATTTCCATAAAACATGGTTATATTTTACCATTTTGCGGAGGGGAGCTTCAGTCCCAATGGTTTAATTCTGACAGTAGATCTTTGTAAATAGGTTAAATTAACAGAAAATGTAATCTTTTATCGAATTTTAATTTTCTACACAGTCGTTTATTTAATCATTCATAATTGACAACATAAATTGCACCAGTAATAGACGCTCAGGATTTGGTGTCAATAACTTTTTCATATAATTCAAAAAATAAATTATGGACAGTTTTAAAGTAAGAAATGGCAAACTATAGATGGATGAATCAAAATTTTTAAATTTATTTCCTAAAGAAAAGAAATAAGAAAACCTCCCTAAAACAAAGACCAAGTCTTGGTCCATTGAAAAATCAACAATCAATCCTCTATACTGACATCACTAAAGATTAAGACATGTTTCCAATAAGTGTGTTAACTACATGTTATATTTGCACTGTCTTTTGAGCTTATTAAACTTATTATCTGTTAATATATTGAAAACTATAATCACAAGTATTTTGTCTATTACTGGTAGATTTACTCTTTAACTGAAAAATTTGCAAAAAGTGCATTTTGGTTTAAGGTTAACTTTTAAGTATGTTTTTGTAAATTGTTAACTTATAAGTATAGGATGATGAATAAAAAAAAAATAATAAGAAGTATATTTTATGAATATTTGAAATTCATTCAAGGATCAAAATTAATATTTATAAAAATAGCAGATCAAGAATTAATTGACCTATGAAATTCTGTTTGGGTCAAATTGGTCTGTAATAAAACAGTGACTGATAAATGATGGAGCGATATACAAAAAAAAAATTGATATCTTGATTTTATAATTAAAGTTAATTGAATCAGTAACCAACCTAATTATTAAATTATTGCAAAGATATTCCAGTGGATACTTAATTGCAAATTTTCAACTCAGGTTAAGAAACTGAAAAATTATATTGTTTTTTAATGACAATGAAAAAAAACAGGAAATTGTTAAAGTATTACAAAAAAATGCTAAATGATTCCATAGTATTATTCTAAAAAGAAATGTACTTCGGTAAAAGTATAAAAAAATGTTAATCACACATTAAAATAGAAAAAAAAGAAAAATTATAAAAGAAAAGAAAAAAATAACTGAAATACTAAAAGTAACTAGAAGTTATTGATTTCAGATACAACAGTAAGCAGGGGTGCCCAGGCGGGGGTTTCATGGTTTCATCAAAATTTTTAAGGGGGGCATAATTTGATGGGATCATGAGTTTTCGAACTAAGGGACGACAAGAGAAAAACATGGAACAGATTGCAGCAAGTGTAATTGTATATTGTCTGCAATTTTTCTAATTTTGCTCTGTTTTTTAGAAACAATCAGCAATAAAATATCTTGGAAGAAGGAGGAGGGAGTAGATTCTAGCGCCTTCGACTTTGGGAGGGATTGGCACCCCTGACAGTAAGAATGTTTCAGTCACACATAAAAACTACATATATAGTGGACAAAAGTATGAAGTTAAATAAAACATATTTAACTAACATGACAGGAATTTAAATCATGCTATATTTGGACGTAAATGCAACAAAAAAATTTAAGGAACTCTTGATAAATTCACACTGAATTAAATAAAGGATCAAAATTTTCTTTCTTCCGTGATAAAGAAACATTAAACAAGTATTAGAAAAATGATGAATACAAATACTTAATTTAAGTGATGAATAATTTTATATTCCTAACACATTCTCATCTAAAGTACTAATATAATATTAATTTCTAATATATACTTTAAATTTTTTTTTTTAGCTGGAACAAAAACTCTTGTTAATTTCATAACACATTTGATTTAATAATTAAACTTAAGAGCTGAAGATCTTAAAAAATTAAAGAGAATTAAGCTAGACTAGACAGTAATTATTTCCTTGATGATGGCCAACATGCTTGAGCCACATGGCCAATGAGAAACATTGGAAAGACCAATAAAATATATCTAAATTCAAATCCTATCCATTTTTCATCCTCATAATTTTAAAATAACAACCCAAAAATATATCCATATTTAAAAAAATAAAATTTCATTTTTAAATAAATTAAAATCAAATAATTAGAAATAGTTGCAAAATGTACGGAGTCAAACAAATGATTTATATAAAATTTATAAACCTGGAAATGATAGAATGAATTGATTATATATTATTATGATTTGAAAGGACAACTATGGCAGGAAGGAAATAGATATAGATCTTCTCAATACTGGTGATCACAGTGAGTGACAATCTCTGAGCCAACTGGGTTTAAAAATGGTTAAAAAACATCACAAAAGAAAGGTAAATTATTTTAACTTATACTTCATATACTACAAAAAGTTAATACCATAGTGATATTTATAAGTATAACCACAATCTATACAAATTTTTTAAATAAAATACAGTGAAATAAAAGTTATAGAATACTTATAAGAAGAAATATCAAATTTCAACTTATTACTAGGAAACATTTAAAAGCAGGTGGAGGAATAGAACACATGGAATCTAAATTTAATATTTGTAAAATTAGATTTTTAACAGAACTGAATATTCAAATAATATTATAAATTGTTAATCTTGTTATGTCAAAACATGTCAGACTTTTAAAAATAATTTATTTGCATTACAAATACATTGAAATAACCACTTTGTTAATCCAACAAAAAGCATAATGTGTGTACAATGAGTATTACTTTGAGGATTTAACTTTAAATATGTATTAATGCTAAAAGAAAACATGATCAATCATATAATTTATACACCAACAATTAATTAAGAAATTTGTGTAATATTACTAGACTAATAAAATGTATAAATAATGGCTGGTAGTATATCTTTCCTTTAACATCAACTTAGTATAATTAAGAAGATAATCAGAGGTAATTAAAAGGATTAATGGAATAAATTTCAAGATGGAAGAGATATAATTTGCACCTTTATTCTGTAATAGTGATCTAATAATGAAATAGTAGATAAAATGATATAAATATAATTAAATTAATGATATAAAAATATATATGTAAAATAAAATTCATTCACTAGGATTTTAGTTTCACTTCTACTATCAGACAACACCTAATCAACTTTTTTGTTAATACTTCAAAAAATAAATATTTTAAACCTTAAAAAATGTTACATCCAAGATTTGATATTTACACAAATCTATCAAAATAAAAATTAAAACTTTGACCCAATAAGTAATTGTTTTGACAAGGCAACAGTAAAGTAAAAGCCCTCAACTAGAAAATCAATAATGTGGAAATGCAGTTGAGAAAATGTGGTGCAACATTTGTCTTTTCTTTTAATTATTTTAGAACTGATATAAGCAAATCTAAATAAAAAATAAAAAAGTAAAACTTTTATTTTATGTTGCCTTATAGATAATATTTGAGTGTAAAATTATAATAATTGTATTCATTTTTATATTTTTTGTTATATTATAGATTTCTAAAAGAAATAGATACAAAGTTATCCCTCCTCCAAAAAAAAAAAATAAAAATAAAAAAAAGCAATCATCACCAAATCCCAATCACCAGCTATAAAAAATCATGCAATTAAGTAAATAAAAAACTTACCAATTTCAACAATGATATCTTTGGCTCCAATATCTCCTACTGATGGAGTCTTTTCCTCTTTTTTGGGTGCTTCTTTCACCTCTACAGGTCTTGGAGGAGTTACTGTTTTTGGTTTAAATATTTCTTCATCGTCTTTACTGGGCTCCATAGGCTTAAAATCTGGCTCAGGACTAGACTCAAATCTGTCTGGTGATTCATCTCTTAAATTCTGGTGCTTGGGTATCGGAGGAGGAATGGGAGAATCTTCCCGGCTAATAGCAACAGGGGAATCACTTGCAGCACCTACAAATTCACTTCCATCTTCTTCTTTTTCTTGAGTATTCTGGATGTCGGTAGTGGCTTCAGATTTAAGGAAATCTGAAGTCGATTCGAAAGGTTCTGGGGGTAAAGGTTTATTGAAGCCAAATGATTCTGGTTCTGGTTTGATTTCTTTTACAGGTTCAGAAATTTCTTCAGGTTTACTCTTAGCTTCATTAAGGAAGTCATTCACAGCTGTAATCGTAGCAGGATCAGATTTTCCTGTATCTTTACTACTATCTAGATCAATTTCTTTTTCTAACTGGGGTTTAGTGTGTGATGGAGAAGTGTCAGACTTATCTGTAAATAAACTAGATTCAATAGTGGATGAAATATTGGAAGATTCAGTTTTAGCTGGGGCTAGAGGTTCTTCATGTGGGGCTAGGGCATCAGAACTTCCTATCAAATCTGCAATAGTATTACTAGTCAGACCAGTGAGAGAAGAGGTATCATTTTCTTGAGTCGTGGACGGTTCCATTTTAACGATACTCTGACGAAAACTATCAAGAATACCAAATTAGAACTCGTAGACTTATATCATGAAATAATAGTACACAAGTATCTGAGGTCTACTTACTGAACCGGCTTCGAGACACGGAGGAAGTGCACTATGATTTGACAGATAAAGAGATTGTATTCAGCTTCAGTGTTACCTCCCCCCACTCCTTGGGTGATTCATTCTAATTTCCCCTCTCTTTTATTTTATGTGTCAGTTGATAAAATTGCTGTTAACTTGTATGTCCTTTAATTTTTTTTTTTTCGTTTTACAACATGTAATGACAATACGTTTCATTCTGATATCAGCGATTATATTAGTTTGCCTAAGGACGGGTGGAGTAGTGCCGGCAAGATTTGTTCGTGTTATTCAAAGTTAATTTAATGTCACAATGACTTTAAATAACATTTCTTCCAACGAAACTGCCAAAAATATTAAAATTAAGAAACGAATCACCAACGGTATTATCAACGAAGATAAAAATGGGTTATCAAACTGCGAAACTGCCAAAAGCTGTCCAGTTAGTACACTTCTTTATAACCTTCAACAATTTTTAAATTCATCTATATTTTTTTATTATAGGATTCATTAGTTTGATTCTATTTTATTAATTCTTGGAAATATTCTTCAATAATGATTCTCTTTCTTCAATAATCTCTTGAAACAAATGCAATGTGCAAAGTAACTGTTAATGTATTTCAATTATTTTGACCAACATTCAACTGAATTTTGGTTTTCTCTTTTAGAAACCTATCCTAAATGGAACAGTTCCTAAAAATAAGAAAGAAGGATCTTCCAAAGTAGCCTTGTTTACAGCTATGAAGACTTATGTAAAATTTCATATACTGATGTTTCTAGATTACATCAATCAGATATTTTCTAGAAAGGTTGTTCCAGAAAAGCAAAGAAAGGTATGCACAGTATTTGAGAATAACATAGCTATTTTGATTACGTTATCCAGTTATCTATTCTTATCAATTACTATAACTTTACTAAAATTACATAAAGAAAAGAAACACCCCTATCTTATCAGTGCATTAACTATTATTCATTTATACTAAGATCTGTTTTTTTTTAGCAATGTAAAGAGTGATTACTTTTTACAAGCCGTTAAACGAGAAATTTTTATAAACCGATAGAAGATTTGTAATTAATTTGATGAGCATGTCAAAATAAAAGTCAGAATTTATATTTAAATACTCATTT